>JBAMHV010000013.1:19618086-19629304 GCA_037177535.1 Pseudomugil gertrudae
AGAACCCTGAGGAACTCCATGACTTACTCTGGTGATTGAGGAAGATTTATCATTTACAATAACAAACTGAGATCTATGAGATAAATATGACTTAAACCAGCTTCTACATCTACACACCATTTGTCTTTAAACATGCATAATTTAATAACTTGGTTTTATATAATTTAATAACCTGGTTTTATTGTAACAAACTGTTCCTATTATGTAAAGCACTTTGTGTTTCTTAGGTATGAAAAGTGCTCTAAAAGAGTTTGAATTTTAATATGTGCCTTAAAGCATCTTTTGTGCAATGTGACAGTGGGAAAAAAGAACAGTGGTGGGAGGGATGAGAAGTTAGATAGCAACCACATGGATGTGTTAGCCAGCTGGCCAGCAACTACAGAACTGTTCAACTCTCCTTGCTTTCTGGCAAAGTGAAAATACAACAGCCACAGGCTTGGGTTGGGTTGAAAATAAGATGTATTTGCAGTGAAGCCTGCTGTTAAGTTCTTTGTTCAAATTAATCTTGAGTGTACCATTCCTGTCTGTACACTTTGAGAAGCTGTGGTGAAGCTAATGATTGAATAATATGTAAGCTAAGGTTTTTTGCCTTTGACTGTACTTTTTCTCTGTATGTGTGTGTGATCTTTTTCACACAGTAAATTATTTTAGTATAATACAATATTCAAGTCCTGGATATTGAAATGTGATTTTTATATTGCAGAATCTAATTTTTTTATGCATTTTGTGTAAAGTTAACAGAGAAATCCAGAAACCAGGATAGATCCTTAGCAGAATCAACCTTTACATGGGCACAGGAAGCACGTGGATAAAAACATAAAACATCTGTTACCCATATTTTGTGACTGTTCCAAGAGAAGAAATCCATGGTCTCTTTCAAAGGGTCGTCATCATTTTGCTCTCTTTTTAAGTCCAAGTGAAATTCTTTGTCCTCCTCTTGATCTCTTTCAGTAGCTCCTATTGAGCATCAAAGCCTCCACACTCTTCCTATGGAGCAAGAATCTCCCTACTGTCTAAACATTGCTCAAGTCCTTTCCAACTGAGAAACAGATTGAATTTGAACCTGCGTGTGAACTTAACATCTACAGAGTACTGTTTGGCCAAAGGAAATAGGGGCCTGGGTAGAAAGACGTTTATCTCGTTGGAGATATGCATGGATAGAGTCTGAGTTGAACTTGTAAAGACAAGCTGCGTCTCTGTCTCCAGTTTTTTCCCTTTTTTGCACTTTTTTTTGGCATCAGTCAGTATTATATATTCATTGTAACAGTGCTGCTCTTCTATTAAAATTAAAAATAAGAATTAAAATGGATAAAAGAATTAAATAGGTGAATAATTGTATGAGGAAAAAATAAATATAACAGTTTTCACATTTTTGTTTATCCATTTATTCATCTACTTTTTAACCACCTTTTTTCCCACATTTTTATTTCAACAGCAATATATTTTTTTACACATATTTTTTCATTTTCAAATTAAATTATTTCTTTTTAATTTTATTTTCCTCACATATTCCCTCAAAGGTATGCTAATGAGGTGGGGGTGTCTAACAGTATAATTGGTAAGCTACGAGACAATCTTAACCAATCAGCTAAATGGCTCTGCCCTTTGTCTTTGAGTAAACTTACCCCCTCAATCCATCTCAAATAAGTTGGGACAATTCAGACCAGATTTCTGCTGAAGAATAATTGCCTTTTTTTAAATGAATAAATAAATATGACATTTTTAACCCGTTTTTCCTCCAAGTGTCCTCCAGACAAGAAATAGACGACTTAATGTGACGCAAATTCAAGCATTGCTAAAGAACAGCAAATGCTTGGTAGACCATAGACGGGACAGTATGTCATCAAAGGCCAAGGTTGACAACAAGCCCAGAGTGTGTTTGTGCAGTGTGGAAAGGCTGTGGCTGTTCCTTGTTACCGTTTTATCTACATGGACACTTTATAAAACAGAATATGTGTCAGCCAAGGTTAGCCTTATAACTGTTAGCATGTTTCTCTGCTGCATCACACCTGAAACAAATCCGACTTAATTAGTCTTCTGCAGAGCTTGACATCCAACTCTGCATACATCTGCTAATTACTCATTGATTTGAGTCAGGTGTGATGCAGAAGGGAAACTCACAACACTTGCAGGAATGCGGGTCTCTAGGACCGGAGTTGCCTACCCCTGGACTAAACCCAGAAACGCATACATACACACAATTCCACATCAATACCCTGGGTGTACAATCCAGGTGCCTTAAAGTAGAAGTCTTGCCATGTTTTTGGATCTACTTGTACATTTAGAACAGGTTTTTTCACTAACGGCTCATTTACCTGGCAGAGGACCTGTGCTCATTAATTTCAGCTCGCTTGGTGACTGATCGAAACCACTACCAGTTTCAGCCCCTGATAAAAATACTGCTTCAACAGCCAGACAATGGCACAGCCTGGTGGATATCCAAGGGATAGTCACCACATCTTTATTCAGTTTTTACAGCATGTGTGCCTCATGGATTATGTCTACAGTTTTTATATGACCATGGTTACAAGGATGTAGTGGTTTAGATTGTTCCCAGTTTGTTTCCAAAAGGTCAGCATTTTCAGTAAAAATCTCAACTGTCACACTGACAGTCTTATAATTTTATATGAAAGGCAGATGTTGACAAATTTCTGGGCACTTATTTAAAATAGCTGTAAGAAGCAGTGTTATTGTGTAGGCCTATTTTGATTTTAGTGGAAAACGTATGCACGCCGATGTTGAGTGATAAACATTTTGTATGTTACTATGTATGTGCCACTACTTATAAGCTACTTGTAACCTTTTGTAAATCCAGTTTTACACACAACAAAAGTACTAATAAAAGGTTAAAAAATGCTCTTCTATGATGTTGTAAATAAATTAAATACAATTGTTAGATTTTGATGCATTAAAAAAGTAAAATAATCTACTGGCTCTCGTGAGGTGGTTTTTCAGATGTTTTGATGCAGAAGTTAATTGCAACAGTGTAACGGACACACTATTTTGCATTAATGCATCCCAAAATACAACATATAGGGTCAGATCAGAAGAGAAATCAGAACATGCAATGAAGCAGTGACCAGAACCAGCAGGAAGTGAGTGGAGAACTGCTGTATATATAGCTGGAGGAGGAATTGATAACAGGTGTAAATGATTAGTAATCAGGAGACTGGCTGCACGAGAACCTGACTGGAGTGGGCGTGTCTGTGGCAGAGCCCAGTGTGGGCATATGTGCTGTTCAATGGAAACACCTGCAGATCAAAACTGCAGTTTTTTTTAAACTTCACAAAGATTGCTTTTATTTAGCAAAAAATAGTCATGGAAATTCAGCTCCTGATACCATATTATTACCAGCTGGCTGTTTTGTTATGTCAGATCCATCTTTCCTGGATGTTAAAACCAGAACAACGTTGCTTACTCAAACTGATGAGGAAGGGTGAGAGCAAACTGCATCGATTTTGGGAAGAACAAAGCTGAAGCAGAGGGATCAAAATGTTGGAGGGGTTTACATCTTCTTAGAAAATCTGATTTGTAATTGCTGGATTGATAATGACCTTATACTGAGGTTGTCCATTTATTTGTTAGTGGATTGATATTGTGCAAAGCCATACTGATGCAGAGTCCAGTGCACAAACACCTGCTTACTTTTTCCACATGGCAGTTTTCCACATGTCCAACAGAAACAGCTGTGACTATTAGATACAGAGATACAATGCTGTATCTCTTCCACCTGCATCCGGGCTGAATCCTTACCGGAACATGGCCGTGCATGAAAAGGTTTGTTGATAAATGGAGCCAGTTGACAGTAACAAACATAATACACTTGTACTGTGCAGTCAGTGGTGAGTGGCATGTAGAGACATTATGACAAATATGCTCTATCTTTACACCTAGAAACTGAATCTTATTCTGACATAGAAATATGCACAAGGCTGTGGCAATAAAGGAATTTCTTCTCCTGTGATTTTGGGTGGCTCGGTGAGCTTGTATACTCATGTTTGGTCTTCTGCTTCTAGTTCTGTTTTAGTTGTTCTAGTTGTTTGACTTGTTTGCATACTCTAGAGGGGTTGAAAATAAAAACTGGTGAAAACAATATTTTTACTCAGTTGTGCTTTTTTTTCCAAAGTGCAATTAAAACATAGTGATTTAACCTTTTAAAGGAAATTGTGATTTAAATTAATATTCTTACTGAACAAGCGAAGGTATTACTCATAAATAAATACTCATTATCATTCTACCTGCTGCTTGGATCACAGATTGTCCCTGCCCACAGAAGAGACAGATCTTTCTGGGACTCATCTCTCATGAAGTAGCCGTGCAAGTCATTGAGCATAACCTGTGTTTTCCCTCAGGCCGCATCTGTCCAGACAATGTTTGGTATAAATGTTGCTAATATCTTCAGAGTAATCCAATGTTCTGGAGCATTTGGAAAAGCAGCTTATATGAGACCAGGAAAAAATTATATTTGCACTGCTACAAGGTTCACTTTGAAAACTGGTAAAACTTCCATTTCAGTATAGTGTTTTTTATAAATAGTTTGTTGCTTTTCTAAAGAAAGAAAAAGCTTTTGGTAATAATTGTGAACATAAAAATAAATATAAACAGGACATTTAAACAGATGAATTGTGTGTCAGTACTTACAGGAGGTATAAGCATTGTCACAACACTTGACACATTATTTCTCATCAAGAGTAGGATTTATGAACCATCCCATTTGGTGGTTTTAACAAACCTGCTTTGTCAAGGATGAGAAAAATGTGAACATGTGTGCATTTTTATCAACAACTCCATGGCCATGCAGCTGCAGAGAAGAGGCAGGCCTTGTAGAAGTCTGCAACTTTCACAGTGACCCATTTGTTTGACTGTGTGAATGTACGAGTGTGTCTGCCTGACTCCAGTTTGTATGTTCCCACCTGTCTCACTCCACTCTCTAGATTGTATTTCGCCTCCACCTGCCATGTCAGCAGTGCTAATCCCTCCCACCAGCTTTGACAGACATGTCTTCGATAAGAAACGACACCCGATCCCTTCACTAACGTTTGATCTGCTAAACACACTCCCACACTAACCGAACACAGGAGGAGATCAAACGTAGAGGATGAAATAAGAAAATAATTTACTCATTCTCATTATTTTCTAATCAAATATCAGTTTATTTTCTTAATTTACTTCCTTCATAAACATTGTGTAAGATTCTTGTACAGTTGGGGGGTAACTAAAAGTGCTGTTGAACCAAACAGCTCTCAGAGGCATATGAGGACTAAAGGCACTCTGATAACGCCAAAGGCTTTGTGGATGCTCTTACATCATAATTAGGAGGAATAACCTGATAAGATGACACAAGACATGGTTAATATGAGTCACAAAGATGCTGTAATTTCTGCCACTTGCCTAAATAAGCCATTCAGAGCTCCTATCAGGTTTTTTCCTCTGTGCTTTTTTCACAGTTATAAGGTAAACATTGATATTAAGAAAGGATGCATTCTCCTTACCCCATGAAGCAGCTGGATCAATTCTAACCCCTAACCATTCACAACATCAAGGTAATGTAAGAATCCATCCAGCCAGGTTTCAAGCTGGTTTTGGCCAAAACAAAAAAAAAAGTCTTCATCCATCATTACTCTGCACTTCAAGCTACAGGTGGCTTTCAATGGAGACAACAATGAAAGATCCAAATCAATAAATGTTTTCACAAGTGTGGATTATCACCCCCACACCACCGTGCACCCCATAAAGTCTGCAGTAAAGAATTCAAATACTCCTTCAGAATCACCATATTTATTAAGAACAAATAACTTTTTAATGCAACACAAATTGAAGCCAAGAGGAATTTCCTCAGATAAAATATTGATCTTTAGGGCTTGAACCCCGATCAAATAGTGGGTCCAGGTTCATACATCACATTGGTTTCTTGTTTAAAGCTTTCTATGTGAATGATTGTGTCTCTGTGTTGTTCATGTGATGGACTGGTGAGCTGTTCAAGCTTTGCCCTGCTTCCTGTCTTGTAAGCTGCTTGGAAGGGCAACTCCCTGTAAACCTTACACGTGTATATAAAAACAGCCGGATAAAATTTGAGGAATTTGAGGAAATATAAATTTGAGGAAACTAAAAAACAGAGAATTTGTGTTGTGTGGACCTAAATTGTGAATTAAAATATGTTACGTTAGACAAACTTGAAACTACTCTTCAGATTTACTAATGCAAACAGAAGTTGCCTCAACTTTTTCTGAGACATTTTTAACTTAAAAACATGAGTTTTAGCTTAAAGACATGGGTAGACTTGAATAACTATCCTATCTTTGTTAGATTTAAGAATTTACGTTGTTACAAAGGTTCCCACTTCATTTAAGTTTACACAACACTAAAAGCTCTTAGCTGAGTTTACCTATAAAAGCTTTGACTTACTTTTTTAAGTTCACTGTTATGGGCTGGGGTCTGTTTAATCTAATTTACAGCACCGCCTCCTAATTACCTGCACCGGCTCTTGGGACAGGTGTGCATATATAAAGCCAGATGACAACATCAATGGAGAGGCTGATAGAATCCACCTGCTGCAGTCATTTTTCAGTTATGTTAATACATTTAAATTATTATTTTTCAAACCCACCACGCTCCTGTTTCTGTTCTGCACCCGGTTACTCTTTATTTCCATAGTTACAGTGCCAACCTCAGACCATCACCACCTATGGCACGTAACATTCACTGAACCTTTATAGCCATTTCCTTGATGGGCTACAGATGGCTGCTTGATCCAAACAGAAAAGCAACTGGCTGACACATTTTGGTTCAGGGTTCATGCATTTAAACAGTCACTGTGCATGATATTGTTGATGTGTTCGGAATACTCGTCTTCAGCTACTGGGATAGAATCCTCTCCATTCCATTACCCTGCACTGGAATAAGTGAATATGGATAATTGATGTCAATCATTTTTACACTACAAGGGTAGGAGATGAAAAAGACAATTCAAATGAAATGTAATTATCTGTGGTGGGAAAAGTTGTGACTAAACTACATGATAATAATGCTTATTATTTATTTAATTTAGCCTATGTGTTGTAAAAATGAATGTGTCGCTTCATGTAATGATTTAGGCAAAAAGAGGCAAGTTTTTTTGTACAGCACAATTCAAAGACAGCGTGATTCAAAGTGTTTAACTGGGGTTTAATTGTATTATTTTATTCTATTCCAGTAAAATAAAGAACCTTTTTATTTTATAAACAGTATGGTATTATGTGCACATTGATAGCATGTTGGATTACATTTATGTTGAATAATATGTTGCAATATTTTCTTAGAATAATATGAGCACTGTTACCCATGTCTATTTTCACAGTGACTCCCACCACCCTGGCAAACCCTCTGTGAGTTGATGGGAGAATTCTGTCACTACAGCAAATATTAGTTAGGGTTCTAAGAAGCATGCACTCCTCCTCTCCTTTGTTATTTTGGCTGATATGTCTTCTGAGTTTCACATGGAACTAATTAAATGCTAAGATGAGGTGGCAAAGATGCCCGCTGACAGGAAATATCACCAACAAGTCAACCCTTCTTATCACAAATATTTCAACTGACAGGCTGGGCTGACCTGCTGCTGATTAGATGTGACTGCCCTCCTGTGGTCAACGTTCATTTATTCAGCCCAAAAGTTTAGAATGAGACATGAAGTTGATGAGAACATTGATTTCTGGTTTTAATACATATGTAGGAAGATGAAAAGAACTAATTCTATATCTTAATTCACTAACATATGACAACGGAGGTAATTAATTTAGCTGACAGGAGATAGAACACAAAAGTACCAAAGTTTGTTTGATTTAAAATACTAAATAAAAGGGAATTTGATACGTATTATTTGTAACAGCTGCCATAAATTAGCTGTGTATGTAAAGGTTAAAAAGTTGCCCAGTTTTGTAACCGTCATCTTCTGCAAAAAAACCTGTAAAAAATTTTAAATTAGAAATAACGGTAAGGAAAATTGTGTTAATAGATTATTTCTTTGCTTAAAAAAGTTATGGTAACAAGTTATTCCACTAATGAAAGACTTGCTTGTTTCATAAAGTATACAAATAATGTATTTTTCATTCATGAGTAATAAAATAATGATTATTATTATTAGTCATCAGTCTGCTCTTTTGTTGACAGCATAATCCAATTATATATATGTATATATAATACATGATATATGGGATATATCATACCTTCCTTTTAACCAGCAACCTTCTTGTTGTGAGGTCACAGTGCTAACCTCTTGTGCCACTGTACATTCTTTTTTATTATTATTATTATCATTATTATACTCATGAATGAAAAGTACTTTATTAATAAGATATGAAAGTAATATTTATTTATTCAGCAAACAGGGACCTCAGTTGGATGTGAAAGAACCACACAGCCGCAACAATCTGGCACCTCCTCCTCATGCTGGTAGCCAGCTTGGTCTCACACTCCTCTGGGATGGCAGCCAAAATTTGCTGCAAGTTGTCCAATGTGATTGTACTGGTCACTCTATAATGAGCTGCACACATAAGCTCAGGTCAGCACTGCAAGAAGGCCATTCTGGTCCCCCAACTTTTTGAGGTAGCCTCTCTGTGGGAGTGAGTATCATCATGTTCGAGGACCGAGTTCAGCCCAAATGTGGCTGTTTATAATTCTACCACACGAGGCCTGTGTCTGATACATGGTTAGACAGTCATCAGATTATCCAGCCAACAAACACCAAACAAGAGTAGACAGAAAGATAAGCAGAGAAAATTTGGCAAGTTTTTCATAGGTGTAACCACCTTATACAACTCTGCTACACATCCCAAATATGCATTTTCTGTACAGTTGATACATCAAATGTGGCACCATTTAAAAAGGAAATAAACAGGCTTTCCAACGGTTTAAGATTTATTGTCAAGAAGCACTGTTACAACAACAAAATCATTAACAAAACAAATCTCCTTACTGTATGTGGCAGGTACTGTTTCAATGCACACTGAACAACACTCAAAATGTAATATAGGAAAGTGAGGCCATTGCAGTTGGTGCAGTTACATTAATATGCCACAAAGGGGCCAACTTACAATGTAATATGTAGAAAAAGAAAGAAACTTGCTGCCCTACTTTCAAAGATGTTATTTAATAATCCATAGAAAAACACACTGCATCTGATTTTCTGATATGTTTGGCAAAATGTTTCAGGAAATGTAGCAGCAAACACTGTAAAGAGAAGATGATGACAATAATAAATAATGACCGTAATCAGGGTGTATATAAAAGTTTAAAGAATAAATATTTTGTATTTTTACATTAATCTAATTTCAGATCTGTCACGTAAAGTTTGTTTTTATTGTATCAACATAGTCAACATAGAAATGATTAAGATTATATTTCCTCTTATTGGAAGACATGATACTGTCTAAGCCACATTTGCATATCAAATACCCCATTAAGGCTGCAATGAATAATCTGAAGGAACATCTGGAACAACAAATATTTTCACTTCAGGGTAGTTTTATTGTATCTGCTTTAGGTGTTTAACATGTCCGTCATAGACTGTCACCACAAAGTGGTTCAAAGACTATAAACTAGAAGTCTTTTATGTTCACAAGGTTTTTGTTTTTTCTGTTTGTTTGGTTGGTTTTTATGAAAATCCAAGTCAATTATCCAGTCTTTGACCTCAATTCAGAGTCAAGTCTTAAGTATATTTTAGTTGGGTAATGTGTGAAGTGTCATGATGCAATGCTGGTTGTCTGGTCTGCTTAGAAAACTGCAGTATGATATTCAAGGATTTCAAAGCATCAAAGCAAAAAGATTTCCTAGCATTTTGTAACAGCAATTAAAGTGAGAAATGCACTGTCTCTCTCCTGGACTATTCCTTTGCATTACTCAGTTCATAATATCTGGGGATGATCATGTCAATGTATTTAGACTTTTTAACATGCTCTTAACGTCAGCTGGGATTGGCTCCAGCCCCACCATGACCCCGTTCAGAGAATAAGTGGTAGAAAATGGATGGATGGAATATGCTCTTAACATA
Organism: Pseudomugil gertrudae; assembly: GCA_037177535.1. Lineage (NCBI taxonomy): Eukaryota > Metazoa > Chordata > Actinopteri > Atheriniformes > Pseudomugilidae > Pseudomugil > Pseudomugil gertrudae. Next base: position 19,628,111 of record JBAMHV010000013.1, read on the forward strand.
ACTTATCCCAGAGTTCCAAAATGTGTGAAAAAAGACACACTTTGTAATAACTAATACTGCAGTATCATATCATTTCTTCCCTGAGTATCAATAGGAGGGCAAATATGCTACACTTCAGTGCTGCTGGGATCAACAACGGTCCTGCATGTTATAAACATTTCCCTTGTGCAACACACCTGACCCAGATCACACCTTGTTGTCAAGTTCTCCAAAAGCCTCTTAATGACGTGATAATTGGACTGAGGTGCACTGCAGTAGATGAGCATGCTAAATTGCAGGACAGTGACCCACCACTGGGACCCTGTATTAGAAAATCAAGAAAAATATATTTTAAAGGGTGTGAAATAATTGTGTGAGATTAATAATACAATATGAAAAGGGATTTTGAATTGTTTAGTTTTATTAAAAAATACTTTAATTCCTTTAAATCAAATATTTACAATTCCAACATCTGTACTTTTTTTTATATAAATAGAAAATTACAGCAGACCTCATTGTTTACAGTGGTCTGATCCCAGTTTGGTCCCAGCTAAATGTCATTATGGCAAATTCACATTATGGAAACTGTGTCCGTAAATGGTCTCATTCCTCTACTGAAAATATTCTGTAAAGACAATCTGATGGAGTTAACATTATTTTAGTACAAAAATGGTAACAAGGTAACATTTATGCTGCTGTGGCACCAAGCCTGTTCCTAACATGGAAGCTAACATTAGCATTGTGGTTATAGATAGCTAAGTATTGGCTTTTTTTTTTTACAGAAATCTGATATACCAATTTTATCCAACGCTTAATTTCCAATCCTGACATAATCTGAAAGGAATATAGTTTTCAGACCACTTGCATGCTACTTACCTTGCTTATCCTGCTAGTGATGACATTATATAAAGATGTCTCAGCCACAGATTTTATTGCATGTTGTGCCAAACAAACATACCTATACAGTACATGACATCTCTTATATTTGGTCTTTTTAAATTAGAATTAACTTTGCTGAAGAGTTTATATATAATATGTTCATGTGTGGGCTGTGGCGCAGTTTCACAGCAAGAGGGTTGCTGGTTAAAGCCTCGGCTGGGGCGGGGGGTCCAACCAGGAATCTTTCTGTGTGGAGCTCACATGTTCTCCCCGTGTTAGCGTGGGTTCTCTCCGGGTACTCCGGCTTCCTCCCACAGTCCAAAGACATGCACCTTG
>JBAMHV010000013.1:19643284-19663885 GCA_037177535.1 Pseudomugil gertrudae
CCAAGCCAAGAAGGCAGGACCCCCAGTGTGGAGGATCCCTATGAGGAGAACACTGGAGTCTAAATATAATAAAATACTAAATATAATAAAATTTCAACCCGTCTATTTTCTGCTTCCCATCATTGTGACATAAATTACTTTATGTTTCATCTGTCCAAGAATGTCATTCTAGAACTCGGCTAGCTTCTAGATGTTTTTTGTTGTTGTTGTTTGTTTGTTTTTAGGTCAGTCTAATAGTTTGCACCTTATGGTTAACTTGCTGTCATGAAATCGTTTCTATATGGCAGTCACCCCAGCTTCCTCTCATGTTTCTTCTTCCTTCCGGGTGGATAATGTGAGAAGATTTTTCTCCATCATGGAGAAGATCTAAAGATCCACTTTTGTTGTCTTCTATTATTGTCCAGAGTCTTCATTAAAAAAAAACTTTGTGCAGATAAGTACTTGCACGACTTTTAGAAGAGGTCAGAGGATGACATTCCAGAGGATGAGACCGGGAAAGGTGAAGGAAGGACAAGATGAGAGATGTTTATCACAAAATAGATCCCAACTCCACTTTTTTATCTTTATATGAGTAAATTACAACTATTTTCTTTGCACCTACAAATTTCCTGATAAAAATACCAATTTGTATGGTGATCAAATTACAAAAATATTTATGTTTTATGAATCATTTAATTGTTTTTGTGGTTTACTATAAGTTTCAGCAGATGTCTGGATAATTAATTAATTCAATATATTTTTCTCGAGTCCTGGTGGCCACGGCAGAGGACACCTTGTAAAATTTAAACAAAACATCAACATTTATTTATTAATTTTACATACAGCATAAACCAATTTAGTGAAGCAGGAATTCAAGCAGGCGAAAGGAAGGTCAGCTGGACAGATTAGCAGCCCATCACAGTGGAAAAAAACAGTTTAAAAAAAGATATGGGATTTGCAAAAGATGTTTTTCTGGATCCCAGGAAGACATCACCTTTTTTTCTTCTTTATTTATTTATTTAAAGTCAATTGTTTTATTCTCTCAAATCAACATGAAAAAACAAAGCGTAATATTCATAAAAACAAAATGATTTGTGCATAAATCAGATTTTATTGACTTTATTTGTTTCTCATTATACAGTTTAAGCCACAGGATGGAGCAGTGTGCATCAATGCAATCTTACTGAAATCACTCAAAGCAGCAGAAGCATGAAACTGTTTTGGCTCTTTAGGTCTATTTACAAAGTTCTTCAACCTATTCACATGAAATGCAACTACAAGTCTGCACAGCACGAGGATCAGTCCGGATTTTCCCTTGAAAATGTCTTTTGCTTCAGGGGACTCTTCTCATGAGCTTAAAACTGTTGTTTCACTTCTGAGTCACGAGATGGCGCCAACAGACCAATAACAGACTCACATCTTCCTCGCAACATTATCGTTATCCAGAGTGTGGAGACAAAGGCCTACTCAGATTTCATCAAGCAAAGGACTAAAAAGATTTAAACCATTTAAAAAGCTGAAAGGATGAAAGCTGATCAATAAGCGATATCAAGTCTCTGTCGTTAACCAAATATTCTTTATTCTTATTATAATTTCCATGACTCTGTCTTTAATTAATTCTTAAATAATTTTATTTTTTATTAAAATTAAATTGGGGGCTAATGAGTGTAATAATTCTAAGAAGAGCCTCAGTTAATTTATTTCCTGCTACATGATAAATAAAGTAGCAATGGTCCAAATATATCTAAGTTATCATTTTCATATATATATATATATATATATATATATATATATATATATAAGCTACTGTACATGTACCATATAGATTATATCATTTTAATCTCGAGCTTAACTTTCACCTCCAACTAAATGTTTTCTCTCTCCGTGGTGTAAGCTTCTCTCATTGTGACACTGGAATGGACTAGATTTCATATTTACAATTTTAAAGACTGATCCAGTGGTCCGGAAGTAGAACCGTCAACAAAAAAGGAAAAAAATTAAAAAAAATCAAATGAAATTAGACTAAATTAATGGAGTTTTTCTTTGCATCCTGAATAGACCTCTCTCTGCCACTAGTGCATCTTTTATGTCTATTTCCCAGTTTGCTTCAGATGATCAGTAAGAGTCAGTTATAGTGGTTATTGATGTTACTCAGACTGTTGATGTTATTGACACAGCTGATGTGGGATGGCGAGACAGTGCCAAAGGGTCCCGGAGGCTGCAGGTTGTGGCCGTGATACAGAGCCGCCGGAGGGGACCCGGGCCAATAGGAGAAACCTGAGGGCCCCACACCGGGAGCCACGAGGTTGAGTTTGGAAATCCCGGAGAAAGGAATCGGAGAGAAGTTCCCCTGAAACTTGTAGATGGCCTGCTCGGTGGTGGACGGCTGACACACCTGCGCCAAGCCGTGGAAATCAAACTTGTAGGCGTATCTCTTGCCGTGCACTTTGGTCATGATGTTTTTGTCGTAATAATAGCGCAGCGCCCTGCTCAGCTTGTCGTAGTTCATGTTGGGTTTGCTTTTGCGCTCACCCCAGCGTCGGGCCACCTCATCCGGGTCGATGAGCTTAAACTCTCCGTTGGTGCCTTCCCAGGCGATGCAGGACACGTTGGTGCTGTCAGACAGGAGCTCCAGCAGGAACTGCCACAGCTGGATCTGTCCACTTCCTGGAAGGAGAGGACAAAACGCAAAAATAGGGCAAACATATGCGAAATGTAAGAGAAAAGGACCAATGTGATTGATTTAGGATATATACGTCTATATTTAAGCTGGGATTGGCTCCAGCCCCCCCGCGACCCCGCTCTGGGATGAAGCGGTTGAAAATGGATGGATGGATGGACGTCTATATTTAGCATAATGCTGTGTCACCTTAACTCGCAGAGCCATTATCTCTTTTAAAAACTGTGAAATATTGACCCCTAAAATACAACATTTTTATTTATTTCCCATTTCCCTGTCCGTTATACCAGATATCTATAGCCTTAATGAACTGTGTGTTAAAATCAGAGGCGCATTTTCCTCCATCTCTCCTGTAAATACTCACAAGTTTGTTTTTTCACACTGTTAAATAACTTTTACATTTAGTAGGATACAAATGTAAAAATTTAAAAACAACCTAAACACAGTTTATTTCTTTATTTCTTTCGTTCTTTCTTTGAATTAAAGATTTAATTAAATGTATTTAAAGCGATAAAAACACAATAATTGTTAATGAAAATTAAATAACATGTGAATACATTGAAGCTTTCCTAAAATAAGCTCAGAAGGATGAAGCTGTGGCATCGATGCAGTTTCTGTTCACAGCATCCACAGTGGATCCATCCTCATCATCAATATGTCCTGATCAGATGATCCACATATTTCACTTTGTTTATTTAACACTTGATCGAATAAAAAGATTTTTCATGTTTCCTAAATATCTGCAGAATGAAAGCATGACTTCAATTTCTCACTATAAGAACGAATGAACGAGTTATCAGATAATAAATAAATCCTTCATCGTGGCTGGGTATAAGGCGTTGTCAAGCTGGATCATTGCAATTAAAAGAAGTCTCCGTCTGTAACTAATCGTGACATAAAATGACATTACGTGATATTACTTTTTAATTTTCTTCACTTATTTGCACCACTTAAATATAAAAATGTTATTATGATGAGAGGCGCCTGCGATCTGCACATCCTCTTACCTTTTTGCACTCCTGTATTTATTGGACCCCAAGATGTTCCTTTACTTTCTTTCAACAGACTTTCTGTTGGATCTGAAATAGAAAACATAAACGTTGTCAGCAGCGGGTACATATTTATGTGTATTAGACTAAGAAGACAAGAAAAAGGCCCCTTATCCGCTCTGAAAATGAAGGCTGTTAATCGTGGGGAATATGTAAGGAATATTTCATTTGGTTAAACTAAAAAGACCTACGCCATCATGTCAAAGAAGAAATTAAATAATTTAAATTAAAATATAAAATACAATATCTTTCTTTATGTGTATTCAGAGGAAAAATGTTATCCAGGAGATTGAAAAAATCTGTTATTTAAGAAAAACCTCTTTTTTTCTATTATACTTGATCTATTAAGTCCACAAATCGATGGAATTCCAAATTGGGTCCTGGTGCAATGACAGTCCAATGCGTAAAGCATGTCCCCTCTGCAAGAAGCCTGCAGGAAACGCGTCCAGGAAAAAGGATTTCCGATTTCCGACAAAAGAGCAGACGGCCTTGCAGATTGAGAAAGGCTCGTGCAGAGCTGTGCCCTAACGAAGCATCCACTATGCTGGACAACACGTAGCAAAACCTCTCACAAAAAACAAGCTGGAATATATTTATTCTCTGCCTCCAAATGGGACAAAATGACGAACCTGAGAGATACATGTTGAACATGAGGTTTCCTCCGCAGTCCTGTCTCATTGTGTTCAGATGTTCAGAATGGGATGGATTTCATTTCGTTGGTGGCGCAGGAAAAGATTTTTATTAAACTTTATCTCATAACTGTGATCTGGAATAAATGCGGGTGGACAGATTGAAGTTTCCAGGCAACTGTCACTGGCCCCCATCTCTGAGACAATATTCAGACAGCAATTTCCCCTGGTGCATTGCTTTAATTAAAAGAGCAATTTACCTCTGTCAGCCCGCCTGGTGCCCACAATAAAAAGGGGCCGATAGAAATTCGGCCCTTATCAATCCACCATCACAGTTTAATAAAGTTTCCGCGTTAAGATCTGAGTTTCTATGGTGAATTGAAGTGTTTGACATGGAAACCAGTTCAGATCCTCCTCACTTTTCCGCCTCTTTACCTCTCGGCAAACAACAAAGACCTATTTCATGTTGGAAAAAAGAATATTTACCTTGAAAAACACGCTTCGATGCGCACGAGAAAACAAGAACATTTCACCCAGCCTGCGCGTTGTGGGCTTCAGGTTATATGGCATCAATTTAACGGTAATGAAGTTGTAACTTTAAAACCATGGCTTCTGACAGGTATAGTGTCGTTTAGTTCATTCTGCTTTCTTTTATTTTAGCAGAAGAGGACTGGGTGAGGAATGTTTGCAGTTCCTGCAAAAGTGTGATGATTTTGTGTCTACATGCAGGGTTTCTTGTTTTTATTGTAATCTAGTTTTATATATTGCCTTCAATTTTCAGTTTGCAGATATATGGGAGCTTTAACACATTTTATTCAGAAAAACACAAATAAAACACACAAAACCATAGCTGATGCTGCATTTATTGCATTTCTATATTACACACATGTACGACATCACTGAAAAATGTCTGGCTTTACAGCAACAAACATAAAGAAAATACTAGTTATTTCTATCTTTCTTTCTCTCCTCATCCTTTTTGTCTTCTTCTGTAAACTAGCCAACAGCATGCATTATTCATGAAGCAGCAGCTGAAACACCCTGACAGTGACATATTCACTTGTGTTATCATTTTTTTTGTGTTTTTTCATTTTGCTTTCTTCATTATATAAGCAGAGCTGTCATCCAAATAAAAAGGGAGTCCTTGTCACTGTATAACATGATACTTACTAAATCTTAAAGCGTACCATATGTTATAATATGGTATGTAAATAAGAATAATACAAACCGCATTTGCATCTGAATGAGACGTTTCTATGCAGATTAATCAAACAGAATAAAGTTTTAAGAAACTGAACAGAGGTGACATGTTTTATGCCATTGAACCATTTAACCAGACAGAACTAAGTTAACTAACTTATTTCTCACAGTTCCAGCATTGCGCATAGCCTAAATAACAATTTATTTTGATTATTTTCAGACGACGTCTACAAAGCAACATGTTAACTAAAAGCAACACAGACACACGCTGCTCGTAGCCAGGTGACATATAGCCTACTGTCTCGCTCACAAAGAACTGAAATGCTTCTGCTTCACATGAAGTGTGTTCTGCTCGTATGGTTTCAACATCTACACAAAGAAGCTTTGTTTGTTGTTTGCTTGTTTTTTCTTTGTTTTAAGTGGCAGTTCTGCTCCATGTTATAACCTAAAGACACAGAGCAGATATAACAGTGACATCATATGCTTAAAGTCTGGAGATGAGATTCCCTCTGAACATATAACTGGTCCAACTTCTATAATAAAAACATTGCTTAAAAATAGTTTCTCGTCCGGCAGACTCACAGAAAAGCTTTATCCTTTTTGTGAATGTAGGCTTAGAGGCAAATCACATGGTTAAAGTAAAATGTTAATCATTATCACATCATCAGCTCTTTATATTGTTGAACTGAAAGAGAATTGTTTGTTAATCATTAATCAGTTCAGTAATAGGCACAAGAGTTCACTCAAAACAAACTTTCTAAAGTTTGTTGAAACTTTCTAAATTCTTAGTAAGCAAATTTTAGCTAAATTATTATGATGGGCAGACATGTGGCTTTTTGGCTTCCTGTTAATCAACGCTACTATAAGATCATGCAATCACAGGTGGGGAAATAAAACAGAATAGTTTTGGTCCCAGTTAGTACAAAGCTACTCAACCAGAGCAATGCTTTTGTTTCATCCTTTGCTTCAAACGTCTCCATGTAGATGTATTTCTGGCGTCCAAGACTTGCTTTAGCTGCCTGTGTCCAAATACAAGTCGCAGGCAACTTAAAACAAGCCTTAAAAGCAAGACTAATGAAGTGGTAGAACGATAAGCAGGACACGTCAGGTCGATTATCACCAGGAGGCCAGAAATCCACCCGAATGATCAACAAAAGAAAACAAAAACAGACACACTTTATTATATATGCAGATCAGTCTGGCCTGTAAATGACAACTTATTTAAAACTAAAGCTGTGTTAGTCTTTTTTAATTAAATAAACTTAAATCATGAGGATATTAGTCATATAATTATTAACAGGAACGTTTTAAACCAATCAAAGCTAAGAAATACATTAATTCTGTTAGTCTAAGAAAAGTATTTGCTATAACATTTCCAGTGTAGTCTTAACTTACCTTTGTGTTCTGTGTGCCCACAGCTTGTCACATACTGCACCACTCAGGTGTCACTCCTCTTAGACCCACACTGCAGCTGCTTTAATCACCCTGTACAGGAATGCATATTTGAGAAAGGTGTGTGTGCACAGTTACATATTTATTGAAAGATCCTGTTGTGTGGGTGTGGGACAGTGAGCCGGTGTAAGCAGGGGTGTGCAACGTGGAATCACATTTCCTGGACCAACAAGAAATGTGTATGTGGAGATAAACACACTCCAGGATCTTAGCAAGTGTCCAGAATAAACTGGATGGTGTCATACTAAAGCTAACAGACAAAAGCTAAGCTACTATGAACCATGTTTTTCCCATTTCTTTTTCTTTGAGTTGAGATCTTGTCTCAGAAGTATGTATTGATGGCCTCTTTCAGATGCTGTTTTGGTAGCAGCAGCTATGAGGGCATTATTTCCTACTTTAAGACTTGTCTTTAGTTAACACAGTAGAAGTAAATCTGCAGCCATAAGCTGTAAATATCCCGTTAATCATGTGAAACTTGCTAAAAGGGTCTCCAAATCAAACAATCATACAGGTTATGTAAATACAAGCCATAATGATGTTCTTGACGTTCCTCCTGTCACAAGCAGGGGAGGAAATGTGACACATGGACGCTTTCATATTGGAATAGACCTATATCCCTTTAACAAAACAAACAAACAATAACAACAAAGCAGAGAGCAGCATGTAGTTGTTTATTTTGGATGCCTTTATCTTAAAATCAAAGTAAAATTTCCCAGTATTGGGATATAACTAAACTCATTTTCATGATTATGGTGGGCTTAAAAAGGAGCTGCCAACCTCACTTGATTGGTTGTTGGTTATTGTCATAGTTAGTCAGAATATATAATAGAAAGTGGAGGCAGATGTGTTTTCTGTTCACTTCCTGGGAATGTCTCTCTTCAAGATTAACAAAGAAGGATTTGTGTGTTTTTTTATTGGTTTTTGAAAATTATTACACGATCAGCTAAAAAGAGGGGAAGTAAAAGAGAAAGGACCAGAGAAAGACATAAGACAAGAGTCAGCATCTGATAAGGTTTTACTCACTGCAAAGAGCTCTGAGTACATGTAGTACGTGATGGATGCTGCATTTACTGTCATTAGGGGGCGCCTCACTAAAGAAATCTGTCACAGATCAGTGCTGCAAACTACTGGTGTGCAAACCATGCAAATATACCAGATATCCAGGTGAAATTTGGCAAGTTATGGGTCTCACTGAGATGTTTCCTACTTCTTCATGCTACTACAGTTAAACCTGAAAGGTACTTCTGCTTCATGCAGCAGTGATGCTAGATTTGCAATGGTTATAAGAAATGTTAAAAAAAAAGAAAGAAAAGCACTTTGAGAACTCAGACTTCCACTATACAATGAAATCTGATTTCTAGATTAATTAGTAATAAATACACAGTGTTTTGACTATATTATAGTGTTTGTTGCATGTTTATATCTTATTTTGTTTTATTGCAATGATGAAAATTCAACCCATCCCCGTTTTTCCTGGTCTGAGTGATAGTATCCAGATTTTTGCCAGCATTCAGATCAAGCTTTGATTATTTATAAAACTTGCCGAGAAATTCTGCAATTCTGCTTTAGCCAAGACAAAAATCATCATCTGTCCAGTGTTTTTGTGTAAAGATACTAACAAGGAGACAGACAGATGAATGCAAATAAACAAATAAATGCTGACAAAAAGAAAAACCTCTGCCACCTCCTTGGCAAAAGACAGTATGACTATCTTTGGGGGACAATTCAGCTGGAAAATCTGCCAACTTTGACCAGTGTGGCTTTACATAATAAAAAGACAAACACATCATAAATGATAAATACAGTTTCTGAGACATGTTGCATCACTTTATGGTGGAAACTTTATTCATGTTTTACACCATATGCTCTCCTGACTCATGGTGAATACCAGAAAGAAGATGACACTAATATTTTTTACTTATTACATAATAGTACATAGTAAAACTACCAAGAAAAATGTAAAGATCAGATTTTATTAAAGGGTAGAATAATAACTTTGTATTTAAAAATGGGACTTTTCTGTTCAATAGTTCTCATAGGTTGGATTTGATGAAACTCAACATGCAGTTCTCTTCACAACCACTAGAGTTAAAAATTTCTTTGATGGAGTCATTGATTAGTATTACTTTAATGAGCAAATGCCCTATGTGATTTATAGATGACATATTTGACTCAGATGAGAGCCATCATTAGCTTAAACTGCTAAACGCAATAATATTTAAGAAGGAAATGACTTTGCCAAACTTTTTTGCTGTGTATAAAAACTATTTTGTGAGTCTGGTTGGTTATGCTATGCAGCACTTTGCTACATTGAAGCCAATCTACCAACTGCAGAAAATAAGATATAAAGATATTTAAATAAATAAATAACAATGAGAGAAGTATTATTTTATCAGAAGTTATCCATCTAAATAATCAGCTTAAAAATAGCCAGCTATCATTAATTACCTGATGCTTTTCTTTCAGTTTCCCTTTATTGTAAACTTGGGTACATGAAACAGTTATAAAACAAAAAATAGAAACAAAGGCAATATCATGCTCTTGTTTATTGGAAATAAGAAAACAGTCTGACAAGAACAATAGTACACATCCTAAAACCTAACAGAATGAAATCTTTCCATGTATGTTCACTAAAAAGCAGAATATGTATTCGATAAATACAAAGCAAAATCTATATCTGCTAGTAGCCTAGATCACAGAGCTAAAAGGGCTCTGACTCTGCAATACTTACACATCTGTCATGTGACCTTTTCTCACTGGCACGAATACATACTGTCTGATAGCCCAGTACGGCCGACTTTTACACTTCCTCTGAGCTGTCATTGTCTTTTATTCATTTAACCGGGGTGGAAAAAATTATTGTAGAAAAAAAAATACCGACAAACAGCCTCTAGTTTTGAAGAAAAGCCTTTATTTCCTATTTCAAGAACATGCTTTAGCATGGTAGCAGAAGTAGGGTCTTAGATATCCATACATGCAGAGCCACAGAGTGATAGAAAGAATTTGTCCATCTACTGTTCTGTGACATCGATCTGTCCAGCGCTCAAGATGAAGAAATGATTAAGGGCAAAAGTTTTTTTTTTTTTTTGCATTTTTTCAGGTCAGGTCAGGCAGGCAGCGTGAAGACTTAGTGCTGGATCCTACGAATGGACTGCACCTGGTTGGTGTGAGCCTGGGTGCTGAACTCGTTGTAGTTTCTGTACTCGCCTTGGTGTCTGTCTCTCTCCAGGATGTACTGGTAGCCACGGTAACCTGGGAACTGGTAGGCAACCCAGCTGTAGAGAAGGGGTGGTTGAGTCAACGTAAGGTCAATGGGTTTAATATGTGAATACAACAGAAACTTCAGGAGATGCTGGATTAGCTTTAAATTATTTCAGCATATTTTTCTAATTACATTTGTTTGCAAGAAAAAATGTCCGAGGTTTGATAGAAGATTAACTAAACTGATTCTCTCAATGCTGACCAGTGTAAGTATGCAGACTTGCCTCCTGCATCAGCATCCTAACTAACTACAACAACACTGATCCAGAATGGCTTACATTGCTGTAAGCAGCATAGAAATGGAAAGATAAATCAGAAGTGGAGTCGAGTGACTTACGCTCCAGAGTTGACTTTGATGGAGGGCACCTCCTTGCTGCACCAGCCCATGGCCTGTAGGGAGGGGTAGTCATCACACAGCTCAAACTTACGGCCCTGGAAGTCCTCACACTCATACATGGTCACCTTGCTGTCACTGTGGTTCTGCACAGAAAGGAGGGAAGATATGATGCTGCAGAATAACAATCCAGTCACTTGTATGTCTTTAAGCAGTTAAATAAGGAAAGTCATATTTGTGGAAGAAGATCTATACTTCATATATCAGTATATAGTACTTAAACAATAACTATGCATTCTGCAAATCATTTAATGTTTGAGTTTACATATCTGCTTATGATTTGTAACTATATGAGACAATTACAAAGAGCAGAAACATTTCTACCAAATCACAGAGACTAAGATAGTATATTTATTGTTAGTTATTTGAAATGTAAAAGTGGTGGATCAGAACTGGACATTTTAACACATCTGGGTGATCGGTAAGGAGGGGTAGCTTAACATCACAGAGGGGCAGACAGAGGCTAACAACTTAAAAGGAATGCATGAAAGGAGATGGAGGACTTACAGCGCACTTGATAGGTCTGAAGGAGAGCATGTGCTCAGTTCTGTAGCTGCTATTTCCACTCCAAGCCTCATAGCGAGGATAATCTCCCTTCTCCATGATAAACTGCTGTCCCTGGAACTCTGGATACTCATAACCCACCCAACTGAAGGAGAGAGGTCCAGTTAGAAAAGGACAAAAAGTAGAAAAAAATAACTTATATATAGTTCAACTTGTGAACAACAAATCACTTTTATCCTCCCATCTTGTGATAAACAACAGAGCCCACCACTGACAGAGTGGCCTCATGAAATAAAGCACATGCAGCTTCTTTTGTCACTTGGAGGCACAAAGCAAACACTAAGGACTGCTGCTGCTGCTGCCTTCACCACTGCTGCCGTTGCTGCTGCTGCACCCAGGGCGCTTTATCTGATCGGCAGTCAGTCAGCCAGCCGTTCTGGCTTTCAGCCGGCAGCTGCACACAGCCAACTCATATCGCAACAGGGTCACACATGGATGCATGCACACACACACACACACACACAAGCAATGCATGCCAACTAGCAATGTAATAAAACAGCAGGTTTTTAATTTGTATATTTTTTGTTATTGTGCCTTTTTGTAGTTTTTGATTAGAGTTGTGTGAGCCGTGTCTGCTTTAATCAGACGTTTTCAGGCAGATCGAACTTTAGTAAGATGTGTTTCTAATATGAGTTTGCAAGATATTACTATGGTTTTTTTATTAATCAAAATATACTTTTAAATGCATTCTTTTACAGGTTAGACTTAAAGTTAAGCCATTTTTAAATAAACCCTTGGATTTAATCTGCTTTTGTCAATGGTTAAATTTATGCAAGGGGGTAAAACAGCTAACAAACCAAACAAATCCACATAGATGGAAAAATAAAGCCAGGAAATGAAGAATTCTGAAGGTCAAAAGGTGAAGACAGTCAAAAATGTAGAAATCAGTTTGAGATGAAGAGGTCAGTCAAGGAAGGAGAAAAAAAGTCCAGGAGTTCCCCAGCAGTGCTGACTTACGGTCCATTCTCAACCTTGATGGAGCGAATCTTGTTGAAGCCTCTCTCCATGATGTTCGGGCACTCCAGCATGAATTCACAGCGCTTTCCCTGGAAGTTCTCCTCCTCCCAGACTGTGATCTTGAACTGGCCCATCTGCTCCATCTGTTGAGTGTTCATGGCTGCTACTTCTCCCTCTGGGGTTACTCTCTGGAGAAGAAAATGCTCCGCGTAAAATGGATGAAGAAATAAACGAGAACCACAAGAAGAAACCTTGCGATGGCATCAAAACAGTATTTACAGGTTGGAAACTTCACTGTATCTATGTCTCGAAGCAGATGCATAGCAGTCATCTGATCACGGCAAGCACTATATTTCAGTTTGTTTTTTTATAATAACTCTGGACTATTCATTAAGTCACTTTCCAGAGGTGTCTAAAGCAGAAAACAATTGCATTTATATGACTTTCCTTTTCCCCTCCGTAGAGATTTATCTCATCCATTCAGCTCAGTCAGGAACTGACTCGCCATCAATATGATAGCAGCAAAATAGATAAATGTAAAGCATAACGGCTCACAATCTGTTGCTAAGTGTGACATTTCTTTCATTCAAGAATAGCTAACAGTCTTTATTCCTTTTTTTGTGACCGTGACACAAGAAATAAAGAAACATGACAGCTTCTAGAAAACAGTGCTTGTGTAATAATTACAGGCCAAACACAAGCATGTTACCTGTTAGCTCTCTTATTTAACATAAAAAGTATGTAGTGGCTTCTATGTTTTTACTGTTAGCAAATCAAAGTGCATGTACAGCAGTCTATTAAATGCATGATATGGGAGCATCCGGGTGGCTGTTGGGCTCCACCCCAGTACACAAAGCTGTCTCCTTGTGTGCAGTTCCTTGCAGCTAAGTCTGATGCAGTGTGTTGAAATACTTACAGACAGTACTGAGGTGGGACAGATCCAGTATAATCAATGTCAGGGAAGAGACCCTCCGCTGCGTTTTTATAGGGCTGGGCCCCCTGGACCTGGGCCACTCCATTTGCCTAGCAGCCTTGCACACTCAGCAGCTGAGCAGGCCGGCTGAAAGGGAAGCATTAGCCTCGTGCTTTGTGGAGGCTCCAGAGCACTATTGTCCTCAGAGCCCCAAACTGACTTAGTCATCAATATGGCAGCCATGGTCAGTGGCAACCTGACCCAGGACTATACAATGGTAACGCACTGACACAACAGTTTGATTGGTGAAGCAGGATAATAGACACATTCTGGGAGCTGATCCTCCCCTCTCTCTCTGTCTCCCTCGCTGCTGTAGGTAAACTGGAGCCAAAACTAAAGGTGGGAAAATGGTCCAAGCATCCCACGTAGTGAGTGCCAGGGTGTGTGGCAGCTTCATTTAGAGGTTAAATCTCCTTTTCCAGCTGATCTAGAACACGTTGGCTAGATGAAGGAACATATGGAGAATCTAAGCTTCTTTGCTTACTGTATTTATATCTATGACAAAATGTTCATATCTTCCCCTGTTTTTAGCAGATACATATTATTATGAGATGTAGGACATAATGCCAGTTAGTGTTGACAACGGAACAACATAAAAAGTATAGAATAGAAAAATAGCAAACACAGAAAGTATTAAAATATGCAGGTTTTACTGAGTGACATGTCAGTTTTTCCTCACTTTGTAAGCATATGGCTACTTTTACATGTCAGGATGATTTGTTTGTTCTAAGACAGCTGTTGTACTCACATTAATTAATATTTAACTGGCTGTTCACATCTGTTTTGTTTAAAGCTTTTGGAAATATCACTAATGCTGATAAGTAACATATTCACACATTAACAAACAACAACAGTCATGGTGTTTGAACTTTTAGTGTTCAACCTGATATTGTTACATGTTCATGTATGTTTGCTTTATTTAGCATTCGTTGATTCGTGTCAGCAACAGCAGTATCAATGCTGTTGTGTCAGGAAAGAAAATGTTGAGCTCTGATGCATTTTCCTGTAGAGGTAGTGACATCTAGTGGTGAACGTATTTATTGCATTTACCTCATCAATGCATAAAATTGACATCTTCTTCAAAAAGGGCAGTTTGCATACTGTTATTATCACATCATGTTCATGCTGAAAAGGTGGTTTAAACTCAAATTAAATCATCTAAATAAAGATGTTGGTGGATAATTGTGTTGCCATTGCGTGGATACACTATATCTCTTACTTAGCATTTAGACAATCAGTCAATTTCCTGCTGCCAGGAACAACAACTATGCAGCCATGTGTGGAGCTCGTAGGATATTACAGAGTGAATCTCTTTGCGTTATACAGTGGAGCTCTTGGTGACTTTGGTCAAATGCACAGTGAGTGTTTGTGTGTCTGTGTGTGTGTGTTTCCCCTGTGGGCCATGTGTGCTGTTTACTTGTATGAACAGCTTTCTCTTTGTCCTCTGTTAACCCATTCATTGTCCTTCTCTCTACATCTGTGTGCATTAGCGTGTGTCACCCTGCTTGCCCTCAGAGCAGGTGATGAGCAGGTGAAAGGAAAGGCTTATATAGACACAGATGTTGTATGTGTGCGTCTGTGTGTGGGTTAATGCATCACACATGGGGTGGGGTATAATTTTGTTTACCTTGATACACTGTTTCAACCTGACTCCCTTGTGAGGAGGCCGGCATCATGGTAACTTATTATAACTTAAGGTATAAGAAGTAAAGTGACAATATGAAGATTTTACTTTATATCTAAACAGGTGAATGTCTTTTGTTTTTTTACCTAATCTGATTAAAGCAATCATGTACGCAGCCTTATGCAGCATGCCCTCACAAATACAAACCATATTTAACTATTAATGTTAACATGATGAATCAAATTTCTTCCAAAATGGCCAGTCTAACCCAAATCAAAGTTCTGATCGTCACCATAACCTTGTAATTAATCCTAATCTCAATTTACACTTCACTCCTGACTTTAGCCAGCATCTTGGAAATTATATTTAGTCTTAGTTAAGCTACAAGCCCCATGATGAGTAGAAGTCTTCAGTTTATGGTGGAAACTCTCCCCCTTTGGTGACACAATGGCTCCACACACTCTCACACACATGCACCTTATTTCCCTGTGAAATACAGCTGGAAGGTTGGGATTTGCATGAGCCAGTGTCGATCAGCACAGAACGAGCACTGTGTGGTTCTATCTGGCTCTGTGATATACCCCTCCAACTGGTCAGATGACGGATATGGACTGCTGGCGCTGCAGTGCAGACATGGTGCGCGCTAGTCATCCTTTAAATCTGTTGTGAAATACAAAAACAGCTCTTTGATTCTGCAGCTGCAGCTGATTAATTATGGAATTGGCAGTTCAACAATATGACCCATGTCAGTGATAAACAGTTAATGACATGTACACTAAAGTGATTCCAAGCTCATATAGTGCATCATACATTTGAGTATAAAATGACCTAAATACCCAGAATCATTTACATGAGGATGTAGCCATACATATAACCACCTGTAGAAGCATGAACAGGAATGAAACCATGATGTTGGGACAAACCATTTTTATTTGCTGTTGCTAAGCAAGCATTTCCAGAGAGCATCTCAGTAATTCAAGTAACCATCTCAAACTCTGGATTCTGCTTGAATATCTAAACCCAGCTTCCTGAGTTGCTTCCTGGTGTCTTCATTCAAACTTACCACAGAGGTCTTTTGTTCTACATTACTATACAACCAATAGGAGCATCACCTGAACTAAACATTTCTCTTATTATTAAAAAAAATTGAGTATGTTTAATCTCAAATACTTAGATTTAATGTTAAGTTTTATTCTTGCACTCTTATTGTTTCCATTTATTGAAAAGTCTTTGTTGTTTACTGATGAAAAAAGCACAACATACAATTCTGTAAGACACACACTCATACAATTAAGAATAAAGCGAAAGTGAAAGCATAATCTAACTATGTAATATATATTTTAATTGTGGTGAAACATGTTTAATCACTGCTTTTAGATGCATCTTAACTATTTTAATAGTTAGTGAATGTACTTGCACACATATGCAAGTACATACTGTCCCTATGCACGTGCAGACACACACAGACACATGCAACTATTTGTATATCTACACACAAGCACACTGACATGCAGATTGCCCTGAATAAATGCTCTCCTTCAGGTGGAACGTTACCATGGAGACTAATCCAGGTAAGGACGATGTGAGCAGGACATCTGCTCGTGCCGCCTCCACTTGTCCCCACTGTTCTCTGACCGGACACCTAAGCAGCTGGACACAAAAACATGAAGAAACCTTATATGGGTTATAATATTTTCTGCAGGAGTATGTATGAGTCATTGTTGGTGAGGTAAACAGGAAGAAAGAAAGATGGCCAGTATTAAACTGTGACGACAGGCGCATGTGCTTTTAGCAGCCATTTGTGTGAGCAAGCAGTTTGTAAGACAGACAATTTTAGGAATCAGTTTTTTAACGTTTTTTACGGAAATCCAAACAATTTATTTAGTAATATTTTCTGAAATCTTTCATTGGCTAAATTTTCTGTTTAATCCTGGATCATTCATTTACAATTAAAAAAAAGCCAGAGAGCAAAGGTGAGGAGGAGCCACCTGGGAAAGGGAACATGCCTTGGGCATTTGCATGTGTCTATTATCAGTAACTGTCAGAGGAAACAGCACATAGCCTGCAGGCAACACACACACACACACACACACACACACATAACCCCTGGGAAGCACTCACTCTTCTCCATTTACAGATAGCACCAAAGACCTGGACAGGCACCACAAATGTAATCATGTTCCCGCTGCTCAGATACAAACAAGTCTGTTAATGATACAGTATGGTCCTGCAGGAAAGAGGTCATGGGGTCATAGCTTGAAATAAGTGTGAAAAAAGTCTTGTTTTGTGAGCTTTATTCATAAAGCGCAGAATGTGTGTGTAATTCTCTTACTGTG
Source organism: Pseudomugil gertrudae (assembly GCA_037177535.1). Lineage (NCBI taxonomy): Eukaryota > Metazoa > Chordata > Actinopteri > Atheriniformes > Pseudomugilidae > Pseudomugil > Pseudomugil gertrudae. The sequence continues at coordinate 19,660,383 of JBAMHV010000013.1, forward strand.
TTAAAAAGGAAAAGTGATGGGAAGGAACATAAGGAAGCTTTGGAATAGTAATAGATGGGAAATTGAGGTTGATGTAGTCAAAACAATATAATATAACAGGATGACAGTTAGTAATACAGACCAAAAAAGGATGCAAGTTCCTGGTGCATAATTTGTGTTAATAAAACATATCTTGGGTTTGACTTCTATGCTAAACAAACTTATCAAATGTCTTAGTTTAATATTATTTTAATAGCATTATGTAAGTAGGTGTAATGGACATGTTTGTGCATTTAAATAACATGTAAATAAATCTCCATGGCCACATGATAACACTGTGCTATTTTGACACATATTATTTGGCGTCCTTTAATTAGTTCCTAATTTTTTCTTAATTTCAGTCATTATTTATCACCATTTGTGATTTTTTTACTATTACTATTTATGATTTACTGCTGTTAATGAAGAAAACATCAGGTCCTAATGATTATGTGCATAGTATGGTTCTAAATAGTTAGGCGACAGATGGCGAAGCCTCCATATTGAATCCCAAACAAACGATCTGCACTCTGACACAGCTCCTAGCGTTGGAAAGACGGGTATAGCAATAGCAGGGACCAGTTGGGCCAGTCATGCTAAAGCAGGGTAACCAGGATATTGAGGAGTGTGAGCTTTGTCGTCCTGTGTCTTTAAACAAATATTGACCAGAGATTCAAACTGAGGCAAATAGCTTCTCGGGTAAAGACTGACATGCCTGTGTGAGACACAGACGTTTTTGTGATGTCGTTTGTAGGATGATGAAACACGCATAACATGATTTTTTTGGTTTTGTTTTATATAATAAGGAGTTACGAGGATAAAACAAATATGCACCAGAAGTGCAAGAATATTAGATGTGAGCATGGTGCACACACTGAACTGCTGAAAAAAAATGCAAAGTTTTTTTATATTATAGCTCAAATGTTTAATACAAAATGTTTTTTGGCTCGTACTCAGAATGACATGTTCTTTTTTCTTTATATGGTTAAGATTGTGGCTTCATCGCCAGGTTTAGATAAACAAACTGAAATAAAACATCTTTTTGTGATCAGGATCATTGATTTATTGCCAAAACTATTTCCTCTGAATACATTTAAAGGCAACATAAGAAAGAAAAAGTACTAATTAACTGTAAAGGTACTTTTACTTTTAACTGAATACTTCATCATAGTATCCAGAGGACAGATGGCTTGTATTTGATGTCTGTTTTGTGTGTGTGTGTGGTTAATGTTTAGTTAATGATTAACTAAACCTATTAGGACCATCTTTCTGCACTCAGTAGCTTGCCTGAGGTCTCTCTTCATGACGTAAGAGATGGGTAGTGATGAACAGTCCACCAGTGGAAAAAACAAGCTGTCATCATGAATGTGCCAAAGGAGAAAATGATTATCAGAAGTACACTAAAGAGAGATAAAGAGATTATCACCTCTATCATGGTAAATGTCACACAGCCAATAATGTCTTCCTGGAGCAATTCAAACTAATTCGTACAGGCAGGTACAAGCATTCAATTAAAAATTACAAATTGCTTCGATTTGTTTCCCTTATCAGTGCCAGTTATACAGTTATCATGTCCATCACTTCTGGTGGGATGACACAAGTTCTACAAGAACATACATTGATTAGAGACCAAACATCACAGTCTTATGTTTGCTTTTGTTGTTTTACTTTAACAGAAAAGCATGAACAAACAGAGCACATTGGATACAAGCTGCTGGAGCAGAACAGACATACACTGAGACAAAAAACAAACTTCTGTCCTGCTAACTTTGAAGCATTGCCTGCAGCCAGCTGTATGCAAATAAGCCAGTCTACCTATTCAGTTGAATATAGGCTGGGTTACAACACACCTGCCATCCGTTACTTATCATTATATCTCAGCATTATATCTCAGACCCAAAAATTGAATGCTGATGCGTTTTCTTACATATTTTAAAAACTGTTTAATTAAAGCATCTCCTCTGTGCTCCTGCATGGCAGAGACACATGGCCTTTCTTAGAAAAAACACAATAACTTTGCTGTTTCTGGTGGAATCCCCTTTTACAAACAAGGGTGTGTGTTTGAACAAGTTTTGATATAGAAATAACATTCATCTTTTTTTTTTTTGTGACTGGTAAGCATCTCTGTGTCTTTTCCAGTTGCCATTCCGCATCTGCGTAACGCGAGCCGAACGAACAAAACTTCATCTTCAGGTATTGTACGTGAGGCTCAACGTGAGGCAAATACGGACTAAGTCACAAAACCCATCAGAGAAGCTGCGCTGTAGATGGACCGTGCTGCGCGTGACCTACGCAGGCTGGCTCTTCTCTTGTCGACCTGTAGGGAAAAATAGGTGTGAGAAAAAGAAAAGTAGAGAAAGTTAGGGACTCAGCGAGGAGATGAATGCGCTGCGTAAAATGACGGCCTACCTTTCCAAAAATCAAAGCCTCTGCGCAACTTTGGTCCTCACCTTTCCCACGCACGGAATGTGTGCTGTGTGTGGCAGGTACACACCTTTTATACCTCCACGCGCTCTCTCTTTCTCTCTCTCTCTCTTCTTTCTTTCTTTCTTTCTCCTCCCCTTGAAGTGGATCCTCGGTGCGCGCACAGACACCTGCCGCATGGTGCGTTGCTCTGATCCAATATTGACATAAAGAGGGAGAGGTGCATGTATGTGTTTGGGAGGCGGTCGGACACGCACACGCAAACACATCCATGCACACATGCGCGCGCGAAATGAATTATTCCAACGCTTGCTTCCACCTTCCCTCCTCCTCCTCTTTCTCCTCTGTGCCAGGCAACGAGGTGCGTGACCTCTACGCCTACACTGGCTGTGAGGCCTCATTGTGAGGTAGCTACCTGGCGACCTGCTTATGGTGACTGACTGCGCCTGTTTTTATCATTTTCATACGGTTTGCCTTGCAAATAACTATCTGGTGTTGGACGACTCACTTTGTTTTACAGTTTTAAGGAAGCATATTGTGGATCCTGATGATGTTGTGGAGGAAAATGTCAGTTGAAATGTGTCACCAAACGGGGGAAAACTTAAGTAACAATGATCCCTCAACAGGAACTTGAATTAATGGTGTTTTGCCTCCTATTATTTTAGCTGACTTTGTATTCTTGGATATTTTGATTGCTTTAGTCTGTATATACAGCTGTTGGCTTTATAGAAAATAAAATAAATGAGCCAAATGTAGTTCATATATATTAATATATGGACAGGAAAAGCAGTTTCACACAAGGGGACAAAACTGAGAAATCCACTGTCTTAGGTTTAAAAGCACACGTCCACCTAAAAATGTAATGTTTAAAACATAATTATGTTTAAGGCAGACAGTAAAATGCATACTTGATATCATATTGTTGAGTTTAAGTCAGTAAGTAAATCTGATGATGCACTTTAAGCTTATTTAAAATTAAGCTTAGACCTGAAAAACTTAGAATTAAACTGTCTAGTTTTGTAGTTAATCTGGATGCATTAATCTGGCTTCCAGTAATACAG
>JBAMHV010000013.1:19674343-19689193 GCA_037177535.1 Pseudomugil gertrudae
TCCTCACGCAGGTGACGTCATTTAGTCATCAGGGGCTCAGGGCGAGTGCTCAAGTTGTCGGTTTGGGATTGGGGGTATGTCTCAAACCCACTGAAAACTGTGTCATGGTTGATGCCAGTAGAGCAGGGGTCTTTAAAGTCTGTCCTCATAGGCCACAATCCTGCATGTTTTCCATGTATCCTTGGTTCAAAACAGCTGACTCAAGTTAATCATTATGCTGAACTTCATTGGCTTTTGTGTTAATTTAATGAAAGCCAGGTGTGTTGGAACAGGGATACATAAAAACCAACCATACTAGAGGACCAACTTTGGACACCACTGGGACCAAATCCCGTGTGTGTGTGACCAGCATGAGAAGGTGATGTAAGATTAAGGCCGTCAACAAAGCCAACAAACAGCCTCAAACAAGAGGAAATGGATGAATAATCTGTTTGACCATGGTAGGGATTATTTGGTACGTTTTCCGGGAACATCCTACATACTCAATGCTGCTCATCCCACAATGGCACTTTCCTGAGAACTGACAAAATCGTAAAGATAAATAAATGTGTTTTCCAGGCACATACAAATTATAGGTAGGAAATGATATTCATTCATTCTTTTGATGATTAATCCAATCCAGGATCACATGAAACCTGCTGGAACCTATCCCAACAATTACAAGTGATATTATGAGAAACAAATATTTCACCACACAGCTTCCTGGCCTTTGCTATGTTTAGAAAAATTAAACTGTCAAAGCTTGTGATAGATTTAAAATGATTTACTTAAAATTCTTCTCTTGAATGCTGAAAACATGCAAACTGCTGGATATCGTTTTATACTGCAACCTTGTATTCATTAACAAACTGCATTGTATCATTAGTTCAAAAGAATTAGGAATAACATAATGGAACTGCTTGGAACAGGTAGGTTTCACTTTTTTGTTTATTAAAAAGATTCAGTCCACAGTAGTTCAGAGTTTGGCAATAAGTAAACAAATTATTAAAAATAAAGTGTACACCCTAAATAGCATTGAGCAAAATGCCTAAATAAAAAGGGATAAATAAAAGAAATGAGAAAAACACAAACAATTATGTATTGGCAAACATTGCATTTAAAAATCAGCTTTGAAATAATAATTTTGACATTAAGTCAGTCGGTTTTGGTTCATCAGTCTGATGGGCGTTATATTTTCTACTTCTAAAACAAATCCAGGTTGCAGATGAGACCAAAGCTGCATTATGAATCCAAAAGCCTTTACAGTAATAACACCTGGGCCAAATAGTACAACTTCAATAGTAACAGTGCTCATAATCTAAATGAAAGTTTGTTGATAATGTTTTTCTAATTTAGAAAGCCAAATAAGCAATAAACACTGACCACAGGGACAAAGGCACTTAAAGTGGCATTCTTTGAAAAAAACTATCAAAACAGATTAATTTCAACACATTTATCATGTCTATCTGGGTACTAACAGCTAAAACAACAGTGGATAAAAGTAGTTTTATGGATCAACAATACACGATGGCTGTTTGATTTTTTGAAGCAACTCTCCGTTTCTGATCTAAATTAAACAGCAACGATCAAACTAATGTTGCTGCAACTGCTGTGTGGAAGATATTTAAAATCTCGTCATATCGTTGATTTCAAATATTTTCCTCAATACTTTGTTTTGGTTACATGGAATGCTCTGACATGAACCAAATTTCTAATCTAACAGTGTAAATACACAGCAGTGAGTGTGTGCGGGTGTATAAAGAACAGCATGGTTTTTAGTGGATGGGTTTATGGTGATGAAGCAACAAGTTATCAGATGATGAAATCCTGTTTCTGTTGAAGAGACGGTCGACACGCAGAGGAAAAGTTGGGCAGCTCTTTGACGAAGCAGTCCTGTTAAGGCACTACACTTTGGTGGGGTGAAAACCTTAGAAAGTACAAATCCGATGGAAACATTGTCTTTTTAATCCGGCACAAGGAGGCTTCCTTCTTGAAGTGATAATGCTGTAAGGTGCCTCACTTCCTGTATCCTCCTTTCTTCACACTCGTGCTCCTCCTCTACTCTAGCGGGCTGTGAGCATCTGCAAGCAGCTCTGGCCTTAAACATTCAATCGGACACTGGATGTTCTGGAAAAGACAAGGACAATGGATCTTAATTTTTTAAAGCACTAATAAAATAAAATACTGAGATAATGCAGTAAGTTGCCTTCAACACTGACATGCTGCCCATCCAAACTGACATGATGAACCAGTATTTCATGTCTTTTCTCTTTAAAGCATGTTGCCAGAATCAAAAGCAATTCAAGTATTACAGCATTTTAATTTGACATTTGAAAGGTTGTCTGACACTAACTAGTTTACGTAGAGCATTTTCTCTGTAGCGGTCGAGAGCATCTGAGGGAACAGGCTGCAGGATGTCAGCTTCCACGTTAATATCTCCTCCGGGCCTCCTACAGTTCTCACATCGCCAGCCCTTTAGGTGGAAAAAGCCAGAATTGATTAACCACAAGCAGTCTGAACACAAAATGCAGCTTTGAATCTTTTTCTATAAATGAATGCTAAAATAAAAAGTGAATAATTCCTTTTTTTTTTTTAAATCAGCGAGGTATTGCTTTTAAAACTCCTTAATAAAGCAGCAAGGCACGAATAACAGAGATGTTTCTTACCTGTTGTCCTCCGTAGCAGGTACAGGTACAGATAGCTCCCAAGTACTCCTTCTGCCACTGGTTTCCAACCTGGTACATTTTCCCATCGTCATAACATGTCGACTCATCTAGAGAATAATGTGTAGTTATTAAAAAAATCACCGTGTGGAAGTACACTTATGCAGCTCATATGACTATATCAATACTGAAGAATAAACATAGTTAACAGAAAAGTATGAACAAGGAAGTGTTACATACGAGACATGATTCATTTTATAGTGCGTAAAAAGCAACTGACGAGCCAAAATAATTAATTTCATGGGAAAGCGATACAACTAAAACAAGAATGCTGGATAGAATTTCACATGAATAATTCTAGTTCACTGGTCAGAAAAATACAGGATATCGCAAACTCAGTTTTGAGTACTTACGAGGTTCACATTTAAACTCTCCTTTTCCGTTGCCCAGGCAGGTGCAGCTCATCACGTGACCGTTCTCCGCCTGGCGGTCCCACTTTTCTCCAATGCGGTAGTTATTTCCGTTGTCATGGCACCACTCTGTAAAAGAGAGCAGTGGGAAGCAGCAGGACAGACACAGAAGAGAATAAGAGATGTGAGAACAGAGGTGATGAGAAATGTAAAGAGAAGAAAGGACACATTAAAGGAGAGATGAAGGAAAGGAGAAGGAAAGTAGTGGATTTATAAGAGAAAAGAAGATTGTCAAAAAATAAATAATGTTAAGTAAAATAAATAATAAATAAAAAACTTAAAGCATTTCTAGCATGGTGTCAAAACCAATCATCATAGTACGCAATACCTGTATACATGAGCTGTTTTAAAAAGACATTAAACATGGTTTATATTCCTTCTTTCCAGTGTGATGGATTCAATTCATCCCAGTGATTCTGCATAGACTGAATTTCAATCTGCCAGAACCTCAGTTCCTGGTGTTGTCAGCTATAGATGATAATGAGCAATACAAGTAACTGAGATTGAAGGTTAGTTTAGCTTTATGCAAAGATAATGCAGACGTATCTGCATGGGCAGATTTAAAACAGCTTTAAAAATATCATTTATGTGATTATGTTTCATATGCAAGGATCTTGAATTGAATTGCTGCAAAGTCTGCCCATGCTTCATGGTTTTGCCTCTTATAAATTCCTTTTGACACATAGAATTATTGGATAATGTTTAATTCTATGGTGTGGGTTACTGGGAGTCTGCAAAGCATGATGGAAAGGGGGTTAATAAGCCACTCACTGGATGAATCACACCTAAAATGCCCACTGCCCAGCCCTAAGCAGCGGCACCATAGCTTGAAGCCCGTCTCAGACATGCGCTCCCATTCTGAGCCCACTTCGTGGTAGGTGTGTGTGAATGTGTCATAACACACATCCTGGTTGGTGGTAATGGGGATGTCACCTGGAACTAAGGAAAGGACAAAAATAGAGTTTAAAATAAAACAAGCTGATGTGGTTTACAGAGATAACATTAAACAGATGGTTCAACCGATACATTGTTTATGTATTAAAAAACAGGATTTGTTACAATTTTTTTAACTTATTTAAGTCCTGTAAATGTGTGCTACTCATGTATGACATAATGTGTTAGTTTTTGCTTTGTAAGCACTTTTTTATATTAAACTTTTTATGTCCGCATCATTCTCTGACAGAAAATCCGTACCTGCATTGCCAACCGTGACGACTTCCTCCAGGACCCTTTCTTTAGCGCCACCCTTCATCGCCTCTACAAGAACATTATAGGATGCTCCAGATGTCAGTCCAATCAGCGTGGCACTGTTTGAAGTGCCTGGAAGACGCATCTGCACGGAGGAAGAGAAAACATCAGTGCTGGGATCCTGCATTGGTGTTTGACATGCGTACAGGTTACAATGTGTGTGTGTGTGTGAGTGCATATACCTGGAAGCCTCTCTCCTCCAGGTGTGTAATGGGATTACAGGACACCTCATACTCTGCAGTTTCGGGGATTGGTTGCCAGGAGATGGTTGTGATTGTTTTCGCTTCTTGGGGCAAATCTGTTTCGTTGTCGGGGAAACCAAAAGCAAGGCCCGGAAGTTGGCTGTCACTCACCTGCAAGATCAAGCATGTGTGAGCAGATATTTGGCATATGCAACTATGCAAAAACCCAGGACAAAACAAATGCACTGATATATATCAGGTATTTAGAAGTTAATCCAAGTCTCACACACCTTAACCAGGGGGACTCTGTTTCCATCTGGACCTGCCACGGGAATATAAATCAGAGGCTCTCTGAGAATAGGTCTCTGGCCCTCTTTGGGCCCACTGTAGGGGCCATGAAATCCAATATTGGGCCCCAGGTTCTGATACTCCGTATAAATGTGCTGACCCTGCTGGCCTGGCTGATTCAGGCCACTTGTGCCAGCTAAGTGAACATGGTTGGAATCGAAACTGGACATGGAAAAGATGAACAATTATTGCTTCAATGTGCTTTATATTGCTCTGTCAACACAGTCATTGTGCAACTATGATGTAAAAATATCAGCGTGATAATGCAGATACTTACATCTTGGCATTGGAGGTCTCTGGAACATCCAGGATGTCAGTGTTGGGTCGATTAGAAATAGGAAGCTGCGGCAGCTCAGGGATCAGTAGTTGAGGAATAGTGGAATAGTCTGTAGCTGGCTCTGATTACATACAAGACACAAGTATATAGATGCTTAGAGGATGCTTATCTAAGTCCAGTAAAAGTTACAACTTAGAGGGAATTAATTCAAAGTGACATGTTTACTCTTGAATAATGTTAATTAATTACAGCAATCATGCATTTAAAATAGGCTCTGAAAAGCTATTCAACTCTCATCTGAGGATAATAGTAATAATATTTATATATAGTGACTTTTCATCTAATATAATCAGTTTTTTAAAAACATAATTGACTCAAATAAAGGACACCGTTATACAAGCTTTTAGCCAGTAGAGGGAAGCAGAGCATTACTATATGTATATATACGTTTCTGTTTCTAGGGATGAAGAGAAAGAACAGATACACATTTATCATATGCAGATGCCAAAATCCTCTCAAGTTTAGAGACAAAGTTATTTAATTAGCACAATTTATGAAAGTGTTGGGAGTGTTTCCATGTAATGGTGTCGTCATTGTGAATTTTAAGGAAGGATTAATACCAGCTCAGTTCATTATTTCACAACATCAGTGGTTAATTATACTTTAACCATGTAATTAATATGTTCAAAGAAAATTAGCATACAGTTTACAGAATGAAAATAAAAACAAATAGTCTTTAAATACTCATCAATGACTTCAGCGTTTAACACTGTATTACTATCTTGTAAAAAAAAAAAAAAAGACAAAGATATATTTAATGGTTGCACTTACGGGTTCTGGCTTTGCCAACTAGAGGTGTGCTTCTCAAAGTGTTCTGGAGAGCTACAATCTTAATAACATATTCTGTTCCTGGTTTCAGTCCTAAGATCCAAAACAAACAAACAAAAAAGTCCAGAAACGTTAACAGCGTTTGTCACACATATTGTAAAAGCATGAATTCTTCATTGAGGTTTTAAACTGACCATCAATGATGGCAAAACTTTGGCTTGCATGGGGCCTAGGAATAACTTCTCTAGGCAAACTTCCATCCTGCTCATAGGTCACATAATATCCAGTGATCTTTGGACTGCGAGACAGATCCCACATGAATGAAATGCTGGTGGGATTTAGAGAAGTGAAGCGGATGTTGGTGGGTGGGATGACCTGTGGTTGTGCTGGAAAACAAACAAATGAAGCAAAAGCTTAGAGCACTCATAGGAACTTTTGAGTTTGTCATAAAATCCTCTTAAGCTGTATTAAAACATTAGTTTCAATATGTGTGTGTAAAGCTTCTATTTAAACTAAATATTTTATTAGAAAAGCAACACATTCCTGCAATGATGTGACTATGAGCTGTATTGTTTAGGTTATAGCTTGACATTCAAAAATGTGTGGTGCACATTTTAAAATGTTAATAAAAGTTATTATTATTATTTTATTATTATTATTTTAAAATTGTGTGAAACACCATAGAAGAAGAGGGAAACAGGATGCACTTGCATGGCGCAGACGATAACGAGTTTCATTATGAGCAGGAACACTTATATATTGCATGTGTATCACAGTGATGTGCTGTCTGATGAAGGTTACGCTTATATCTGACAGTTAATGTGTAAATAAAGAAAATAAAAATAAATAAAATAAAATAAAGGAGATGCAGGAAGGAGTGTGTTGCTTACCTGTGGTGGCAGTGAGTGTGTAAGGTATGCTGCGTCCATTGCCCTTCAGTGTATACAGACTGATCATATAAGTGGTACCAGGCTCCAGACCTTACATGAAGACAGTATGTTAACTGACCTGTATAACATGCTATTTTTATTTGCATCCTTTTACAGCTGCAAGTTTCAGTTTTTACTTACCTGTGATAGAGAATGAGCGTGACTCAGGACCGATTGTCCTTTGGATGGGTATGTAATCTGAAGAGGAGGAGGTGGGTGTGGCTTCAATAAGGAAGCCAGAAATGGTGTCTATCTTGTACCGCCAACTCAGAGTGATTGATGAATCGTTCACATCAGAGATACGTACACGCCGAGGGGGGCTGATATCTTTAGGTAGATACGTAACAAAGAAAAAGAAATCAGACTCTAAAACTATTTAATAACCTGAATGTTAAAGTTTGTGAGTTAAAGACTCACTCTCCAGAGTGGTGACCTCTCCCTGCACTGCCCTGCTGGTCAGAGAGTTTTTTAAGGCATAAACATGGACTTCATAGGTTGTTGCAATCTAATGGAGAAGAAAAGAAACTGTTACACACTCCACAGAATCAATCAGAGGATTAACCTTGTGTTTTTCAATGAATATTAGCTCTTTTAAGCAACTCTTTTTGTCCGAGTCTTAATCAACATCTGTAGAGACTCCCATCAGTGAGTGTCAGTCAAAATAGCCACATGGAAACTTTTTATTTCTAAATATAACCACAAATACATTTGCACAGATAACTGAATAATTAAAATAATTGCTGCAATTTGTATTAGTTAAATCTCCCCATCTTTCTTAGCTAATTGAGAAGTAATCTGCAGGAATGACATTGTCTGTCTTAAATCCTAATTAGGAATTTCAAGCGAGTGGATTTTGCTGAAACCCACCATCAATCCAGAGATATGTGCTTCAGTAGTGTGTGGGGCCAGGTTGATCTCTTTGGTGGGTCCGCTCTTGTTCTTTGGATTCACCACTACACGGTAGCCAGTGAGGCCTGTGAGGCCAGTGATTCGATTTTCCTGACCTGGTGTTGTCCATTGCATCGTGAAAGATGTAGGACCAACCTGGGAGAACTTGAGGTTAGCAGGAGGAGAGATTGCTGGAGGAAAGAAAAGGGAAAAAGAAAAATTTAACCGTGTTAACCGCGCTCTGTTTTTGGTTGTACGCTAGCAGAGTCTTTTCTGAGGAAAAATGAACTGCCTGTATTTCAACTTCGTCCTTATGCCCCACGATGTAATACAAATATATCGGAAAATTCCTCACCTGTGGCTTGTGTCCCAACCAGCGGTGTACTAGAAGTTTCATCATGCATGGCAATGACCTTCACAGTGTATTCAGTCCCAGGCTGGAGGCCGTAGATTATAGTGGACTCAGCATCTCCTCTGGGAGCGGGATGCAGCTCCCTTTCACCCTCCTCTGAACTTGAATACAAAACCCGGTAAGATGTGACAATTCCCTCAGGACTGTCCCAAGTGATCCGCAAGGAGGTGGAATCAATGTCTGAGAAAGTAAGGTCCTTAGGATGGTCTAGATCTAAAGAGAGGATAGGAGAGATAAAAGGACAACAGAGGTTAAAGAAGATTTGTCAAGTTTCCATTTGTGCTTGTTTAGCAATAAATATACCACCAGGAAGGTCCAATCCTTACTTGTAACGGCGTTCACCACCATTGGAGAGCTTTCACCACCTTGTCCAAGGGCTGTCACGCTCAATACATATTCTACTGTTGGCATCAAGCCTGAAAAAGTCATCTCTGTCTGGTCTGGAGAGCAGATGTGAAGGAAAAGGATTTAAATAACTGAATGCAAAGGCCTAAACAGAGAAAATAAACAAAAAAAAAGCTAAAAAAAACACTACAAAGAACTTGAAGACCATACCTGGAGCTACCACTTCAGTGAAAGAAGGTCCCAGTCCATTTCTGGGGACCCCAGTAACCCTGTATCCCTTGATTGGACCCTGAGCGGGGCTCCATCTCACTGTGATGCTGTTATCATTCACATCTGTCACCAACATTTCAGAAGGAGAGCTGACACCTTGTTAAAAAAAAGAAAAACAGTTGAAGAACTGAAACTTTAGAACAGAAATAATGTTATCTTCTGCAAAGTGTGCAACATGAGCGTACCGGTTTTGTGCATGACATAGATCGGGATGCTGGATGCGGGGCTATCTCCTCTGCCAGTCACAGCGTAAACAGTGATTGTGTAGTCCGTGCCAGGTTTCAAGTTATTAATCGTAGCTGTGGACTGAGAGCCGGGTACAGTGAACTCCTTGGGATTACTGTCACCGCCTAGGAGAAGAGTGAGTGTGTGAATGCCTTTAAATATTTATTATTTATCATCATATAATATATATGTCCTCTATTTACCTGACTCTCCATGAGTGATCCTATAGTAGCGCACAGTGACCGGTGGGGCAGCCCAGCGGACTGTGATACTCGTTGGGGACGAGTCCAGCACTTCCAGGTCAGTGGGAGCATCAGAAACTGGAGAGTAAACAAAAATGTTAAAACATAAACAACTTTTTACATTACAATGAAGAGTAAATCAAGTATTAGGCTCTGCATTTATACTTGTTTTCTGTGTTCCACTGAGCGGCAGGCTCTCTTGTGTCCCGCTCACAGTAAAGATGTTGATAAAGTACTCTGTGTCTGGAGTGAGTCCCGTTAGAGTGAAATGGTTTCTGGACGGGGGCAGCCTCTCATCCTTGGCTCTCCCGCCGCTCACCATCTGGTACCGGATGCGGTAACCAGTGAATTTGCTCTGGGGAGCGAGCCAGTGGATGGTGAAGGAGTTGGTTGAGATTTCAGAGAAGCGGAGACCAACCGGTGAATCAAGAGCTGAAGACAGAGCCAGGTGGTCAGATATCAGAAAAAAAAGATGAAATAATTTTATTCTGGAAATTGATACTATGTTGAACTGACAAATCACCTGTTTTCATGGTGCCAACAAGAGGCGAGCTCTCTCTCTGCTCATAGACACACACTACGCTCACCAGATACTCTGTGTTAGGCAGCAAATCTGAAGATGGGAAAGACAATAAAAACAAAATTATAGTAATCCGTGTGTATTTACGCTAATATGAATTATTTATGCTGGCAGTTACTCACTCCTCAGCACAACACTGTTAGTACTGCCTCCTACGCTGGTTTCTGTCATTTCATCTTCATCATCGATAGGGTGATACCTTTGTAATCCAGAGAGCAGCAGCATGTTAGGATGTTAAAGTTAATACGCAGTCAAACTTACAACTGAACGAGAAACATAATGAAACATTCTCAAAGCTTAATGTTGTCCTTGTACCTGATGAGGAAACTGTTAATGTCAGCAGTATTTGGGACTTGAGGAGAAGCCCAGGTGACTTCCATAATGTCTGCTCTGACTTCGCCGAAGACCAAGTCAGTGGGCGCTGGTACAGCTATTTGCAAAAGATTGAGGGATTAAGGGTTTATCCAAAAGGCAACATTAAATCAGTAAAACATTAATGGTAAGGATACAAGAGAGAAACATCGACATTATTCTCCTTGAAAAAGCAAGAGTCTGTGTTTTATGTGTGAGCCTGAACTTTTACAAGATCTTAAAAGCTGAAGAACAAGCAGCATTTGCCCCGGGTGGCAAAATAAGCCTTAGTATGATAAAACCTCGCAACTAAAACCAGATGGTCCACGCGTACACCGACACAGGGAGGCTTATTAAACTGACAATACAGCATGCAAAACAATCAACACCAAAAAGAGTTTTATTTGAGCAGCCTTGTCACAGGCTTACTAAGAGCCTGATTATCTAATGTTAACACACAAAACTCTGTGTTTGACAGATTACACCATCAAACTTTGGTGCTCGTATTACTAGATACTCTTACATGTCTGTTGGGTAAGAATGGTGGGTTCGCTCTCGCCGCTCTCCGTCACAGTCACCACGCTTATGTCGTAGTCAATGCCGGGTTCCAGTCCGTAGACCGTGTAGTGGCCGGTGGATGGCGTGACCATGTCTTCAAAGATGGGGACACTCTCTCCAGCCGCAACAACTGTGATCCTGTAACCAGTGATGGCTGTGGTGTTGAACGGTGACCACCGGAGACTGATGGTGGTATCACTCACATCCTCAAAGCTGAGGTCAGTTAGCTGTGGCACCTCTAAATGGGCGGAAAGAGGATTTGGGAGGGAAAAGGAGAGCAGAAAACAAACAAACAAAAAAGAGGAACAGGCGAACAAAAAGAAACGAGTTTGGACACACAAAGAAGAAGGCAACAAGAGACACCCAAGATGCAGTGGTTATGCCGAGTAATGGAAACTGTACTTCCAACAGCTTGATATATTCAACATATATAGTCATCACTGATGGAAGAGTTTCTCCTCATACATCATCGAGTTAGTTTATTCAATGAAATGTCTTCATTGAAAGATCTTAATATATTAAAACTAATGAAGCATTAGTAATTTAAAGCAGGAAAAAGCGAGCATGTATCAAACTTTGGATTGCATATTTATGTACACACACTTCCTACTTACACTGCATTCTCCAGATGACTGTAAAACTAACTCTTTTCCGACACATCTCAAACTTACCCGGTGTGATGATAGTTGAGACAGGAGTGCTCTCCATATCATCCTTCACAGTGACGACACTGATGTTGTACTCGACTCCTGGACTAAGATTCTCCATGGTGCAGGAGTTCTGCCCAGCTTCTACAAACTCCTCCACACTGTTTCCCTGTTGCCCATTAGTGGGTGTGCATGTCACTCTGTAGCCTGTGATGTCTGAAAAATGGCAGTGATTTGAACAAAATCAGGTAAGAGAAGTATGCATAGTTGGTAGATTAATCATCTGATAAGCATTTGATTTTGTACCTGGTGTACCAGCTCCATTCCACTGCACTACAAGCTCACCAGTGCCTGGGTTGGACTCCAGGTTCAGATCAGTAGGCGGAGACAGAGCTGGAGAAGAAACAAAAAGAGGTTTGTATCAGGAGCTAAGTAAGAACAGTGAGACAGAGAAGATTAATTGTACACTCACGTGTGACAACACGGCGTGTGATTGGGGTTCCTTGCTCTTGGCCGCTAATGACTGGTTGGACGCTGTAAGTGTACTCTACTCCAGGAGTCAGACCATTAATGTAAATACTCCCCGAGTCAGAGATGACATCTCTTGGGGCCTCCCCACCTTGACTGGGCCTTACTGTCAGCTGGAAGATCATAGACAGAGAGTCAGACAGACTGGAAGCGGTAATGGTCAGAGGTCAGAGTTGTCAGTGAGGTCTCTGGTATGCCATATTCTGACCAGTCAGATACATCTCTAAGGTCTTACATTTCCATGTTGGCTAACTCTAAAGACACCAGAACAAGGAATAACTAGGAAGCGTTTGTATAAAAGAACAATCACAAAATCCAGAGTGTGATTAAGAAAACAATAAAAACATAACTGAACACATGAACCACTCTGGATACAGATGTAAAAATACAACTTGAAGTATCAAGATTTGTCTTCAGATATAAGTTCCCCAAGCAGTGAGCATACCTTGTACTGAATGCGAGGAACCGGAGTCCAAGAGATTATAATAGAGGTGTCAGTCACATCAGTGCTGAACTGAGGAGCATTACCCATTGGTGGACCTAGAGACAGCAGGGACAGCACAGTAAAGATGTGTTCTGCTCTTTCCTTTTAAGAGTTTCAAACTAATTAGAATACATATTTTATCTCCATGCAAATCAGCTACAGTGCTTTGATAATGCAAGGTACTCACTGGTGGTAAACACCGTGCTCTCTCCAACGCTCAGCGTGTTGTCCTGTTCTGAGTGCAGTGTGACGGTGTACTCTGTATCAGGCTTCAGGTTGAGGAGGGTGTATTGAGAAAGACGGGCAGGCAGGCGCAGCTGTCTTGGGTTTGAGCCCTCAACATTGAGGAAGAGACGGTAGCCAGTAATTTTGGCGCGGGGTGCATACCACAGAACAACTGCACTGTCCTCAGTCACATTGGCAAAATGGATGTCTGTGGGGGCATCTGGCTCTAAAACAGGAAAAGTCCAGAAATACTGTCAGATGTAGAGCAGCTTCATTTGAAAATAGCTTTGTTGGTTGTTTTTTTTTGGTATATACTGATTGTTTCACAAATGCTGTTTTAGATTATGTACAAGTGGTGTCTATTTTCCATAACAGTGTCTTTCAAAAGTTGAGACACTTAAGATGTTTACATTCTTATTCATCATGCAACACCAGTCTTCTTATCAGTCTCAAAGTCATCCTGTACAGCTACAAAAACCCACACAGCCAAAGACATAATAAAAAGCAAGCAACAAAAAGAACAAAGAACCCGCAACAGATGGTAGGACCCACACAGAGCAATGATCTCAGCATCAAGTCACTGTGCATTAGAGCTGAAATCCACAGAATGGGTGGCAAGTTGTGTGTACTATGACTATATCTGCCAACCAAGTCTGAAGGGGTATTCTGAGGACAGTTTTCTTACTCACTTGTGGTTTGCTCCCCGATAAGTGGCAAACTTTCCACGCCATTGTGAATGGTGTAAACGTTGAAGAGGTACAATGTGCCAGGCTGAAGGTGAGTTAATTCAATGTAGGAGTTTTGACCAACAGGCAGAGTCATCTCAGTCGGGGTAGAATCAGACTCCTCAACTGGGACCACGGTGACCCGATAACCTGAAATATCACCAGCTGGGCCAGACCAGGTCAACACTATTTTCTTATCAGACACTTCAAAGAACTGTAGGTCAGTCGGAGAAGCCACCTCATCTGTGGAAGAGAAACACATATACCTTTAGTATTTGGCCACATTTATTTTAAAAAAATGGTAGAATGAAGACAAAGTGCCACAGTAGTTTGATGTAACTCAGAGGAAATAACTTCTAACTTGGCAATTTATTCAGTCTGACTGTGAGACCCAGTAAATTTCTCAAGCAGTAAAATATATGTGGACATAAGTCATGTCCATTAATGTAATTCACCTTTTTATAGATAAAAAAAACACAGCTCGGTAACTTTAATATTAAATGTCAAGGACAGCTCGTCTCAGAGTGAAAAGCTGGGATAAGTCCTCTGCACCTGTGGGAAATAAAAATAGCTGAATGCTGAATAATGTGTGAACCACTCAGTAATACAGGTTTAGACAAGAGCATAAAATATTAAATATGTATAACTTTTAAATTCTTACACTAACTTAAAAAAACATTTCAGGTTAAAAGGAGTAAAGTGTAAGCGCCTAAAGAAACATTTTTGGATTGTAATTTCTACAAACTAAATGTCACATGAATGCAAATAAACGGACAGCAGTGCAGAGGAGAGACAAAAAAAACAAAATGAAGAAAAACACAGATGTGCAACTTCTGAAAATCTTCTGAAAAAAGAAAAAAAGAGGAAGATAATTGAGGCATGATGTCTGGATCAATCTCCCTTTCGTTCCTGAAGTTGTGCAGATGTAAAATCAAAGCATGTTAAAAATTGCTTCACTTTAAAGATTTGAAAAAAGTTTCAGTCTGAAACAGTGCAAAATGTTGAGTCACTCACATCATCTGTCATGACAAAAAAACACTCACTGCTGATCTGCCACACGAAATCCATTCAGACGCTCCTTATAGGTTTCCCAGAGTATACCATTTTTAAACTGTGTTCTAGCCTAACTTAAGCATCACTTGTGTATTATTTGTGCTTTAAACGGCAACAGAAGCTTCAAATTTCCAGCCAAAGATGACAAAACTCTCTTAACTAGGCCACGCAGCTTTAGTCCATCACACAAACTGTACAAACAAGCATTCACAAACTTCTCCAACATCTGCGAAACTGGCTCAACTGTATGTTCGACTTGGCAGACTCATAAGTTTTATGCAATCAAGTGGAGCAGAATAAGAGCAGAACAGTTGTGAACCAAATGACTTCACTTTCCACTGAATAAAAAGGAGAACCTTACTCCCTCCTTTCAAAACATATATATATAAAAAA
>JBAMHV010000013.1:19689293-19704001 GCA_037177535.1 Pseudomugil gertrudae
ATATAAGTTTCGAAAATGTTTCACTAGTTTCAGTCACTACTATAGGACGAAAGTATGCTGTTGTTTGAGTTTATGTATACATTAAACACACACACAATACATTTAAACAATCCATCCATCCATCCATTTTTTTCCATTTATTCCGTAACGGGGTCGCGGGGGGGCTGGAGCCAATCCCAGCTCAGAACGGGCGAGAGGCGAGGTACACCCAGTCCATCACAGGACATTTAAACAATTTAAAACTAATCAAGAAACGAAAAACACAAATCTAAAGAAATATTTCTTTCAGAATAAACCAGTTATATCTAAAGATTTGAATTTAGTTAGCATAGAGACAGAGTTTGTTTTTTGTCTAAAGGTCACATATTTGTATTGTCATACAGTGTTGAACATTTACCTGGCAGTGGATCTCCAGAGGTGTTGACTTGGACAAAGACAGGCTCACTTTCCAGGCTATGTTCCACTGCATAAATACTGATGTTGTAGGCTTTTCCAGGGAGAAGGTCACTAAGAGTCACAGATGTCGTTGTATTTGACAGAATCAGCTCTGTGCTTTCGCCTTCTACTGATGGCGTGTAAACCACACGATACCCTACATCCAGAGACAATATATGGTTATATGGGTACATTTGTTTTTTTTATAATTCTGAATTAAAAAATTCTGAATTAAAGTATTCTTCCTTGAGTTTGATATGAGGATATCTTTTATTGCTTAACATAACTTTAAGCAATCATCTCCCTTCCCTCTGCTTATTAGGCCTAATGTAGCAGCTGTGGCGACCGAGCTGCAGGTTCTGTGGGCAGAACGAGTTACCGCTCTGTTGCTTCTTGTGGGAAACTTACAACTTTACGTTAAAAACATAAACGTATGAATAATTTATTTAATATTTATTTCTTTTGTAAGTAACCAATCATATAAGCGAGATAACCAAAATATGCCCTTCGAGGTGTCCATTATCAGAAAATAATGGATGACGTGGAGGCATTATCTCTGAAATAAATCAGCCTCTTACTTCGAGATTAGGTTTAACTTCACATTTCCCTTTCAGTTAGATTTAGATGCTTACATGGTCATTTTTCATCTCTTAAAGCAGATTTAACTTTTATTCAGAATTAAGATGGAATTAAAACTCTCATGTAAACATGACCATTGTGTATGAATGAACCACAACAACCTTTGATGTGTCTACAAAGATCACTTCAACATACCAGTAATGGGAGCCAGTGGTCTTTCCCAGCTGATCACAATGGAGGTATCTCCCACCTCCTCCACTTCATGTTCCTTAGGAGCATCAGGGGCTACAAAACAAATAACATACAAATACAAAAAGGAAAATTATGGCTACTATTTGTTTACTTTCTCTGGCACCTGAACCCTGTTATTATTTGGTTTACTTGCACTTATACACATTCATTACCATATTTAAAGGTCCTATATTATGCTATATTTGCCGTTTCACAGTGTATCCTATGAGCATTTATAATAATAAGAAAACACTTTTTCTCCAATTGTACATAGTGATTACTATTGTATGTTATTTGGCTATCTACAACAAAATAATGGTCCAAAAAGTCTGCAGTGCTGGCTGGGTGTGCGGGAGGTATGTCTGCTGACAAGCTGCAGCAGCAGCAACGTCTTGGTGGGGGTGAGTGTTAAAATTTTCAGGTTGCGGAGGGTGAGTAACCTCCGTGCAACGTCACACGGAGGTGTCAGGCATTTGCTTTGCTCGAGCCAAACCCTTCTTTTCACAGATATAAAGCTACAAAACGCATGTATGAAAAAATAAAACTACTCTGGGGATTGTTTTTAAGTACAATTAACACAAATAGGTTAAAAGCTCATAAAAGGCACAATATTGGCCCTTTAAGTCTAGTTGTGGTCTGTAGACTAAAGAAAATCCTTGAGAGGAACACAACAAGAGTGTGTACCAGTGTTTACTCACCGGTTTTTGATGAAGTAGATAGAATGAGAATATCTTCTCCATTTGTAACCTCATAGACATTCACATTGTACTTTCTCCCAGGCAGAAGCTCATTAATATTCACTGAGGTAGCTGAACGTGGCAGGTCTAACAAGAAAAAAAATGTATTTAAATATATAGCAAAAAATTACCATGAATAAATTGTAACTTTTTTACACAATCAAAATGTGAAGTGGATTTGCATTTACCTAAAACAATGGGCTCTCCAGTGCCCTGTCCCAGTTCAGTGAGCTCATACTCTACCCTGAAACCAGAAACCGTGTCAGAGGCAGAAACCCACGACACGACGAAACTGCTGGAGGTAATTTCTGTCACTGATTCTGAGGTGTCAACCGTAGGGGGAAGCGGTGTGGTCTCGCCTTGAGAAGTGGCCACTACAACAGAAATAACAAAGAGGAGAAAAATCTTGTAACACTCAGATTTGTCCACGTTTTTAAAATCCACTTCTGTTAAACTCACATGATCCGTAAGTTGTGGTGAAGTCAAAACGTGTGGCCTCTCTGCGTCCAAACCGCAGCACGCTGATCAGCTGACCCTCATATGTGATGCCTGGTTTCAGACCTGAGATTGTGTAGGAGTTGAGATGGCCAGGAATAAACACCTCCCTCCACGGACTATGGGATTCTTTCTGTGATGTTAGAGGGTTTAAAAGTTAACAAACTAATGTTTGACAGGCTAGTAGAGACATTTAAATCATTGCATTAGATTTCTGCAAATGTAATCAGACACCTTACCACTCTCCATTTAAGGATGTACTGGGTTATGTGAGCAGACGATGGGGCATTCCACTGAATAGGATGGGAGTTGGGCTGGTTTCCAGATTCTGTTATAATCACCTGAACAGGACGATGGCCACCTGGGAGAATATGAAAACACAGACAGGAGTAAGCACAGCTGCACCTGCACTATGCTTTCTACACTGCAGCCATGCTAATGATGCTAAGATGATAGATGCTAAATAACTCAAGTAACATTACCAGCATTATACATTTATAGAAACAACATTTATGAGAAATAAAACCCTTTCGCTTTACCTAGCCCATCTTAACAGTGGCTGATTTTCCCTGAACAAAAAACAGAGAGTGGGGAAAAACTAGCAGGTCCATGTGAGATTCCTGCGCAGATTTCCATCACTGGAGGGAAAAAACTTGTACATTTCTGATTTTACTTCCCTACGCTGGGTAATAATGCCTTTCCTCTTGAATTAGCAGATGTTACATGAAGTTATTGTTGACACAGTGAGAAGTGGTATTTTGTATAAAGTTTATTAATGATCTTACATTTTTTCCTAATTTATTCATTTATTTCCTTTTATCTTTCTGTATGCTATTCCAGATAAAGTTCTTCACTATGATCAGCAGACTTTATGGAAGAAAAGAGTAAATATTCAGAGCAATCCAATAAGCAGGTAGAGTTTCTGTCCCTATTTTGAAATCAAAGAGAATATAGATATATTTTGCATGCAGGACAGTGCAAAATGCTTGAGTCACATCTATTTAGACATTTTTTAAAGTCGCAAGATTTTGTTGTAATATTTGGATCAAGTGTCCCTGAACAAAAGATCTTTCTGAAGTTCTTGCAAAGTTCTACTTTGGGCATTAGCTGTTTATGCTCATATTCAGTCTATAGCCTTTGTGCATGGTCATGTTCAGAAAACTTTGATAAACCAATGAACAAAGCACTTTGACTCATTTCAACATTAAAAGTTCCCAAATTGAAGAGATGAAGCACTTTTCTCTATACATGACATAAGATTTGGTAATAACCCATTTTCATATTTTTAAGGTCATTTGTAACTAGCAGCATTCTGCAGAAACACAGTGTGTTCACAACTTGTCATCTACATCTAATAAATGTCTAAATAAATATTGAAAGGTTTCAAATAAAATTGTTTTGCAGCAAAGTCATTTTAAAGGAGCCATAAGCCAAAATCCTGATATGTCTCAGTATGCTGTGTAGGGTTTCCTTAAAACATCTGAAACTAGAGGTGAAAAAAGGAAAAATGGGCAATTATTTTAAAAATATGTGCATTGGAGATAAAGAGTAAATGCTATGTTTGTAAGAAATAGAAAAGAATCCAGCAAAGGCCGGATATAAGACATGAAAGATGCATCTGGGCCTTGAACTGAACTATTTGGAGTGGAAGGATTGCTCTTAAGAATAGAAAAGAAAATATGGAGACGTGTTAAATGATACAAGGTCTGGGTCTGAAATACTGTTAAAAGGTTTTATGGAGAGATTCAGACTTCATCTTCATTGCAGCAGTGCGGGATCATCTGGAAAGAACAAAATGCATCCAAAAAGAAAAAAAAAAGTATTGAAATATCTTTCAAGAAATCCAGAAAGCTATTTTGGGCTATATCTTCTATTAGCTATTCTGCTTAAATATATGAAAAGAAATCTTGCAGGAAAGGGTTAAAACTGTGTTGAAGGATAAGACATTTCATAAAGTGGTTCTATATATGTTTTCTAAAAACTGCTGCAGTATTTTATATTCTTATGGCAAAATATAAAGAAATGAAGACTGTCTGCAAAGTGATTTATGTCCCACAATCAAGGTAGCCATGAAATACCCTGACAAATACAGAAAACAAAAAGCTAGGAAACGAGCTAAATAAAATGTTAAATAATCATTTTAAATATATGAAAAAATATGTTAAGGAAGCTGAAACAAAAAAAAATAAACAAAGGCAAAAGAGGATGAAATCCATGAGTAAAAAGCCAAGTACAAAGTTGCTGTGTTAGAAAAAGCCTTTCCATCTAACAAACATGGATTTCATTGCTTCATTTGCATTCTCAATTAACCCGAAATGAAGCTAAACAACATTTTAACAGCTGCCAAATCCACTCAGAGCATGTTAGTAGACTTCTTGGGAAGTTTTTCAGGTGCGAGTTCTGTCGGTCATTACTCCATCTGACAGCACTCTGCGCAGGCTTGTGGTCTGCATTACAAAACACAACAGCTTAGGCTGAATTTTACACATTTTCCAAATACTCCAAATAATACACAAGTCCACACAGTAGCTCAGGAAAAACACGGGATGTGATCTGAATAACGGTCATAGTGTTTAATAATTGTAATGAAATTGAAAGAGTATCCAGTTCTTTTTCAGTGTAAACAGAAATCATGTCATAACCAAACTTCTGCACTAAGCTGCACTGATAGAAACTGGTAGCTTCTATAAGAAACTGAGGTTTTCTAACCACTTTTCCAAATAGCAGACCTCTAATCAAAGTTTCTGAGCAAGTGGCTCGGTTAACCAGAAGTTGCAAGCAGATACGCAAACCTCAAAAACAATCTGGGACCAATTACCGCCTATTACAGACCCACAGGCCACTGGGTAACGGTAAAGGTTATGTAGAACCATACGTAGGAGTAGCATGAAAACATGAGCGTTCCTTGCACACATCCACCCTTACTCATAGACACATAGACATAACATTCAGACAGATGCACTGTTAAGATTGACATTAAAGGGAGGTAATAATGAAAGCATCCTTCGTTCAAGTCATGCCCCGAAAGATAAAATTACAGCATATGAAAGGGGAGATAAATACTGATAACAAACAAGAGAACAGCATTTTTAAAAATAAGATCCTATCAGTGCATGTACTCTGTCTCTGGCTTGTGAAAACTTGTAAAGAAGAAAAAAAAAGTCCTTAACTTTGGTTTCCATTTCCATCTTTTATGGTGTTTTCCTGTTTAAACCAACTGAGCTCAAGTCTGGATCTCTTGCTGCTTTTAAATCTTTGTATGCTGTATTTTGTATGCCCAAGCACACACATACACACACAGAAAGTTCACAGATGGTTGCTATTATGGCCACGTACGGCAGAGAGTGCCCTATATTTTCTATCTCCATCAACCTGTTTCAGTGAGTAACACTTCAAACGTTCCTTTACATAAAGCCTGACAAACCTGATGCGGTTTCCACTTGCAATACTTTCCAGCCTCACTTGGAACTTCACTGTCATATTTATTTATGCTGTGGGAGATTGAAATACTTTCGATCATGAAATTACCAAATCTGTACCACAATAGCTCATCATTCATGTGTGCTCAGAATTAGGGGACTATGTAAGGCAACAGAAACAATTTACATCCACATCACTGTATTCATGTATACCACCCAAACACAGCACAACAAACCGAAAATTCACAGGAGGAAAATTATAACTAAGAGAAAACAGAAAAGTTCTTTCTTTTTTTTGTTTGGTTGCAGTGATTATGACTTGCCATTCAAAATAAATAAACTTCTATCATTCATGAAACTGCAGGCAGCAAATTTGAGTCATGGTTTTATACAAAGGAGAGACTGATGCAGCTGTGGTAACAACACAGGAGATGTGCCACATGCTGGCAGGAACAAAGGCTTAATGTTGGGGGTGTGTGCTTGTAAAAGAGGAAATCACCCCACCCCCATCGCTGTCTGTTTCACATCAAAGTCAAGGGCCTCATTTTCAAGGCGACTTAAACAAATATTTTTTAACGTTAGGACACAGTTTGCGAACTCCAAAACCTAAAAGAAAAGGATGCTATAAAAACTGACCAAGTGGTGCACAAAAAAGGAAAGTCTGACTGCGACAGGCAGACTGGGGGGTGGGAGGCTACTTAAGTGGTCAGTGTGTTGACCGCACTGCAATATCTCACCTCCCAAGACCTGATACAATAAAATATTTTTTTAAAAATCCTTACACATCTAATAGTATCATTAAAATGTATTACTTACCAGGGTAGGACTGCTGGGGTTCACAGCTGAGCTCTCCAACACCATTGCCATAACAATAGCACTTGTACATGATTCCATGGAGAACTTTATCCCAAGATTCCCCGATCTGATAGAAAATTCTCGTCTCTGGCTCCTGGCACTGATCTGAATGGAGGAGGAGGAAAATAAATGATTGAACCCACATGTGGATTCCCTAAAACTTATTTACATATATACTGTGTGACAAGTATAAATTAAAACAACTGTGTAAATTTAACAATGTCTAAATCCAGTAATGTTAGTTTAAATTGATACTGCGGCACATTACAATGCCAATCTGTGAACTAATGAACCCACCAATGGCATCACACTTCCAGCGACCACGGCCCTGCCCAAAGCAAGTGCAGTTCATCATGTATCCCTCATCGTGTTGTTTGGTGAAGGTCTGGTTAACTTCATAGGTCAGTCCATCCACTGTGCACTGGTCTGCAACAGATATGCAGAGATGCAACATAGCATGCATCGATCTGGTCGATCAGTCTGAAGAGTTTTTCTCATTTTGTTTCCCTAATACCTAATTCAGCCATGTAAAGTGCAGGTGTGCAGGCTCATGCTTTGGCTTTTCTGTGGGTGAGTGATTACATCAAACATAACCTTTCACCTCTTCTCACTCAAGGAATTCTAATATTAGTGGCTAATTATCTTGCTGTGTGCGCTGCCCCTCTCAATGGCTTATATTCTGGCTTATACACATGCATACCTTTGAGCTGAGAGTAAGCAACACAGCTCCATTCTCCTCGTCCATTGCCAACGCAGGTACACCGCATCATGTGACCAAGCACATCATGCCGTTTATCCCACTGGTCACCTACACGGTACATCGCCCCTTCAGTTGTTGTACATGCTTCTTCATGGGCTACAACACAGAAAAAAATAAAATATTTAAGTCAGGCCTTCATATATTCCTTCTTTTGTTTTTTAATGCTGTTTAGTTGAAGATTGCACATCAAGGGGCAAAACTGTAATAAACGTGCACATAATCTACCCATGCACAACTACATCATACATACAGTATTTACAAACATGTTGTGCTGAATGATTCCCCTGAAAGATCACTGACTTCACCCTGTAATTATCACAGAAGGCTGAGAGGATGCAAGCCCCAGAAAACACCTGTGTCCGTAGGAAAGAGAAAATTGATTCAAAGTTAAAACCAGCTGTCTCGCTTCCCCATGAAGGCCTGTGTGTTCACCATATGTTTCAAGTTAATTAAAAGAGTGGCTTTTATCAGAGAGATAGAAAGTTAGCACACGTGGGTGGGAGAAAGAGAGACTTGTGTTTATGTAAGGGCATGTGCGATGGAAAAAAAAGTGCATGGCACACTGGTTTCAGTCTGACCTGTGGTGAAACCTGTTGAAACAAAGGAACAGAAATGTTTTAAAAAGAGCTTTTTGCTGCATTTAAGCAGACCTATCAGTCACAAATTAAAAGTCTGCTTTTGTTTCACTGCTTAGCGGCTGAAAAGGCAGAAGTAACTGATTCATGGATGTGGACAAACATGTGCTTGCTTCTGGACCAGGGATTCTTAGAGGAGGACGTCTTGTATTTCAATGAAACCTTAGTGGCTAAATAAAGGATAAATAAAGTAGTAAATGAAGTCTTGGAGTCCAGAGAGGGCTTTTTTTTTCTTGACATGACTTTTGTCAGACTTCCCAGCTCATGGTAAAAAAATGCTTCAGACTTGTTTTGGTGGCTGCACATCGAGGCTGGATGAGCAGTGATCTAAGGAGTTAATTCCAGGCTCAAGCTTAATTTGACCTTTGAAAAATTATATATAGGGCTGCAGAAAACTTGTAATGCATCTGATTTTATGTTTTTCTGTCAGTATAAAAAGTATTTCTGCATTCTCTGCTGTAATAAGCGTCTATCTTTTAATGCAAATGTGAAAAGTCAGGGATAATAAGAGTATAATTAAAGTTTAAACAAATGTTCAGAGCCATAATCATATTTTAAAAGTATTTAAAAAACAAATTTCCCCAACAACTGTGTACAGCACATACTGTGATTAACATCTACTGCTTTTATGTCTAACATTTTTGTTTGTATTTTGCCGTAGCTGTAGTGACAAGAAGTTCCACAAGTGGAAAGTTTTACACCCCTAAGTCTGCTGAAATGGTCATAAACTTTAACTCTGCCTCAAAGAACACACAACACATCTATATAAATATACACTGCCTGGCTAAAAAAAAGTTGCCACAAAAAAGACAGGCCGTGAACTCTGGACCAGGTTTAGCTTCACATTTGCTGTGACATTGTTTCAAATGAGCTTCTGCAATGCCACATTAGGTTTTATTTCATGGAGATCTTGTATGAAAGATGTGAAGATTTTTCCTGTTCATCCCAAAGCTTTTCAGGATGAGGGTTAAGGTCTGGACTGTAGTGGGCAATAGTGTTTCATGCTCCTTGAACCACTCTTTTATAACGTGTGCCCAATAAATCCTGGCTTTGTCATCTTGGAATATGCCCGTGTCACCAGAGAAGAAAAAAAATGCACCGATGGGAGAACATGTTCATTTAGTATATTCAGGTAGTCAGCTGACCTCATTATTTGGGCATATATTGATGCTGAACAGACCTGACCAACTGCAGCACCCCTAGATCATGGCACTGCCTCCACAGGCTTGTACAGTAGGCACTCAGCATGATGCCTGCATCACTTTATCTGCCTCCCTCCTAACCCTGATGTCTCCATCACTCTGGAACAGGGTAAATCTGGGTCATCAAACCTGACACGACCTTCTTCCATTGTTCCAGTCTAATCTTTAAGCCAACTGAAGCCTTTTTCTCCAGTTAGCCTGACTGATTAGGGGTCTTCCCTTGACATTGTGCATGTGAAAATGCTTTTACTTTCATTATTCATAGCCCTGAGCTCTACTGTTGTTTTACTTCAATATGATTTCACCAAGTGTTCACCATTCACCATCATTTAAAATGCCTTGTAACCACATGTTGTTTTTGAAAACGAAGGGTCCTCACCATCTTTCCTGCTTTTCTAATGCTTTGATTAGTTCTCATTCCAATTTGAGTAGTTTCTGGAATCTTCTTAGATATTTTGTCTGCTCAATGCATGCCAATGATTTGGCCTGTCTAAAACAAACATCTTTTCCGTGACAACATGATGTCTTTTGACATGTTTTTTAAAGAGTGAGAATTAACTCATTGTATTAATTTGGCTTTAATAACTTCCTGCCAGCTGAAAGAATCACCCATGCAGCAATTGTCATATGGGAGGTTCGCACCCATCTGCTTATTAAAATCCACGTGTCGACTTTTTTTTATGACAAGGAATTTTCTGGCATTCACGAGTACGCCTAGGGCATTATTTAATCCCTTGTTTAATAAGATCTGAGTAATCTTCATTGCCAATTAAGTTTATCCATACCAGGATTTAAATGTTCTCTTTGGTTGTGTTGAAGATAAATCTGCTTTGCATGATCTCATCAACTCAGAAACTTGAGATGCAGAACCAAGCAGATCAATCCAGGACCAAGAGAGAATCCAAGAGATTGTAAACTTTACTTTTTGTTAATGATTAGATCGTAGCAGTAGATATAAGCAATTTGCATAATGGAATTAAATCTTGAAAGTGGAGTCACGTCTGGAGACTGCTACTCGACCAAAACGAAGCCTCATAGCAGAGTGGATTAGGCTTTGAAGAAGATTTCCACTGGTGAAGGAGTAAGCGGGGGGCTCCAGACTTTGTTTAAACATCACTGTTAACATTTCAACAACAGCGTTTGTTTAGGCAATGACTGTGAAGTAATTAATGTCAATAGAAAGCCCGCCTGCCACTTTTCTGAAGGGACAGCGTTTACCACACACAAACAACTCGAACAATGGCTAACAGTTGTTAAAACCTGACAGGGCAGATGTATCAACAGGGTGTCAGCCAAAAGGTGGTCCCAGCAGTAAATTTTAAAGGACCCTAGTCTATTGTTATTCCACAGGTCTACATATGATTGTGTATGATGAAAACGTCTGGATGAAACAGTGAAGTTCAATAATATTAAAAAGTGTGTCTTATTCATAGACTGCCATTTTAAAACAGTTATGACTGGTAGTAACCTGGGAGTTCCCCCAACATCAACATATGTCAGCACATGAAGCCTCAGTTTGCTTTCTTTATTTCGCAGCATGATGGCATTATTGCTGTCATTTAATCACTGCCTCCCCAACGTTAGTGCAGTGTCAATGAACCCCTGCTGTTCAAATGGCATCAGCCTCTTGTGTTACTTGACGAGACCAAACTGACCCCCATACAACACAAACTCTCACAAGGGTGTTTTCAATGTGAATTTGGCCATACAGTAAATAAAAGGTAGAAGCCTAAATCAGACTTTTTGTCACCAACTCTAAATATCTCAGATAAGGTAATGCAGCCTCGGGTGGAGATACATTACACATTAGAATGTGAGGGATACTTTAATTAGTAGTGCTAATTGCAATGGCTCTTTTGTATTTCCACTCAGGTCTATCAAAGTGACAGCCAGTTGAGGTGTGAAGCATCTGCTGTACATCAGCTCCACCAGTCAGAGAAGTTAAATATGGAAGATGGTCCAGTTTTAACAACCCAAAAGTCTCTTAAATTTGTTAAATTTAAAGTTAACAGATTTTGGAATTGAGGTTAAATGTAACAAAGTCTGAAAGCAGAAATATTAACACATCAAGCCCCATCCAGAAGGTACCAGGATATCAAGCACCCAGCAGAGCAGTTTGCAGGATGACATGTCCCAAAATCCATTCAGCACTTGGGTTTTTGAGGTGAAAATAAATTAGGTCAAAGAATAACCCTCCTTTACTAAGAAAAATTATTAGTAGAAAAAACGGCTCCTGTTGGGAAAATCTTTTGTAACTAAATTGATCTGAAAATTGCTGCGCTTATTAACTTATTAACTGTATCACTGCACGCTGTTTCTGCTGCCCATTAGGGTTCACTTTGACAATGCATTGCACAGCCCATTAACCATCGCAACAACTCTCTGAACACTGAGCCTTCTACAATCCCTATCCACAACCCTAACCCAATCTCGCCAGTGGAGGGGTCTCTTCACTGGCGAGGCCTCTTGCCACAATTATAGGTAGCTGGTGTAGAGTCAGGTAAGGTTTTTGACTCAAATCATGTAAAAACAAGTACAGACAAAAGCAACCAACACAAAAACCTAAACGCACTAAAATTATCCCCCAACACAGACACACACACACTTACCTGCCATAGGACAGAAACCAAAAAGTTGTTCTGCATCATAGTCTGTTGTGGTGCCACACCATTTCATGCCATCCCGTCGTCCATCAGCTGTACAGTCTGTGTAGTTTTGGCCATTGTAGAGGAAGGGGAACTGACACAGAGCCCCGTTAGAATTACCGCCTCGTGTCACCACAACCACTGTCAAAGAAAAATCAGAAATTCTCCATCATATGGACTTATTTAAGCACCAATGCAGCATTTGTATTTGTTCACTGTGCACATTGCAAAAACCAAAATGAGCTTTTAGACTACTGTGGCTTGGAGTTGTCTTTTACTGGGCAAAAATGCAAGAAGTGCATTTTATGGCACCAAAAGGAGGCAGTTGTGTGAGAAATATTAAGCATCTTTCTTAACAGCCTGCATTTTTATGCATCTCCAAATTGGCATGCAAAAACGTAGGTAATCACACACATTTATGAGATAGAACTTTGTTTTTTGAGCTAATGCAAGCATTAAAAGTCAAGTTTATACATGACTTCTAAAAAGGTGCTGATCAGAAAAAGCCAATGAAAATTCCCAAATCTTCATAAAATCTGTACAGGTTTTGTGTCATCTTGAAATTGTTTTGTTTTGTTGGCGAGTTTGCAGGTAAATGCAATCCGATTTCTTTAAAAAGCCACAGCTGTGTAAGGTTTCTAGGATTCTTCTCAATCGAGGTTAGGTTACATCTACAGTCAAGCCACAATTTAAGAAACAGCAACAGTTTTTGCTTTTAGGACGACCAATACATTTGCTCACCATTCTTCTCTGTACAGAAAGAATATTTCTGGTCTGTCTCATAGTTGGAAGAGGTAGAACACCACAGTTGTCCGTCACTGCGCCCATCAGAGGTGCAAGAGTGGTAGGTCTTCCCCTTGTAGACAAATGGGAACACACAAGGCTGACCTCCGGAGTTGCCCCCATACACTGGAGGTGGTCCATCTGGATGAGCACATAGATCATATAGATACACAACATTAACTTAACAATGGTATTTATATTTTAACTGTATGGATTATTTAACCATATTACATCCAACTCAACAGGTGGATTCAAGTTTACAACAGCGTTGCTGTACCCAGAACTCCTCTGAAGCCAGGAAAAAAAAGAGAAGAACATCTCTCACCCCATTGGTCACAGCTTATTCCATTCCCAAGACAGGTACAGATCATCTGCTTATTTCCCTGGTTCTTAATCCAGCGCTGCCCATCAGAGTATGCCAGTCCTGTGTCAGTCCTACAGGTTCCCTCCTTTAGAAGTTCAGGTATGGTGATAGGCTTATAGAGGTCAGGCTGGATGTTGGTGATCAAACGAGACCCAGTGCCTAGAATTTAATATGAGGTTTAAATTAAAATGCTGTATACCAATAAATAAAAAAAGGTATGTGATTCTAGTTATTTCATCACACTAAATATAGAAGGTATGTTACCAAGTTCATGTTATGAGAAGAAAATTAGATGCAAGCAGCTTAAGTTTTTTTTTAATCTGGATACATAGAAAAATGGCCAACAAAATCCATGACTCATCAACAATCTGTCCCTTATTGTTGGCAGTCATAATAAATTATGTCAATATTAACATTCAAAAAATACCTAAACTGTGGCCAGTTACATACAAATTCAACTATTACAGATCAGTCAGAGCAGTCTGGGCCAAAAGGGTCAAATAAGGACCTAAAAAAGTTTAAAGGAGCTAAAAAAAAAGCTTTTCACATAAAAAATGACATAAGATTCTGCCTCAATGATGTCACTTTTAGAAACAGTGAATATAAATTAAATTTTGTAAAAATAAATTTTTAATACCACAAATAAAATGACAGACATGTAATTAGCACTATTTGGTATCTATTAAAAAAGGTACACAACTGCAGTACAGTTATGTGTAGACAACAGCAATCAGCTATGAAGACACATCAGACACCAAATCAGTGTTAACTAAACATGAATTATGATGAATCACAGTACTCATACAAAAAAGCTGCTTTCCAGATAACTTTTTTTAAAACAAACCTTAAAAGTTACAAGCACATGTTTCTGTCACACCCCATAATCACTTCAATCACTGCACATTTGCTAACCAACATTCCCATGTGCATTTCTTCCTCCACATGCCCTGGTTCCCACACGCCATGTCTGCCTTTCCATCTCATGAAGTCATGATCATAAGGTACCAGAAAACTCTTTCTCACTTCATCACTTGGACACTTGGCATTTCTTATCACTCCCTTCCTCCTAACAACATCTGTCTCTGGTGTGCACAGTACTCTTGTCACAAAGGGCAAGAGCTGATGAGAGAGACAAGGACATATCAGTTCTCACCGAGGCTGGTGGTGTGAAGTGAGGCATGCCGTTCACACTTCCACTCCCCTCTACCGTTCCCTGTGCATAGACACTGAAGCACGTGGCCATGGGTATCCGTCTTGGTCCATGTATCTCCAATACGGTATGAAGACATCATATCTTGGTCATTACAGCGATCTAGAAAGGGCAAAAAAGACAAAAGACTTAACATGAAATGCATAAACCTTAGTCAGGAGGACCTCCTAAACACCACACCACTTGCTGCAAAGCTTACATCCTGACTGCTGTTTTTACATTTCTGCCTTTCAGCTTTGTAGTTAATCTGAGTGCATGAATTTGTTGCTGACACCCTATACTACTGTACTATACAGTCATTTGGCAGACGCTTTTATCCAAAGCGACTTACATGTTATTTTAAACTCACACCCCGATA
>JBAMHV010000013.1:19704101-19720659 GCA_037177535.1 Pseudomugil gertrudae
AGTCAGGAGAAGCCTGGAATTGAACTCGCAACCTTCCAGTTGAAAGACAACTGCTCTTCCACCTGAGCTACAGCTGCCCCTACACCCATTACAAAAGCCTCTGAGGCCACCCTGATTCTCACATTTTGGTCACAGATGATTACATTTTCTGCTTGCCTTGACAACCCAGTTCTTCCCATCAGCTTTGATATATGTTAACAGTGTCCAAAAAGAGAAATCTTGAATACAAAGATCAATAAATCAATAAATCTTGAGAGTATACTGAAATAAACACACACACACACATGCATCTTACTTCTTGATGTGCATGTGATGCGTCCACTTCCCTCTCCCAGACAGGTACAGTCCACCACCATCCATCCCTGATATGGCTTCTCCCACGTCTCTCCGACAACATAGGATGTTCCCGCTGAATTGTCATAGCAACGCTCAGCTGCAACATATCACAGAAATGTGTGTTTTTTTTAAATAAATCCTTTACTTATCCATGCTTATGTGTTGGCATTTGGAAAACCCTAAACCACTGTCCAACACTGACTCAAAAAGGTATAAATGATAAATGCACGATGAGAATCAAGTCAAAACTTGATTTTCCAACCAGATAAAAACATCAGCTCTCTGAGTCAGCTGTCTGGGTGACTCACCAACAGGTTTGCAGGTCCACTCTCCCTTTCCATTACCCAGACAGACACACTCCAGCATGTACCCTCCTGTTTCGTGGGGTCTTCTCCAGGTGTCTCCTATCTTATATGAAGCTCCACCTTCATGACAGCGATCTGGGTAGACCAGATGAAAAAACTTGATTCTACTTTCTTTAATTCCCCTTTGCATGTGCATAAAGACAGTTCAGGAAAAAAGCAATGGAAATAAAATAACTCAGTTACTGCTTCCCATTATCTAACCATCCAGCTAACTACAAACAGCCGTAGCGCAGCGGTTGTTAATCAACTGGGGGAGAAAATGTGCATTAACAAGTTTACTACCATCAGTCTGGCAGAGCAGGATGAAAAAACCCAAAGCCAGGATGTGGAGTCTGAGGTTTGAACAGTAATGGCAAGGGGTAACCCCAACACAAAGGAAACATACACTGAATGACATACAAAAACATACTAGCAATGGTGCAGCTGATCTTGCCCCTCCCTGAACCAATACAGGTACAGTCCCAGATCATGCCGTCCTTGGGTCTCTCGTAGGTTTCTCCCACAGTGTAGTACAGCTGGTTGATTTTGTCATAGCACCTTTCCTCAGCTGGAGAGAACAGTGGTGAATATATGTGGCTTTAATCGAGATTTGCTCCAAATATTGATGCAAAAACTATGAGAAAACAGAAAAAAAACGTTGCACAGACACTAACCTTCAGGTTTGCTTTTACATTTGATCCCAGCAACACCATGGCAGGTACAGATCAACGTGTTGCCTAAAAATATCCGCTCCCACTGGTCATTAACATTATAGAAGTGACCATTCTCTGTACAACCATCTGACCAGAGAGAGAAAGAAAACGCAACAAATGAAACATTTGTAGAGACAGCAGGGAGAAAGTGTGGTTCACATTGGCAGGACAAAGATCGCAGCTTCACACACTGTCGTTTGGTATTAAAAATACTTCAAAACTTAAAAAAGAATCACATTTTTTTCCTTCAGTGTAAAAATAAGCAAAAGTCTAAATTAGAATAAACATCACATTGAAAGATAAGACTTCAACAAAGTCTGTAAAATTGTCTGTGGCAGTGTTAACATGACTTCAAAGGGCCCATATAGCAGTGATAAATCACTTACACAGGGTGGAGAATAATACTTATCCACTTTTACTCTCTTCCTCCCCCACCAGGCACGTTCTTTGTCAACATCTCCTGACTTTCAGTATAGTTTTCCCCTTCTTTTATAAACTTTCCAAACGGATACCAAGAATCTATTTTATCCCTCTGTGTGAACTTGGATCCTTATCATTTTCCCATGGATGACCAAGACAGCTGGGGTTAAAGGTTAATCTTGTAAGGCAAAGCTCAAAGACTGATTAGGCTCATTAGTTTTTGATGTCATCATTAAGCTGATAACATCAAAATACTTTTACCATTGTTGCGTCCAGACGGTTTTCATTTAACTAATATGGTTCATAAAGATCTTTGTACATCCCTAAAGTTTATAAAAAAAGATTTACCCGGTCCTTTCTGTCAGATGAACAAAAATATTAGCCTAAAGACGCAAAAAAAAGGACTTACCTGGAGAGACTGAGGAACTGCGATGCTGCAGCGCCTGTCTCCGATCCCGTTGCGTCCCTTTGGGCATGCAGTTCACTGCGGTCCCGATCCACAGAGCGACCAGCACCCTGCCAATGCTGCTGTGACCGGACATAGTGTTAAAATCGAGCCTGAACGCAGTCAAAAGGTGGTCCTCTTCCAAGATTTGTATTTGTGTATCAGTAGAGAGAAGTGCAGCAGTGTTGAAAGCCTCTCTAACCTCCTCATTCAGCCTGTGGCCCCCCACTGCAGGTTTTCACTGTGCGCTGGGAGTGATTTATCTGGGCATGGCTTACTTTTACGCAGAGGAGGGAGGAAGGTCCAACAATGCACTACCCACTCTGCATGCAGGTCAAACTGACAACCTTTAGTGATTTTATGAAAAACCAAGCCTGTTTTTAAAATAACACAACTGATTATTAATTAGCTGAAACGTCATTAAAAACATAACCAAGGAGCGTTTTATACTGGTTTTGAGCCCAATAACTTCACTGCACTGTGTGCATCAGCTTGGCCTCTTTGCTGCTCCTAAAATATAGTTTTCATTATTTAAAATCACACCATCCTATGACTGTTTCACCAGCTGCTTTCAGTGATGGATAGTTTTGCAAGAGAAATTCTCTCCCTTTACGTTTTCCCATGCAAAAACAAAGAAAATATTAAATTAAATTATAAGTTTATTTAAAGTTAAAACCTGTCCACCCTCCACCTTTTTTTCTTTTTGCGTTTAAGTTGCTGATTTCCAGTTACAGTAATGTGACCCATTGTCTGTTTTCTGGCTTCTATTTTACACACATACAGCATTGATCTGCAGGAATTGGGTCAAATGACGTCAGGGTCTGGGAAGTTTCCAGATAGCTTTAAGTTTCAGGCTTGTAGACGCGTTTGACATGTCCAGAAGTTTTTTTTTTTTAAATTCATTTATTTTATTATTTATTTTGTGATCCAAGCTAATTGTCTTGCTGTCTCACCCTCTTTGCTCCTATGCATGTCTTATTATCCATTTAAAATTAGTGTTTAAACTTTATCATCTAAGCACATAGATGAAAAGTGGTCTTCATTTCATGCTGCTTTTGGAGTTTAAATGGATATAAACTCTATTTGTTACTGCTAGAAGTCATTTTTGTGTCTGGACCGGAAAGGTCTGATTGTAGTGCATGGAATTTGATTAAAATTTATTTTCACCACAGCTTCTGTCACATGTTGGACCAGACATTATCTGTATTTTGTCTTCAATACAGAACTCTACAATTTTAAGACCCTTAATTTCTAACATGATCCCAATGTGTCTTAGTATTGTGCCACATTTTGTCACATTCTGTAAGTCATTTACACACATTTTACATTTATAGAGTACCATTTAATGCAGTTAAAATGCTAAATGGTTATGGTAAGAGTATGGCTCAGAGACAGATCACACTCTTGCTAATTTGCACTGCATTTATCACAATAAAAAAAGGTTTTTGAGATTGCAGCTTCCACTGTTGAAGCTAATATGTATTTGATAAAATCTAACTGGTGGGAAGCAGAACTACAACCAGTTACTACAAATAAATTGTGAACATTAAATGTTCTTAATGTCTGGCATATGACACTTCACAAAGGAATGGCTCACCATTGAAGCAAAGACCTTAGTTGGTCTGCTTATAATCAAGCTGGGTCCTATTAGCAGCATGGTTGTAATCAGAGTAAAAAAAAAAGCATAAAAGTATGTTGTCCTGCCATAACCTCTGCAATGCCCTCAGAGCCATTTGGTTTAAATGTTTTTTGTATTACAAAGCCAAACACTATTTAAGCTCCTGGTGGAAGGTCTTTTAAAAAATCATATATTTGCAGTGAATTTTAATATATTTTAACTAAAGTCTTAAATTCATTTTAAGCTCAGGAGTTAAATACTTGATGTGCACATTCACAACCAACACAGCTTTGCAAAAAATAAAAACTATCTCATTTGGATGGGTGTCCTCATCCTCTTGGGTGTGATGAGCTCAACTGTCTCAACTGTCTGCAATAAAATAGATTAATCTCCAGTCAGCTGGTAAATTAGGGCAATCAAAGAGTTGGAAAATGTGAGAGAAGACTATTTAACTGCTTTGTTATGTGTCAGGAAATCTATGACATGAAGATATATTTTAGAAGTGTTGGAGAGATTAAATGCAGGTTTTATTGTGACAGCTGTCTTAAGCCACATTTCCATTTTATTGAACATTTGCTTCAAATCAAGCCACCATGATTAGTATGTATGAAGTCCTGTTTGTTACTTTTTGTTTCATCCACTTAAAATCCAGTGGTTTCCCCCCTTCTTTCCAGGTTCATGGTTATGTCTGTGGGAAGAAATATATCACATTTACTAAGGTAAATCTATCTTGGTACTGATTGTCACCCTTACTAAAGTGTTGCATTTATTCACACAGCTACTATTACATTTAGAAACTTTACTTTATCCTGATCTAGATGTTAGAAAAGGATGGTTGTAAAAAAATTAGCAAACGCTGCTCCTCTTTCTACCCTTCTGTCTGATTGGATGGAAACTGATAAAACTGTCCAATCAGAGCAGACACCTTTCTTTCCTCTGCACAGCTGCAGTAGGCATTAAATGGGAGGATAAAAATTATAAACAGATTGATTAACTGACACTTAACCGATATTTTTTAGTTCAAGACTTGAGCAGCAGAGATGTAGGAGAGAACTACAGTGCATGTCCTAATGAAGCTGCAGCTACCACATTATCCGAGCACCATTGAAACATTTTTTCAGGAGAGCAAATGGGTGGAGGACAAAGTGATTGTGTGCAGAGAGAGAATCTAAGCAAGCCCTTTTGCCTGAGTCTCCAACTGAGTTTGAGTTTCTCTCATTCACTTTCCAGCTCCAGACTTGGGCTGAATCACATTGTTTTGTCTGATGATTTTACAACATTTTACTACCGGTAAATGGAAACAACTTTGTAGTAACGTTTTGTACCCCACTGGGTCCTCATCAAGCATGAAGAAAACCCAGCATGGTACAAAACGTTGCAACAAAGTTGTTTTGCTGGAGACTGAGACATTGTGCAAGCACCTTCTTTTCATTATATCTATTTTTGAGCTCAGTACCCAAAGAATTTATACAACATGTGCATGCCTTTTGCCTTTATCTGAATTTTCCACACCCAGTTTCATTTGACAAACCACTATGGTCGCACTATCACCCGTCTTTCAACGTTATAACTTCCTCCTTATGACCCTGCAGCAGTGTAGCAGGACAGGAAGCTGTCCACTCTGTTGGATAGTTTGATTGTTCTTAATCCAGTCAGATAGTGGTGTGAAAACAGGGGAAAAACTTCAGTTATTCTATTCTATTCTATTCTATTCTATTCTATTCTATTCTATTCTATTCTATTCTATTCTATAGTCAGTTTGCAGATGCTTTTCTTCAAAGCAACTTGCATCTTAGAGTAACAACAACACAATAAATCAAACAGTAGAGGGCATCATAATTGAGTGGTAATCATGGCCTTTAGTCCAGTTGGACACAGGTGCTGTCATGTTGTGCTCGAGTCAGTGCAATTTTTCCCGTCCCCCTCTCTACAAGACAAGAGTCTTGCATCTTTCACATCTGTGGACAGGATGTTTGCAAGGATTTTCTTTTTCACAAACCCAAATCTTCTTTACAACTATGCAGGTCCTTTTCTTGCCACGTACAAACCTGAGTTTTTGTTGGACATGTTCTCTTTGCAGGGTGGCAATTTTTGATCTACAACTATAAACAATAGATATAAATTATTTTCAGACATCCAACCTGCAAAATCTTTGACTTTATACTGGATCCATAGTATTATTTTAAACCAGATTTCAAGTTGACTAGAGAAACTATCGGAACTATACTATGTATAGAGGCATGCAGTACATTACAGCGAGGCTTCCTTGTGCTTAGCTTTCCATTACATATTGTATTCTTTTTTATAAGCAGTATGCAATTAATCAACTCTTCATGTTGCATCAACCAAAAGTTTCACTGAATGCATAAACATAGTGATTTATCAGCTGCTTTTATCCAAATCAAGTTACAAATGAGGAGCTTTAGGTAGTATCAAAACAACAAGTACTTAGCTCAGAGGAGTTTGAACATCTGCCGGTAATCATATCCTCAAGTTGCAGAACTCGGCTTTCTCAGTAGAAGAGCAAAAATCAATCTGTAACGCATAGTTAAAGAATGTGCTTGTGTATTCAAAGTATGGACCTGTGTGCTCAAATATGTGTATTTTTTGTTGTAAATTCTGAGTCAGACTTTTAAACAACTTTGTAGAAAAAGAAAATGTGTCATGTGTGCAGCTGTTGAGACGTGTTTACACCCCTAGGTGCTGATTTTCTGATCAATGCTTTGTGCTTCATTAAAATCATATGACATCATCTTGGCACGCTTAACCTTGGCTGAGGTAGTAATGAAAAAGTGTAGCACAGGGATCGCTCCATGGTACTGTGCGAAGGAAACCCAAGTAATGCAAGCTGCCCTGTATCAGATGGTACCTTTATAAATCAGTGGTGCTAACGTCTGGTCCTTGATATCTTCTATCCTGCAAGTTTTAGATGCATCCCTTCTTCATCATACCTGAATCATATTGCTGAATTGCCTTATCAGCACGTCATTTATCATCATTTGTCATCATTTATCTCTAAAGAGACTTTGTAACGAGACGTTCATTTGATATAGGTGTGTTGTAGAAAGGCGAGAAAAGTTTTAAATGGAAAGGCGTCATGGAAAACAAAATAAGCATTAACAAAACAGCCAGTAAAATCTGACTTGCAGATTAAGGTGAGCTTGCCAAATAGCATCTTTGCCACAGTGGGATTTTGCAATGCTGTCAGTTTATGTTTTCGACAAAATATTTTTTAGACAAAAGAATTAGCCAGATCAAAACCAGCTTTTTTCATGTTCTTGTGGCCTCAGGAACAAGAACGTAGTCCTCATTTCTTATGGAGTATGTCATATAGGGTGGGAGGCGCAATCATTCAGAAAGAACTTGGTGTAGAACCACGAAAAAGGGAGCTAGAGGAGGTGGTTAAGGCAGCTGGTTAGAATGCCTCTTTGATACCTCCCTGGGGAGGTTTTCAGGTCATGTTCCACCAGGATGAGGCCCCTGGAAAGACCCAGGACACAGTGGAGAGACTATGTCTCTCGGCTGCCTGAGAATGACCTGTGATTGCCCTAGGGCAGCCAGAAGAAGTGGCTGGGGAGAGGGAAGCCTGGGTCTCTCTACTTAAGCTACTACCACTGTGACAAAAAGCTGGATACACAGTAGAGGATTGATGGATGGATGGATATAATATAAAAATACACTGAATGTATTTGTAACTGGATAAACTTGTAATTAAATCAAGAAGAAGAAATTATGCAATATCCTGCAGACTCTATTGAACAACATGATCTAATAGCTCTGTGAGATAGCCGGATTTTTTTTAATGGGACTGCAGTTGTTATCTCGCGCAACAGAATTGAAATAAACTGTCAGATATTTTGAAGACAGAATCAGCTAATGAAAAAGTCCTAATATTTACAAAATATACTTTCTCACTATGTAGTATGCTGGAATGGGAACAGTGATCACAATAACCACATTTAATGAAAAAGGAAAGGCTTAAAGAGTGACGACTGACCTCATTGGGAAAAAAACACTTTGCTAAGGAACTAGAAAGACAGCAGAGCTGTACATGCATCAAGTTACCTTGTTTACTTACTTCTGCTTACATTAAGAAATATAGTTTGCTATATGTAATTAAGGAATGACTGGATGTATTTTTACGTTTAGAATTCAAAATACTGAAACCCTTTAAATACACATTTTATGGAAATTGCAGAAA
This sequence comes from Pseudomugil gertrudae, assembly GCA_037177535.1. Taxonomy (NCBI): domain Eukaryota; kingdom Metazoa; phylum Chordata; class Actinopteri; order Atheriniformes; family Pseudomugilidae; genus Pseudomugil; species Pseudomugil gertrudae. Next base: position 19,712,179 of record JBAMHV010000013.1, read on the forward strand.
GTACGTACAGATCAGACCCACTCACTTTGGTCTTACAGGGACTGCAGTCCTGCAGGGTTTCCATGTCATTTCCATGGCTGTTGTGCCCCCTATGCCCTACATAGTGCCCTATAGTAGACACGCCATTTTTTAGGGGTGTCCGAATGTACTTTCAGAAAAAAGCAGTACACTCAAAATTACTCACAATGCATCTTAAAAAGCAGTGAGCATCGATGGTCGAGTTGATATAGACCTCAATGCATTGCTAGAGTCAGCTCGCAATGCAGATATAACACAAACATTAAATAAAGTTAACAAAACACTACAGATCATTCATTTTTATTCAGTTTTCATTGAGTAGATATAGTACAAAGAAAGAATTAAATATAAAGTGAAGAAATGAAATATTTTCTGACGGCTTTGGATCGTATTTGCAAGGACATGTTCAAGTGCGCTGTGGTTGCCATAGTTACAGCTGGTCATCATGCAATGTCCGACAGCGGGAAGTAGTGAGCTTCGTGTCTGAATCGCCAACAGAATGAGGGAACTATGTAGTGTGTTATATAGTGCAGCCCTATGTAGTGAATGAGGGGTTAGGGCATAGGGTGCACATTCGGACACAGCCCATGTCTCCCTGCTTAAACACGCCTGACTCTAATTAATATGCCATTATGCAGTTTCTAATAAATATGAGTAAGTTTTGTAGAGATACATTGAAAGCTTGCAGGACTTTAGTACTCACTGAACCAAAATGAGTAGCCCTGGTTGAGATGCAGTTTTTGTTTGTCTGACATTGAATATACATAAAACCTGCTTCTAAATTGGGGTGTGACAAAAGGGATAAAAACATGGATCATTAAATCATATTATAAATATAAGATCATTGTATTAGCATGATGTAATGAGATAGTAATGTTCTGCATTAAAATGCTATTATCCATTGGAATTAGTCTAACCACTGAATACTGTTAACCCCAGTGTGATGGGGAACCCTATTTTAGACTCATTTCCCCCAAAACAATTCATTACAAGTTCATAGAATAAAAAAAATTACACACCTTTTAGTAACTCAATGATATTTATCATCACGACCCCCTAACTTAAGTGGCACAGACTAAATCCACTTTGGTGGCTTCTATCTGTAAACTGTGTCTGCTATTGCGGAGCTGTGACGATAATAAAGCTGGAAACCCCAGCTTGAAGACATTATTGTGCAACCTAACTGCCTGATGTGGCTTCACATATAAATACACTCATTCTTATGGCCAGATTGACTGACTGGTTTTAACTGGGATCTTTCCATTTGATGCAAATCACAGACTGATTAAATGAAAATTGACTTCCATTGTGCAACCTGAAAACCACATGGCAATAACACGACGTATCATAGTGTTAAACGCTGTTGTTGTGCAGCATGAAAATGTAACATCTCAATTCGTTGAAAGGTTACAGGTTATGAAAGGCCTGTTTTTGAGTCTAAGAAAAGAGAAGGGGGAACATTGACATGGGAGGGATGAATAATCCTGTGAACTGTTGAGGAAGTGAGCAAGGAAATGGCGTGGGCATAATAACAATGCTGACGTGTGGAAATAATTCTGTAACATTGAGATTTCATCACACAAGATCATCCAGAGAGATGATCCTGAGAAAAAGAACAAATGTGACCAGGTCACAGCTGCAATGCCTCCAGTCAGCTATTTCTTGTGTCTCAAAGGAGTTTGTTGGCCTTCTTTGCTGTTCCTCAGTACTCAGATTTTCTCCAAATACAGTTGCCAACTGTATTTTTTTTCTCTGTTTTCTCATTCAGTTATTGTCCAAATGTTATGGAGACCATTCATCACAGGGAATAGTTTCTACATCAACTAATAAATAGTATATGGCATCATTCCTTTAATACTCATCCAAAATTTGTTAAACCCTTTCACTCTAAAATAAACTGAGGTGACCTGATGGGAGACAAAAATTAGTTCATTACAGTCAGCTTCAAATGAATCCAAGTGAATAGTTGGATGTTAAATGCATGGAAATTAGTGCTGTATGCAGTTAGTTGTTTTATAATGCCATTGAGTCTGATTATACTGCCACAAGTCTTTATCATCTACACTCACTGTAAAGCCTAATGGGGCTTATCTATGTCTAAAGAAGCAACTTCACAAAGGGAGAAACAGTACACTTCTAATCTCTATTGAGATCTTTCGCTTTACTGCCTCCCTGGCCTTGGCTCTTTCTCCTCCTCTGTCAACTCTCCAGAGAGATGAGGTCACAGTCTGAGGAAAGATGACGTGATTAGAGACTCAGACTCAACACTTTTCTTAGGTTGATTAGTTCTAAATATCTTGTAGATCTCACAACTTGAAATGTAGCATGAATTATTCAACTGAGTGAAATAGTTGCTCTGTTATCCTCAGCTGAATCAGCAGCCAGAGGCAGCTTCTGTTGATTTTGTTTGGAGAAAATCTTTTAGGGAACAAAATCCAATCTCAGAGATATTCTAACACTTATGTTTGTTTAAGCAAATACATTTCAAACCTGATAAATGTCCTCAAGTTTTTTGTGTGCCTGTGCTATGCAATGTTTGTCACAGCTATTGGATGCATGCTGGAACATGGAACATGGCAAGAGAGCATGAGAGCAACGTGGCTTCGACCACCCCCACAAACATTATCTACAGCCTGTTACAGATCCTATTCTATTCTATTCTACAGTCATTTGGCAGACGCTTTTATCCAAAGCGACTTACATATGATAAGCAGTCATTTTAACCATAGCTATTAACCTAACATGTATTGTGGGTGGGAGGAAGCCGGAGAGAACTCATGCATACATGGGGAGAACATGCAAACTCCACACAGTAAGGCCACTGGACAACCCTCCCCGCCTAGGTTCAAACCAGCAACCCTCTTGCTGTGAGGCCACAGCGCTAACCACTGTGCCACCATGCTGCCCACAGATATGAGTAAATAGGAAATTTCTGAATGTGTCACATAAACTTCACGGCCCATTCCACCATGGGAAATATTTATTTTTTTAATGACTGGGAAAGTTTAATGCTGATATTCATTGAATTACCTTACTTCAGTGATTAACATGTTTGAAAGGGTTGCCAGAAATTTTTGGCTTGGCTTTGGTCTGACAGACTTCTGTAACAATAGCCTAAAATCTCTACCCCATCTTATCATTTCAGACAGATTCAGTTTCAGTGAGGTAAACACTTTGACACTGCATTACATTGATTCATTTATTGATTTTTTTCTGTTCATTCTGTTTACTATTGCTTTGCACTGTCTTGTTGTAAGACCCTAAACACAGTCAAACTGTCAAACAGATGGCAATACTTTTCAGTATTTTTCAGCCTACAGATGACCTGTACAGGTTGGCTCAAATGCTGTGGCTGTGGCTACAAAATAAGCCCAAATCATCAGTCCTCCACTGCCGTGCTTGACAGTGTTTCTTCTGACATGCAGTGTTTTGCTTTCCCCAAAACCTGGTGATGAGCAATATGCTAAATATCTACACTTTCAGTGTTCAATGGAGAAAGTTCCAGAAGTCTTGTAGTTTTATTGAGACGCATGCACTACACACAATGCTTATACAAGAGCAATGAGGAAGAACAATTTATGTATGAAGATCATAGCTGATGTCTGTTCTCCTCACCATTGTAAGGTTAGGGTTAGGGGGTTATGATTAGAACCCTAGTGAAACTAATCATATGCATAATCAGTTTGTGATTATGTATGTCCTAAAAATGAATCGTTTCTGGTCCTTACAGCTGATTTTATGCTGTAACCACCATTTATAAAAACAGCAAACCTCTCATTTGTGTGCCTTGTAAAGTTTTTACTAGAAGTATTATTTTTTAATTTGCTTACACAAGCTTGTAAAGACACTGCAACATACGCAGAAGAGAAACTGTAACACCATAACCCTACACTGGAGTGCAAGAGCACATTTTACCAACATTGAATATACAGTACCAACCTTACCATACACTGATGCTGCACAATAATGAATCCAGCTTTACTCTTTTACAATCCTGCTAAAAAATGAAGGTTGTATTTAGACATGTATTGATAAACTTAAGACTATTATGGTCTCAAATTCACTCCCTTTGCTTGTTTTCTCCCAGTATTGCAAATGCATCGTTACTCCTGCAACAGTTCAGTATCAGAATTTTACTACACAAAGTCAGCATTTTCAATGTCTGAAATGCATCTAAACACATCTTGATTTTCAGACATACTGAAGTAGTTGGCTCTGGAGAATACAAATAATTCAGTCAGTGCTGGCACATCCGTTAACTTCAAAGAATAATACACAGATGTGAGCAGAACTCAAGACGAAGTGTAACTAAGCTCCACAGACTAAGCAGCTGCACTCTGAAAGCAAACAGGCAGTAAGTGTAAACTTTGGCTGTTTAATTATTCATTGAGGTAAACAAACTAAAGAGGCAAAGTGGATTAAATGAGCTTATTCATGACTTTTTCATGCATCTTCTGTTTGTTTGTCCCTTGTCTGTGTTACTTTTACAGAGCTTTCTCCATTTTTCTCCAAAAGTTTTCCTCATTGTTGTCTAATCTTCTCATTTTCCTTCAATCCTCGTCTACACCCCCCACCCCCAACAAGCAAACAGACTGATGATCCCATCAATGCTGCATTTGGTTTAACTCATGGTGACAGACCATAATGCAGTGGGCTGTCTACCCCCATGGGGAACAAGGCTGATTGGGAGGAAGTTAGGAGAGTCACAGGGGGGGAATGTGGTCTGTGTGGGTGGAGGTGTGTGTTTGAGCCAGCAGATCTCACAGACAGATGTGAATGATACAATGTCCTGGCAGCACCATAAAAATGTAGCGGTTAACGTACGTTTTAGTAAAACTAAACACAGGGATTTTTTTAAATAATATTGTTCATCTCACTGCATTATTAACACTGGACCAATACATTCAGGCCACTTTATGGGAGTAAACCAGTTTAATACTCATTATCACAAACCACTAACACATTGAATTGACAACTGTGGGTTTTTCAACTAAACACATTTATGCATGTAGACATGGTTAATACAACTCTCTTAAATTTACCCATCATAAGAATGAAAAAGTTAGATTATATGTAAAGTAAATGGATTATGCTAATATTGTTTTTTTTAGTCACATGGGGACCATTCAAAGTGCCTTAATGCAACAATTGCTCAGTCACACACACACACACACACACACACACACACACACACACTCATATGGCACTTCAATCACTATATTACCTATCACATGCATTCAAATCCTCAAGGAGAAATTGGGATGCATCGCGGGGTTCAGCATCTTAAAGACAATTTCAACAAAAACCAGGAATCAATCAACTGGCAATTGGTCGATATAATTTCAATTTCAATGTTTCTATAGAAACCCCCTTGAGATGTAACATCTCGTTTGCAAGAAAGGGACCAATAAATATCCAGTAAATATGCGTTGTGTGTGATATTTACAATGGGGGCAGGTTTTTGAATCCAGACGTTATGGCATTTGGACAAGAATGTGAAGGTGTGACAAACAATGTCAATGAAATAATGAAAATAATGAAATAATACAAAGCAGTTTGTCAATCAAAGCTGATTTTTTTAAAATACTACCGTTATTGCTACGAGATTTATTTATGCTTTTATCTTTATCTCTGACTGTCGAGAAAAAGAAACAAGAAACGAGTAAATATTGTCCAACACTTTCAAACATCTACAACAGTTTTGTTAAAATTTGCCATAAAAAATAATCTATTACCTTTTATATGCAAAAGAAAAGTATGATTATGGATAATTGAATGGCCAGGCTAAATGAATAAATGGTTTACACTGTTGTCTCATGTTACAAAACAAAAGGGTCACAAAACTCCTGTGATATTGCCACACTGAACAAAAGCATTGTTTTACATGTATCCTAATAAAATGGGGGTGCTGTCTGTAATCTGTAGTAATTGGCATCCCAGTTACCTCCTCATAAATTGCACCAGGTAACATGTATTTCCCTATATCTACTGAATGCTAAAATGGCTCCATGCTTCTTTTATCTTCTACTGTTTATTCAAGGTCAGGTCAAGGAACCAGCAGCTCGATAAGGAAAACCCAGACTTTCATTGAAGTTCCAGGTCAATGTGCATGTTTCATCCAACAGTATTCACATTTATCCCATATTTACTGTATGTCACTCAAGTTGCTCCCAATAAAGCTCCTGAAAAAACCTGACTCCTTGATTAATTAGTAAAGCTAAAAGGGCTCAATGAGAAGAAGAAACAGTTGTACTGTTGTACTGTATGATAGTTACACAATAGCTACACACTTGACAGCAATGAGTGTCTTTCCTTTAGACTGTGGCTTGAATGTTCTGGTCAGTAAGGATCACTTTGTTTCTGTTACATGCTCCTCTGTAGCCATGTGGTGAAGTCTTAATAAGGGAGTTACTCTGAGGAGAATGAGTGTAAAAAAATTCCATGAAGGGAAATCACTATATAAAGCTTGTTTTAAACAAGCCTTGTTCATGCATGAAGTCAGGGTGCTGTCTGGGAAGACAAGTCAACCCTTAGTCCATTTCAGGCTTGTTGGTTTCCAAATTAGGTGCTAATTTTCCCAAAATACAAAACTATCTAATTAAATACAATGTTTTGATTTACTGCTTTTGGTTTTTGAGACAAACAAACAGATGGGGTTGGCTTTTTAACTTCTTGGTGGGTTGACAAACATGACCATTATCAGTAGCTGCATGAACAAAGTGCTCTTTGGACTCCTAACAAAGATGCATGAGGCAGACAATGACGTGTCTGGCCCTGCTGTCCCCTGTCTGACCCACAAATACTTAAGAGCTGCATTTCCATATGTGTATGTGCTTCTGAACAATGCATTATTGTAATTTTCCTTTAACACAATAATTTTATTATTATTTTATGTCAGAGTAGATCTAATGTCCTCTTTTAAAACCGACACTGCAGGTTCCTGTCCCACATTTTGAATATCTGCAATAATTCAAAATGAGCCATTACTTTAAGTCAAATTTGAGAGGTTCTGATTATTTTCTTTAAACTAAATAAAAGTTTAAATCAATTGCCCAAGGGGAATTCAGACTGTGGTTTCTATGGTTACTTCATAACACTGGTGAGGAATTTGAGAGTCATAACTTGTCTCCAGAACAGGAAGACAGAAGAGTAACATGTGTGGGGGGCTGGGGAGGAACATGTGTGGAAGTTAGAGACAGCACATGAGAATGAGCGAGAGAAACTTTCAACATCATCCTGTCTAAATGCATTCGCCTGAGTCATTGTAATACTGTAGGAAAACCGTTACCAAGCACACACTGCATGGAAAGTTAGAATAGCGGGAAATGACTTCTCCAAAGTATCTGAGTCATATAATATTCTAAACAGAGGTAGATGGAGATGTTTTGGAAGAACCACATCTGTTTGTGTGTACTGAAGCGGGGCAACCTACTTGTACTTGACAAAAGTATTCACGTAGGCTTGGCTGTTTTTCTATGTTGCCTTACAACCTGGAATTTGAGTGGAGAAATGTTACTGTAAAGCACACAAACAGTACAAAAAAACAAGTAAACTTGAACATGCTTTGTTGTTCATATCCTATAATCAGCACTTTGTAGAGACAGTTTTTGTATCAATTGCAGCTGTGAGAGTATGTCTCTATGAGTTTGGGACATCTGGTCCTCAGAGGTTTCATTTCTAAAGCTTGCTTACACACAAAACAGGGTCTGAAAGTTGTGCAAGTAGTTTTCTGTACAAAGTTTGGTATTTTTAAAAGTAAACTTGATGGAATAAAGTGTGTTCAACTACCGGTATATACTTAACTGGGTCCAGTGTTAGATTAACTGACCAGCTGGAACCTTGCAATCCCAGTGAGAACTAGTTTGTTTACATGAACCACAAAAATGTACATGTGCAAAATCACTGTTTTATGTTTTGTATTTTATGTATTTTATGTATTTTATGTATTTTATTGACCCAGTGTTTTACTTGTAAGGTGACCTTGAGTATGAGAAAGGCGACCATAAATAAAATGTATTATTATTATTATTATTATTTAATTAAGTTGCAAGTGATTTGTCAATGATAATTCTAATAAATGTGGTTGCACAGTGGCCTGGGTTCATTCATTTATCCTGCCGCACAGTGGTGTAGAGAACAAGCTGAAGGCAGAAGCTGCATGGGATGGCTGCTCCTAAGTTTGTAAAGACACATTGTAAGAATTAAATTATTTGTAATTTTGCTGACATAACTTGCAGGTGACAGTGGCTACCCACCAAGGCATTGGCTGTTTGCCAACCTGCAGAGCAAAGAGGTGTGCTTCACTGTCGTCCAAGCTCTCACTCGCTCTGTTGTGGAGCAATCCATCTGCCTCTTCGCCTCCACATTGAGCCCTGACCACTTTGTTTTGTTTTTAGATAGATAGATAGATAGATAGATAGATAGATAGATAGATAGATAGATAGATAGATAGATAGATAGATA
>JBAMHV010000013.1:19720759-19737093 GCA_037177535.1 Pseudomugil gertrudae
TGCTCTGAGTTTGGACAGTGTTCTCTGCTCAGCCACTGTTTCTACAGGGGCCAGCTTCAGCCCCACCACAGAGCCTGATGATTTTATTCAGCCGGTGGATGTTCCTCCTGCTACTGGATCCCCAGCAGTTTATTGATGATTAATTCTGTTATTTCCTCTTTAACTATGCTCACACCATTTATCACAGCAGCAACATGTTGTCACTCAACACTTTACTTTTGCTTGTTTTGTCACAACTATGACACAGTCTTCAGTCTGTGAAAAGTTATGTTTACGTGCCCTCTCAGTTGCCATGATTCCAGACAAAATGCCAGATGATTTATGTGCTAAAATATTTATGAGCAACCATAAGATTGCATACAGATGAACCTTATTTATGTAATTATGGCTTCTTTTGAAGATCTTCTTTGGATTAAGAGGTTAAATGCATAACCTTACACAGACATTCACTTGTCCTCAGTTCATTCACCTCACAAGGTTTATCTTATCACAAGAATCTATCAAAAAATGTGGAAGCACAAGAAGGAGCGATATCAAAGAGTACATTCATTTTTCACAACTTTAAAACTTTTGCGTTTTAATCTGTTGCATGAAAGTGTTATGTGTCATAAATGTTTCCATTTACAAGCTGCTGCCTTCCCCTCCCCACATGTATTTCTAACAAAGAAAACATTTCTGAACATGAAAAAGATCAACTGCTTCTGAATGTATAAAAATATCAGAAAGTCTACTTATCACACAGTATTTAGGTATTTTGTGGATATACAAAATTTTTGCTTTGGAGACTAGTATAGTATAGCTGGTTTACGCTTGGATATCTTGTTCTTGGTTTCTGTCATTACAAAGTCATAATCAGGAAGTGAATCAACACAAGCAGCGTTTACCAGATTTCAATGTGATATTTAGGTTTTGCATAATTTTAAGTATAATGTAAATGTATTCAATTCTGCACAGATATACCCAACATGCATGTACACGCCCTGCTATCACAACTACCCATTCCCCCTACCCTATTTTACACTCTCACCTCTTGCTTCTGTCTCTTTATTTAATAAGTTTAATAAAGTTAAACATCTTTTGTGTGTAGATCAGTTTATTGTTTTATCCAGCATTCATTTCAGGGATTTATTGGATGTGTGCATCTTCTTTCTGGTTTCATAGTGTAGATCTTCCAGAAATATGAGAGAAGTCATTTTGATGTTTTTTTTAAGGGTGGTGGGGTTCCAAGAAAAGTTACATTCACTTCTGTTCTGATGTAATGGAAACAGAAACAGAGAGATATACATTTAAAACATGCATGGATTATATCACAAGAGACAAGTGATAGCATAGGTAATTCTATGCTGTGTAATATGAGTGAGCAAAGCTTTAATATTTTTGACATTGTGGTTCTGAATTTATTCAGTGTCCCATAGGCTCGTTATGGTTTTGGTTCAATGAGCCCTTTCATTTGAGGTTTTTGTGTGAAATGAGTATAACATGAAACTGCAGCTCTGTTTTCTTTTTTTTTTGTCTATAAACTTGAGTGTTACATCATAACCTGCACAAGTCCACAGAGTCTGAGTGGAAACCAGAAACTGGAAACAGACTGGGGAAATACATATGGATGCACAGGTTTCCAGATGCTGTGTGCAGCCACTCTGACTGCATGGGAAAGACATCTGCTGGCTGGACAGGTTTACCGATGAGCCAGACACAGTGTGCCTTCATGCTGAAGGCCTTAGTTTATTGTATGATTGATCAAATACCAATACATTTATTTACATGTATTTAAATTTATGTAGTAGCTTTTTTCTAAACAAAAGTATCAATGTATGGTATATATGTGTATATATATATCAATGTATATATGTATTTAGTTACTTTAGCAGACATCTGGATCGTCAATAAACAGTAATAAAGTCTTTTTGTGTGGTAAGAGAAGGAAAGAATGACAGATAATGAGAAAAAACATGAGATGAGAGGAAGTGGAAGGTAATGGAAGGGTTGAAAATCTAAATTATGTAATAACTGGATTCATATTTTTAGATAAACATAATATGCTCAACTGGTTATTGGTCTCTCTGTGATGGACTGGCAACCTGTCCAGAGTATACCCCGCCTCTCGCCCTTTGAATGTTGGGATATGCTCCAGCTACCCGCGGCCCTGAATTGGAATAAGCAGTACAGACAATGGATGGATGGACGGACGGATGGATAATATGCTTATTTCTAACTGTGTTCATCTGTGGTCCGAACATAGCCAAGGAGGAGGATTCAGCTCTATGTGAACGATAAGAAAAGGATTTGTGTGTGTGTGTGTGTGTGTCATTAGCAGCTGCAGAGATTGTGCCTTAGCGACCTGTCCACTGAACCAAGATATATAAATCAGGTCAAGTCTTTTGATGTTGTGTTTTGACCTACCCCCAAATATCTGCTCTGCCATCCAAACAGAAGAGCAACTGTTTAACTTAAGGCATGCAGCCCATTCTCTGAAGGTCTTTATTAATCTCTCTGATAATTGACGGTGCAGAAAGACAAGAAAATGAGATGGGACAAATGCAATAGCAGAGCTGACGTGAATCTCTCGATGTGCCAAATTACAACATAAGTGAAGGAGTCAAATCCAGCTGTTTAACTTTGTAGTCACGTTGATTTTTTTTCTCATAAACACAATAAATAGTCCTTTTGGTGCAGTTTCACAGAATACAGGTTTCCTCATAGTTATTTTGGATTTTTTTCTTTTCATTTTAAAATCCAATAACAGTGTGGTTTAGGCCAATAGATTGTGGGTAAAAATGTAACCTTTTGTCTTTCCTGAAATTTCCTTCCTGAAAAAAAAAATTGATTAATTCATTTTTAGTTTTACAGCCCAGCTTGTTTTCCTCTACCAGTGAAAGGTTTTAGTTTGGGTTTAGACTTGTGAATAAGATGTTTGTGAACTAACAAAATTAAAATCTTTGTATCTGTGTTTTTACCATCTATATGAATAAATCAGACAGTGGGCCAACTGAAGAATGATAACATTCACTTTCATTTGATTATAGTAATGTTAGTATTAAATCAGTGGAGTAAACCCCTAAAATGATGGGATTTGTGTTGATATGGCTGTAATAAATTTCTGAACTGGAAAAAGGTTTTAATTTTCTGTTTGTTTTTACCTTGCAACATAATTATTTGTGTGCAGCAGTCTCCTTGGTTCAGTGTCACAAATTCTGCACTTTTAACCTTTGCTTTACATCAAAAGTTGATGAAGCAATGATGGCAGTATTGGTAAACTTACCAAGAGGACTTTTTGCTTGTTTGCACACAAATGTGCAAATACTCACTAAATATATATATATATATGTGTGTGTGTGTGTGTGTGAGGGGGGGTTCTGGTGCATATAATGGTGCATATAATGAAGTTTAAACTGGGTTTTCTGTCCAGACCCCATTAATTATCCTGCAACACACATGTCTTTAGCATCCCTGCAAATTTGATGATCCATTAAAATGCTCAGGCTTGTATACAGAGCCTTCAATGGTCACCTTCTCCATATTTAGCTTATCTCCTCTCTAACACCATGTGAGGTCACTGTGAGTTGGCAAATTCAGTGCATTTGTCACCAAGATGTTGCATTGATGATGGTAGTCTGACCGCTGCACACAGCTTTCTCCCACATCTGGACTCAGTGGTGACCAATCCATCTGTGAAAATGATGCTCATGTTCCCTGAACCAGTCTTTCACAATATGTGTCAGATTTATACCGGCATTGTCATCTTGGAATATGCCCGTGTCATTAGGGAAGAAAAAATCCATTGATGGAAGAACCTACTCATTCATGGAGTCAGCTGACTTCATTCTGTGAGTACATACTGTTGCTGAACCGAGACCAACTGCAGCAACCCCACCTCATAACACTGTCCCCATAGGCTTGTACAGTAGGCACCAGGCATGATGACTGCATCACTTCATGTGTCTCTCTTCTTACCCTGATGCGCACATCACTCTAGAACAGGATAAAAACGACATGACCTTCTTCGATTGCTCCAGAGTTCAACCTTAATGCTACCTAGCATATTGAAGCATTTTTTTTTGTTAGCCTCACTGATTAGTGGTTTTCTTAAGGCTACACAACTGTTCAGTCCCAATCCTTTAAGTTCCCGTCACATTGTGCATGTGGGATGTGCATGTGAGTTCTACTGTTGTTTTTCTTCCATTTGATGTCACCAAATATTTAAGTGATTGTCAACCAGAATCATTCAGGAATTTTTTCTGGCCACATTTCTTCCTGGAAGACATTAGGTCCCCACTTTCCTTCCAGTTTTTAATAGTTGTTGGACAGTTCTTAACCCAGTTTTAGTAGTTTCTGCAATCTCCTTAAATGTTTTCCCTGCTTGATGCATGCCAATGATTTGACCCTTCTCAAACAGACCAACATCTTTTCCGCGAACGCGGGATATGTCTTTCCACATGGTTATTTAGGAGAAGCAATTTGTTGCGCCAGTAGGGGTTTAAATAACTCGTTCTGAAAGATAATCGCCCATGCAGTAACTATCCAACAAGAGGCAACGTACTTGTTTGCTTAGTTGAATCCTTAATTGAATTAGTCGCCATTCAACTAAGGGTTGAATGGCGGCTACTATTACATACTAATCATATGTCCAGTACATCAATGTTGCATTTGCCTATGTTGCTTTTTATTGAATGGTAAAGCAGGGAATTATGAGTCCTGTCAAAAATGTTAGATGGATATGGGGAAAAAATTGACTCAATGATAATTTGAATACGTCTTGTTTGAATATCTAGTTAAGTTAAATGCATCTTCAGAATACTCAAAATGAGAACGCCACACCAGTCAAGACAGTAACCTACTGCACTAAAACATTAAGTGACTGAGCAACTTTTATGGATACAAACTATAATACTGTCATGGTTTGGACACTTGGTGTAGTGTTTTTTGGTTTCCTGTTCTGCTTTGTTTTCAGTTCATTGATTTCACCTGCGTTTAATTTTGATTGTGTTCACCTGGTCCTTGTTTAGTTCATTTAGTATTTAAGTCCTTGGGTTTTCAGTTGTCTTTGTGGGTTCATTAGCTTTGGTTGGTGTAGTCTTAGTGAGTAATCTTTGTTGCTTTAGTATAGTTCTGTGTTAAATAAATAATTTTTACCTGCATTTCTGCTGCCTCCTGCCTGCATTTGGGTCCTCACTCCACCTTCGTGCCACCGAACCGTAACAAATACAGGCAGCTGTGTCTAAAACCCAAAAAGCAAATCGCTGATCAAATGTACAATCACACCTGAAAATAAATAATCTGAACATCCTGGAGGTTTTTGAGTTTTAAAGTGTGATGTTTCATAACGTTTCTTGTTGCAGAAACATGATCATTAACACGTCTGCTCTTATTTTGAATATTTGGTTGTTCTGAAAGCATCATATTTGCTTTAAGATAACTGTGGAATAAAATGATTTGATCATGGTTGAAATCCAGATGACCCACACTTCCACCAGCTCAAATGTACCATGTATTTAGGTTGTAGTCTGGAGTCTCAAAACCCAACATGCATACTCAGATTAATTAGTGCCTAAATTCAATGTGATCCATGTGCATCAGGCAGTGTGTGCACATACATTTAAGAACTTGTATGTACAGGAGTATGTATTTTTTTTAAGAAGATTAATTACAAAAACAGTTGATGCCAAAAATATGTGTGCAATATATTGTTTGTGCAATTTCTATTGTGTTCATGTGCAACGTTATCACAGGCATTGTAATTATTTTATAGTGGTGAGCTTAAAACACATTAATAAGTACCGGTACTCAAAATAACATAAAATAGTTTACATAAATAACTGTTGTTGAATCTATTTTTGCTTACATGCTGTGTCTTTTCATGGGAACAGGAATATTTTATTCCTTTGACTAGTGTTGCTTCACAGTAACTTTTAAATGTAAAACTAATAACTCAGCATTTTTTTTAGATAAACACAACTATTTATTTCCAATACTTATGTCCATACTGTTGTACCATTTTGCCACCATAGAAGGACATAATCTCTGGGACAGGCTCTGGTTGTTTGTGTGTGTGTGAGCATGTCTTAGACATTACACCATTAACACTGTTTTTCTAATAATGCCCGTTCACTGTAAAATGACACTCATTCAAAACAAACCATCCACTAAATTTGCCTAGCAACTATGCTTTCTCAAATCATTTCCCTGATGAAAAAGAAAACCACCCAGACAGTCTTTAGGTGTAGTTAGAGCAAGCATAAAATTCTAGAGGGATTAACAAAATATTATTTCCCTTAATGGGTTTTGTGCAGCCTCATAATAGACAATGAAAAACATTGTAGTAGCTGTGTAAACAGTACCAAGAATCCTCTCGTGGTTTCCTTTTATAAGAGGGAAACATTTAACTTTTTATGTGAAACAAAAGTGAAAGAATTGTAATAAAATAACTGAAAGCAACTGAAAAACCTACTCACACCAGTTTTAAACACTTGTCTATTTAGATGTGTTAAAAAAAGAAAGTGACCTCATCGCACTGTACATGGAACAAGTTCAAATGGTGACATGATGAAGATCAGACCTGCAGCAAATACAGAAGAAGCACAAGGACTCAGATGCATGCTGCTGTACCAGCTATTAATTATGTAAGACAGTTTTTTTCATGGGGAAAATTCTCTCACTGCTGTTTCCACGCCAGATTCCCAGGCCATGCTCAAACGCTTTCTCACATACAGATTTTCTCACAAAATTTCACTTGTCATTTTCCTTTTGCTCAGACACTTCCACTTGCAAACCCCTCCACCATCAAATCAGAACATGTCAGTGATAGAAAACAGTAAAGGTTTTAGATGTTATAAAGTGGTCAACAATAATGCAAAACTTTTTTTTTTTTTACTTCCAGATAACTTCCATCTGCAGATCCACATATTTACAGTAACAGGGGGACTTTATCTTTACAATGGTGCCTTAACACCCTCATTTTTGTTCACAATTAACTTATTTTAAGCTCAATATCTTTCTTACATTTGCTAGTTTTTCCAATTTCTCCAACCCTTTTTTTCTGGCCATTGTGTTTTTCCCTGCTTGTGTGAAAAGATTTTTGTTCATCCTGGATGACCGAAGTTTATCTGACAGCTCCAGTGTTTTATTCATACTTCAGCTTAAACCTCTAATCATGCAAACTGCCTGACAGTCACTATATAAAGAGAATCTCTTTCTGGATGCAAACAGCTTATGTGTGTGTGTGGTTGGGTGTTTCTCAATGCTTGTATGCTTTGTGTGTGTGTAAACCGTAACTATCTCTGCAATATTGCAGACTACACCCAGATAATTCATCATGATAGCAACTGCATGGGGTCCGCATGTGTGCTTGTGCAAATGTTTGGCACAGGAAAACCATCACCTCACGAGCTGGGTATTGCCACTAAAAGATAAGCACTTAATTAGCTTTCTAATGGGGTTGCTAGGCAGAAAACATATGTCCCCTTTGAGAGTATTTTAACTTCAAAGAGAAACTATGCTCTCCTAATTTGTCATGTTTTATCTTCTACGTCCCTTTTGATCTACTTGTCTCTTCATCTCCTCACTCGGCTGATTTATCTTCTCCTCTAAGATTATTTCTTCAACCCAACCTTCATACTAGCAGAAATCTATTATAAAAGATAAATCTGTTGTGGACTGTGGAGAAAATGAACTAGAATAAAAGTCACATGACAGGAAAACATTAAACATCCTGGTGATGTGAAGTTTTACCAAGTAATGCTTGCTTACTTATTCAAAGCTATCCTGAAGCTCCTTCACTTTTCTCTGACTAACTTTACTGTGAAAATAAGAAGCAGTTATAACCCAGAACTTGGTTTTCCCCCTTGCCTAAAAACTGGAAGTTTGCCAGGCTTTATCCACAACCGAAGACTCCCACCTTCTCCTCCATAACTAGTTTTTAAATGTTTCACTTCCTCCTCCTCTCAGTTTCCTTTTTCAGACATGTCTTATCCCTAGTCTCTTCCTCTGCTCTCACATCCTCCTTCTCCTCCCTCCGTCCATCACTATCTTCTCTGCCCACATTGCTATCATGCCACCATCCTCTTCCTCCACATTAGTCCTTCAGAGATATTGTCTATCAAATAAGTCCTTGAAACTTTTGTCAGGTTTAAGAATATTGTGTGAAAAATGAAACCCCCTTCAGGAGCTAAAAACAACTTGTAAAATAAAATACAGCACAGAAAATGTAGAAGAGACTAACCAGCAGCACTTATGAGGTTTTAAACCCAGTGGTTTGTCCAAACTGTAGCCCTGAGACATGAATTCAAGCTACTGCCTTTTTGATCTAAGTAATGTAGTTTTGTATCACTTCTAACTTCATGTAAACTTTATCTCTCATAGCTCCAGTCCAGCATGATGTCAGTGAGAATGTGAGATCCTTGCCAGAGGTCTGGAGTCAGTCATGGTTCATTTATGATGCTAAGGGGTTTATGAATCATGGCCAGAAATAACAAACTCCCTCGCTGTGTTGCCTTAAACACTCCGATCTCTTCGGGGGTCATTACGGGGGGGATCACATGTGCAAGCCCTGGATCAACACTGACTTGAGTTCTTACACAATGGAGAGAGAGAATAAAGAAAACGGGTTAAAGAGGTGAATGTGGATTTCACAGGTATCAACAAGGTCGATGCATTGCCTCTGCTGGATGAAAAGGTAAATTAAGAATTGTCAGTCTGCACAAAATAAACAACATACTGCTTTCAAATTGAATTTCAGGCAATCAGATGAGCCTTCATGAGGTTTTCACATGACAGCAGAATGTGCTTGTTTAAAAAAGAAATATGATAAATAGAAGAACTCTTTCTTTTCTACCTACAACTATTCAGCTCTTCTTTTCTGCATTGCCTTTTGAGTTGTGGTTTTTCAAATCTCTCCCGTTCTGCCCTCATGTCTAAACAGCTGACTCTACTTTCCTATTTGCCCTTGATTCCCCTGCCTAACCACTGCTGAGCTCATGCTCTATCATTTAACCATACCACACTGGGAAAAGCCTTCTTTTTGATGGGTCCACCTCTGTATGAGTCTAATGTGTTTTTCCCCCGAGGGCAGGGAGGAGCAGCACTTTGAGTCAGATAGGATGTTGAGCCGCAGGAACACAAACACTCACAAGCTTGCAATGGAAAGAATACACAACCAAACTACCAGGAACCACACTTAAACTGACCCAAATCTCCCCTTTGAGCAAATAGGCTCTGACATTTTTAAGTATGAAACTAAACATTACAAAGTCAAATCCATCCATCCATTTTCTACCGCTTTTTCCCTGAACGGGGACGTGGGGGAGCTGGAGCCAATCCCAGCTCACAATGGGCGAGAGGCGGGGTACACCCTGGACATGTCGCCAGTCACAAAGTAAAATACTACTTAAAATTAATTAATTGAAATGGACAAACTAAAAGGCCAGCAGAGTGGTACTGTGATTGAAATGCTCACATGACATCCCATTCATCTTGTGCACAGATGATGGTTCACAATACACTGCAGTAGGGTTCAATAGCTGTTGTGAGAGTCATGGTATCTCACATCCCATCTTATCACCTCACACTCACTGTAATGAAAAAGCTGAATGAGCCTTGCAGATAATCAAGACTGTTGCACAAAACAGCAGGCAAACATGTAGTGCTGCTGGATCACCAAACGTTCGTTTGCACCCCGGTCCTACATAGTGAACTGTGGTGAAAAGTACTTGTGTCACAAGTGGTAACTGGATTTGTACTTAAATAGCACTTTTCCAGTTATGTTGACCGCTCAACTACACGGTGCAATCACCCATTCATCCTGATGGCAACTTAGGGTTTAGTGACTTGCTCAAGGAACCTTTGACATGTAATCGAGGGAAACCTGGAATCAAGTTCCCAATCTTCAGGTTGAAAGACGACTGCTCTTCCTCCTGAGCTATAGCCCCAGACCCCTAAACAGCAGGGATCAATGCAAAGTATGAGTACAGCAGTTGCAAATCAGTCTCACCAGCTTCTAAGTGATGAAGTCTGGACTGAGTCAGCTGATGCATGACTGGGTCAAAAGGTACCTTTGCAGGAGTCCAAACAACTGTCAGCTATGTCAGTATGAGAGTAGTTCTATGGAAGACACAAGTAACTATATAACTCACATTAGGTCGAATGGCAGACAAGATTGTATATTAAACCAAGTGTGTGTGAATAAAACTAAAGCACACTGGTCAGCTCAGGTTTCAGTATAACAAAGCTAGGCAGAAGAGAGAAGCCACCTGAAAGCCTGGATTTATTATTCTCATAAATGTGTTGTTAAGAACAGATGATGTGTTGACATGTAACACACATATAACATACGACTGTATCATTTACAGCTTGTTAAATTACAGTTATTGTGTTTAGAACCGTTGGCTCTGCTTTTGCTGTTAAGTGTAGATTAAATTGTGTAAAAAGACTCACAAAGGAGACCTGCTTGACACACACACACACACACACACACACTCACACTGACTTCACTCGTTTCGCAGGCTTTCTGCAAGAGCAGAGTTTACTCTTAAAATTAGGGTTAAAGCTACAAAAGCAAGATCAAAGCATTACTAAACTACAACTCTTATAATTAAAAGAGGGTGTTATACCACAGGGTGTGTATAGGTAAAGTCTGATAAGGAGACGTGCAGCCTGTGAGACACCTTTTGGCTTTCCCCCTCATTTGACCCCTATGAGCTTATGGCAGCTGTTTTTCAATGAGCTCATAATAGTAGAAGCCCAGAATTTGTCATGTCTGCTTTATGTGTGTATGTGTAGACCCACCAGAGTGAATGTCTGAGCAGTGAGTCACAGAAAGTGGAGATTGCAAAGTCAGGCAGATACATATCCCAGTGTCCCAGAGCAAAAATACAACCCCTACTGTCCAGGCACAGAGAAGAAGGCCAAAAATCACATTATGGGTGAAAACTACTGTGTATCAGGAACAGCTATTGCAGTCAGAATGAGCCTCCCACTCAAACAAAACATAACCTGGTAATAAAGCTGTATTAAGACATTTCAAAATATTACAACTGTTAATAAAATGATGTACTAATTTCTTCAACATGACATGTGTAGTAAACACAGAAAATTTGATCAGACATCAAATTGAAGAAGACATCCTTTCAGATGAAGACATCAGCAGAAATAATGCACAAGAACCTTAAGTTACAGGAACCTGCAGCCAAACTACAGACTGCTTGTGAAGCAAGCTGAAAAGTCCATGAATATCTTTCCTGGACCTACTTAGATATCCCCATAGAATACAGGAGAACCATCCGCAACATACTGAGTGAAGCTGAAACAACCAGTATTAAAGCCCATAATGCAAAGCTATTGACATGGAGAAACAGTTTTACATGAAGGAAAAGTAAAATATCGGGTAAAATACTATATTTCAAACTCCATCCTTGAAAAAGAAAAGCTGCATATCAAATGGACCCAAAGATATCAATACCAGATGCCCCATCTGCCATTTAGAGCTACGTAATACACAAGTCAAACAAGCTGTCTGAATATTCTGTAAGAAATATAAAGGAAGAAACTCTGTTTGTATGAAAATGAAGAGTAAACAATGGTGGCTCAAAAGAGAACCAAGAATATTAACATTTACTGTGTTGCCATTGCTCTATTCTACCAAATATGAGTGTTATAGTGACACGTGATAACTCGTATTTACTGTAGAAGTCTTTTGTGTTAAAAAAATGTATCATTATTTTAACCACACAATGCATTCTGGGACATTTTTATCAAGACAAGAAGACATTAAAAAAAAAGAACATGACTTGTTTGGAGCCAGATTCTCTTTTCCCATTGAACAGTACACTTACAGAAACAACGCTGCAACAACAGCATCAGTGTTAAGTCTTCATTGCTTTCTGAGTGATAAGAAGAGGAGAGCTGGACAAGACAGAGCCTGTGGATCAGCAAAAACTTGCCCAAGGACCCAAGTTTATATTCTTGCCACTTTAAGCTTGGTCATTTTGTTGATTACAACTGCCAAAGAGGAGAATAAGGTTGGTTAAAGGTAAAACATGTGGACTGAAGCCAATAATTTCTCCTCACAGGATGCCTAAATCTGCTGAGATGTAAACAATCTGCTCACCCTGTTACTGTTCCACTCAATTCATTTAATTCAGCTGTAAATAGCACCAATTACCACCTCTCAACCATTGATCACAACACTGGACACAGGGGATCCTGATAACCCATCACTACATTTAGTCCTGCCATCTGTCTAGTTTCTTCAACAATGACTAATCATCAACTCCAACAGACGCCAGCACATCAGTGCGGCTTTTGTTTCCAGCTACAGCAATAATTATCAGCGTCTACATGACATTTATGTTTTACCAACATGTGTGAAAGAAAAACAAGTCTCTACAGTTTGTTCCATTCCTCCGATCTATTTCTGAGTAGGTGGACACATTACTGAGGCAGTGAAATGTGGCAATAACTGCTGGTTCAAGCTGTTCAGTGGACTTATTGTATATACTTTATAGTGATTTACTCCCTCAATGAACTTCCATTAGCCTTTTAAATCATTGCATTGGTAAAAAAAAAAAAAGCACTTAGTTGGAAAGTGAGCTTTGAGAGACAGACATAAAATATGAAGTCACTGGTCGGATCTGACCAGTTTAGAAGAAGATTGAATCATGGAATCAGATTCAGAATTCCATTAGTTTTCCAGGACTGTTTCTGTGTATCCTCCCAGCTGTGGCACATTCATTTCCATGTGAGAAACTCAAATGAACACGATGACGTCTTAAACACAGGACGAAATAGGATTAAACTATATTAAGGTATGAACACCATATACTTATGCTGTGCAGAGAGATGTTAGTACTGCCTCTGTGCTCCCAGCTTGTCTTCGTATTTCACCGTCTTGATAAACAAAAGCATAGCTACTCATCAGTCAAGATGCAACAGAAAGGAGGTTCTGCTCTTATTTAGTCAACCGGCATCAAACGCATATGTACTTAGCCAGGCTCTGATTCATGTCAGAGGAACGATGAATGTGTGTTTTTCACTTGAGTCTGTTGTGTGGTTATGTCTGCTCTGCCAGGTAGTTTGGGTGAACATCAAGTGATAGCTGACAGCCAGCCCAGCCAGGTGAATGAATCACTGTCTCACTTCACTCTGAAAGGAAAAAAGCTGATGATAAGAAAAGAATCTGTGTCGGAGATTCATTCACACCCTTATCATCTTATGTTTGTTCCTGCTTCTGCTGTTTTGGCTCTTAATGTCCCCTAACGTGGACATTTATAATTACAGCTGCTCAAAGTTGACATTTTGTTGTCTCGGTTTCAGGACGATACCTAGTGCTAAATAGAGATGGAAGAAGCCATTCTAGCTTGGAGAATGTGAATAATGGTTTCCATGCAAACCACCTAATGATTTTACCACCAGTTTTTGAGATAGGGGGCAGTCCCAAATAGACAGCTTAGTAGCAAATGTAGAGAAGAAAAGGGAAACACATACTGCGTCTACCTACAACCAACACTTACTGAAAAACATTCAAATAGAAAAAAACTTCCACATAATGTTTTTTTTCCATTGTTCCACCTAGTACAACCTCAAAATGCTGGGAATAGTCAACCACTTTGAAATGTGCTCTTAGGTCCTGTTAGTAAGTCTACCACAACTCTGCTTAGTTTTACTATTATGCAGTATAAAAAGAGAGTGGAAGAAGAAAAACCCCAATGAAGATCAATTTCTGAAAATGATTCTATTGTCCAAATGTAAATTAATAGTTTGTCTCATTCTAAAATAATATATATTACCCAAACCTGTTATAATAATTTAATTGTGAAAAATGAACACCTCATAAAACTACTGAGCTTGCATCAAATGTGGGGTCAGTTTACAAGCTATTTGACAGCTACAAAGAATAAAAGAATAAAATAATAATGATAAAATGTTTGCAGAAATGAAAGGGAATACAGAAAAAATGGGGTCTTGTGCCAACCATCAAAACCTTGTGACTTCAAACTTTAGATGCAGTCTGAACAACAGAAGTGTTTTCTCAGAGTACTTTATGTAACCCAGTATCATGAGGAATACTGTTCTGTACAAATGATTGGTGTGTGGACTCGTTCTATCAGTGGTTATAAAAAGAGAGATGTTGCATATCTCTGATAAAATGAACACGTCTACACATGTTTAGGCGCTTGCTTGGCAGTCTTGGGGAAAGGCATTGCCTCGACAGCTGTGAGATCACATAAATATCCAAAACCACATCACTGAGTGGTAAAACACACACACACACAAACACACTAATAGCACATTTTCACAGCTGCATCGACAAATCTTTTATTCCCATGTTAAACACAGACAATTGACCCAAAAAAGGACCAATCTCATGTGAAAGAAATGTTTAAACCCTTAGCAGCTGCCCCAGAAAACAACCTAACTGAACTAAGTAATGTCAAAATGCTGAACCGATTCAAACACACGCAGAGCTGCAGACCTAGTAAAGTTAGAGGAACAATTACAGGAACAATATGGATGCAGCAGCATTAAAGTTAGGGTTATCTCATTTAATTATGTTTGACTTGTGGGTAATAAATCAAGATATTTCAAGCATATTCATGGACTCATGTAATTACTCCACCATTGATGACCACAGACATGCTGTACACACCCTGCCCTGCCTAAAAGACTTGTGTGTTTATTCATTCTGCATTAATTTCTGCATTAACTAAGAAACTAAGAATGACAGCTAATATTCACAGCTACATGCTTTCTATGATAGATG
Source organism: Pseudomugil gertrudae (assembly GCA_037177535.1). Classification (NCBI taxonomy): domain Eukaryota; kingdom Metazoa; phylum Chordata; class Actinopteri; order Atheriniformes; family Pseudomugilidae; genus Pseudomugil; species Pseudomugil gertrudae. The sequence continues at coordinate 19,735,512 of JBAMHV010000013.1, forward strand.
TGTCTGTAAAATATTTAATCTGTGTTTAAGCAATATTTTGCTCGATAGAACCCTTTAAACAGCCTTGGTGAGTAATTAAGTGTGGTTTAAGTGGTTCCTATAATAACAAGATATGCTAGATGAAGTAGGACATTTAGAAAATAAGTCATTGGCTTTATAATTTTTTTTTAAGCTTTTTTACTTTGGTCCAGATTAGCACCAAATCTGACTCATCTCCTTTGTTAATAGGGTTAAATCTGCATTAACTTGGTCTGATTCAAAAGCAGCTCAATCATTTTTTCTAATCCTGAGCAGACTTCTGACTTCTGACCTTCTGTCTGAGGTCACAGAGGTCAGCACATATTGCTCTGGTTTATTTTGTCCGGTTTTCCAAACATCCGTTACAAATTACTGAGTGTGCGTGTGCATTTATCTATATACCCGTTCATGTTTGTGTGCATGGGTGTAGCACAGTCTTGTCAGAAATTTCCCTCAGAGATAAACAAAGGAAGCTTTCAGAAGGGGGGGTGAAAGTAAAGCATCTGGGAAGTGAGTGTCTGGTCCAGTACAAATAAGGGCAAACAAAACTAAACCTGTAAGAGTCCAATTTCAGTTACAGGGAATCAGTTCAATTTAGCCATCCACTAGGTCATTCTGTCCCCAGGCAGAATACACTAGTGTAACAAAATGCTTTTAATCATACATTGTTTTTAAGATTTGTTTTATTACATTTTTAATGCAAATGCTGAACAACCCCCCAAAACAACAACTTTTTCCAGCAGGGAAAAAAGCAATATACTGCCTGGCCTTGTTCTTTATCCTCTCCATCCACATTTCAGTATTCAAATTTCTTTATTGAAAATTTCCCCATTCAGCTTCATTTTCTTCAGACAGCCCTGTATAAATGACACAATGTGTGTTAAAGTAAGGTCCTGTTTGCACCACGTTTTTATGCAAAACACCTTTTTCTTTGGGTATTTATAAAAAAAAAACAGAAAACCTGTATTTACACAACAGTGGAACAAACACCTTGTGCAAGCAGGAGAAAATGCAAATAGGATGACAAATAATGTAACGCATGCTAGGCCTCTAGTGGGTGAAAATTTGGAACAATACACATGTGCACCACATCTTCATAAGACCAGATAATGACACATCAGAAGCGCTGCACTGCAAACGCTAGTTAACTAGCACATGTAACCTCTGGGTCTCTGGTGACCACATAAATGTTCTACAGAAACAAGTTTTGCTTTAACAGACAAAATGAACTGAAAAGAAGCAGCAACACAAGCATGACAAAGAGGTCCGGTGTTGTTATGTAGGTATTAGAGTTTACACTGACAAAACTCGCCCAGCGTGGCAAAAAAGATAGTTTGATCCAATCAAAACTATTAGCGTTTAACAAAAGAAACTTTTGTGTTTCACCATCTGTAAACAGGACCCAGGAAAGCAAGTCAGATATTAATGAATGTAATGGAATAGTGTTTGAAAAAGTTTACTTTTAGTCATCACATTCGAGCATATAATACGGTGGCCGAGAAGGGCAATGCACATTTACATCTAGTGAAACACTTTTACATTTTCAAAAGGCAAATTTACATTT
>JBAMHV010000013.1:19756604-19777097 GCA_037177535.1 Pseudomugil gertrudae
ACTTGAATCTTGTGATTTCTTTTCATGTGTGGATTATTTGAGTTAATACCAGTGTCTGGAAGAAATGTCACATGAATAGCATCTTTGGAAATAAATATAATGAGAAAAAAGTTGACGTGTCCAATACTTATTTCCCCCATTGTATATATATATATGAGAGAGAGAGAGAAAGAGGCATATGCAAACCCAGTAGCCACAATAGATAGATAGATAGATAGATTTTATCAACTACTGCTAATTGGGTTGTCGTGTGAATCAAACGTGCTATTATTACACGCTAATATGATGTGAAGCGCCCTGAGATGACCCTGTCATGAAGTGGCACCATGTAAATATAGTTGAATTGAAATGCTAAATTAATTTTTTTGACTTGTCTTGCAACAACTTTGTTAGCATACATTTCCATTACGGTTGTGGTGCCCCTATGAAAACAGGCACAAATGTACTTTTGTTCTTGTTCCAGTTTGCATCAAGGATTGTGTGAATGAATGTAATTAATCTTATTGAACCAGACCTGAATGAACTGTTTCATAAATAAGCTGGAAATCTTCCTGAATAATATCCATTTTTCTTCTTTGAACCACCTCGCTGTAGAATTGTGCTGTAAAAATAAACTTGCCCTGTCTTCTCCTTTGCATTTTACTTACATGACAAAGGTTTCCCATCTCTCTCTCAAACCACCAACTACCTTCTTGAAGCTGTTATTTTAACCTTTGTAACTGACAGCTATCCTCCATCCATGAACAAATGCATCCTCTTGAACCTTGAAACTAGGCGAGACTTACTCCCTTCCCTTCCTGCTTGACACGCTCGCTCCAGTGGTTGACCCAGCTTTCCTCCCCACGAGATAACTATGAAAATGGCTCATGGTTCATGCACCAACACATAGAAAAGCAGAAGGACTGGAAAACAAGGTGCAAGAAGCAGAGCAATAGAAAGTGAATGAGGAATATCACGGTGGAATAGAGAGGCAGACAAACTCGCAGAGACCACACAGCAATCTCACCAGTTACACACCATCACCAAGAGGTGACCAGACCATCTGTGTCTCTGCCCGTCTGTGAAGTGGCTCATCTTCAAAACAGGAAATAGCCAATATTGCACTAATACACAAGAGAGGACGTAGAACAGCTCTGTTCAGACACAGTATTGAACTTCTTCATAACTCTGAATTAACAGCACAAAAAGAAGGGTTTGTGGAGTCAGATGAGTGCTCTAATATGCGTATTCACTTCTTTAGATCCAAAACTTAGCAGGTACTTCTTTTACACGCATAAATAAACCGATCATTAAAAAATTCAACCACGTAATTTTTCACACTTTGATTTCTTTTTTGTTCTAAAATAACAAAAGCTGTAAAGTTAATAAAGTATGTGTGACATCACTTCAGCTTTGATTGACTGGTAGAAATCCTTGATCTATTGCAGCAGCAGTAAAAGGCAGTTGTATTTAAAGTGAGAGTTGCAGAATATGTCTTTCCCTCCATTAAATCTAACAATTATTTTTGTTTCCTAAAGCTAGAAAACAAGCTGGGATTGGGTCCACGTGACCCAGTTCAGAAAGAAGCGGTAGAAAATGGATGAAAGCTAGAAAACAGATCCTCCAGTGTTGCAGCCCACTCCTGTGCTACTACTAGATGGCACTGTTGCACAGCAGAGTTTAACTTTTAGTTATTGATATTGGCAGCATGCTGATTACTTTTTGCTACATACTTTGCAGAAATGTACACATTTTTACACCTGAAACACAAAACCGGTTGAAGGTCAGACGAATCTGTGTGGCTGATGTAAAAATAATGTATTCATTAGGTCAGAAAACTAATATCACTCTTAATCCTGAGTAGCTACTAATATTAGACCCTGTCATTAAGCTTCACATATTAAAGGTTTATTTTTAGATTTAAATAAACTCACACATACAGCATATGTCTTTTTATAGCACAAATCTGGCAACAATAAAAACATAATTTTCCTGCTTTTGATTTGTACAGTAGATCCTTAATGATAGAAGCTAAATATCAAGGTTCACTCTGGTCTTTATGGATGTGTTTGCATGTGTGTGGGTGGGTGTGGGGGTGGTGGTTCAAACAAATGAGCTTATAACTGTGAACTCAAGCTGGATGTCTTTCAGCAGCAGTCTCAAAGAAAGACAGCCTCAGTTTCTGATGTGAAAGTTTGAGCTTTCCTTCTGTTTATGTCTTCATTTTCCCCTCCTTCATCACTCGCTGGGTGTATGGTGGTCTTTAATGTCAATACTTATTCAACCCACACACACACACATATTTGTGATGCACTGTAATACTAATGTAAATACACAGCGTAAGATGGATAATGCTTTGGCAATCAGGCGTGGATGTGCACACAGAAGCCAACATATGTTTGGGCCCTTGGCTGATTGTCCTCTGAGGAGCAAGTGCCCTCTAGCTCATAATGTTCCTGCATCTGTCTGGGACGCATCATTTCTCATGCTGCTGAGCTGCTGGTGGCAGTGATTCAGGGTCAAACTACATCAAGAAATCATTCAGGTCTTTGCTGATGAAAACAATGCCTGGCTCATTCATTTAGTCCTAATAAAAAAAAGGCACTCGCACAGCAAGAAGAGGCTGGATGAGAATTAAAATCCATTTTATAGATAGACATTTGTCCATGAACTGCAACTGTAATTGTGTTCCTACATATTGCAAAGACATGCCATTTGCGCCTTTTTTCAATCAATGCCAAAGATATCACAGCTGACAGAAATAAATTAGTAGTTTTGCACCAACAAAGTGATTTCCAAGCGCTATTAGATGATGACTCGTACTATTTCAACATGGTGCATAGTCTCTTGTTAAAAAATGGAACAAATAAAAGACAAAGAAACAGTCAGGTTAACAAAAAACAACTTAAAAGGCCTAATCAGATTAACATCTCTGTAAGTGATGACGTAAAGAAATAGACAACAATCCAGCAAACCATTGGGACAGAATGTGCATCGGCATTTGGTCTCTCTATCACATTTCTGAGACCCGTTAGGCAGAGTTTTCCAATCCTTCCATGATTTGTTGATGGTATCCTTCAGACCACAGTCTTCTCTAAATGTAACCCATCACCAGAACTAGACTTCCTGAAAACCTGGCAAAGGTTTTGATAAGACTGTTTAAGCATTTTCTACAATCTTCTCTTGTATTCTGAAACATCTCAGAAATAATGAACATCCCCACAGAATGATGCAGCTGCATCCATTTACTCCAGTGGAAAAGATATTACTGTGGTTGCTCAATGTCTGGTCTTTCCACATTTGGACACTTTAGGCACATAGTTCAGTCTTTATAATCAGATCAAATTATTTAGATTGTTTTGTTCTTATTTGTCATTCAGGTGTCATTTGTGAAATTCTTTGCTTATGTGCTTTATGATGAGTGAATAGTCTCTCACACCACCATTAAGACACTGTTGCTCATCCTACAAAACTCTCCCATCTTTGCAAAGAAACTGGATCTTTTCATTGTACCACTGCTGTCACCTGACTAAGACTCTTCATACTTAAACCTTGCACCCCAATCATTCAGACTTTTTATGTCTATCAGTGGTTCTAAACTTCATTTTGCAATGATGGAAGCTGTAGAACTTTTGAGTACTTGAAATGATGCTGAAATCTATTATCCTTTGTTCTGTGCCCCTACTCATAGGTTTGTGGGCAATTCCCTGAAGCTCATGGGTCAGTTTTTATTCTGACATACAGCATTTAACTCTGAGAATCAATAAAGACAGGTACACAGCCTCTTATTTTTGTTCAGTGCACAGAAGTATTAAAAGACCACCTATTAAACCAGCATGTAATAAGCTCCGTTTAGAGCATCCCAATGAAGGCTGACTCTGAATACAGAGGTAAACAGTATCAGCTTGGCAACTCTCTGAAGTAGAGGTCCCAACAGGTTGTCCTCAAGGTTGGACTGTATTATGACCTTGCATGTTAAATATCTAAGTTCAAGATAAAACACTGAAAAGAGACTGAAGAAGTATCGCCTGTTTGGAAGAGTTGCTAGGGAAGAAACCTCTTATCTCTACAAGGTACACTGCAGTATGGCTTAGGTTTACAACTGAACAAACCATATGATTTATGGAACAATGTTTTTTGGACACGCAGTTGGTTATCTCTGTGGCCTCGCAGCAAGAAGGTTGCTGGTTCGAGCCTCGGCTGGGGCGAGGGTTGAACCAGGAACCTTTCTGTGTGGAGTTTGTATGTTCTCCCTGTGTTAGCGTGGGTTCTCTCCCGGTACTCCGGCTTCCTCCCACAGTCCAAAGACATGTACCTTGGGGATAGGCTGATTGGAGTCTCTAAATTGCCCATAGGAGTGAGTGTGTGTGAGTGTGTGCATGCATGGTTGTTTGTCTGTGTGTTTGCCCTATGATAAACTGGCAAAACCCCCGCGACCCGATTCAGGGAGAAGCGGTAGAAAATGGATTGATGGATGGATTTCTTTTGGACAGATAAGACTATAATAAGATTTACAACAAAAAAAAATTAGGAGGAAATCAAACAGAATATCAGCACAAACATCTGATATTTAGAGTTAGGCACAGTGGTGCAGTGCTGATGATTCTTCCTTGTTTTGCAGCTGTGGCGCCTGGACACAGTCATTATGCTGACCACACCGCATCACACACTGGAAAATCCAAAGAATATTTTAAAAAATAAAATAATCAAAGTGTTGCAGCAGTCCAGTCCAAGTCCAGAGATGATCAAAACACTATGGCACAGCCTTAAGAAAGTTGTGAGTAAACAAATGCTTAAAATTTGAATGAATTAAAACAACATGAAGAAGAGCGGACCAAGGTTTCACCAAAATGAGAAGCTGAAAACATCCAACATAAAATGACTAATTAAAATGAAAGTTAGTTCCACAAGTTGTTCAATCATGTGTTGTTCTTTAGTATTTCCCACACTTCTTTGCATTTTAGCTTAGTTTTGTCACATGTTGGAATCCAAGGTATATGACATGGTGGTCAGAGTCAGGTCCCCTCTGTGTTTCTCAGGCTACCTGTTGCTACATATGAAGAGCACAGTCAGCAACTATGAATGAGGAGTGACTGAATAATGGCCATAAACCACTTGAAAAGTGGTCTATAAATCTAATTTGTAATTATTATAAAAAGTGACATGATGTGTTGTTGTGTCGAGGTTGTATTAAGCTGAACAGAAAACATGAAGACCAGACCATTTTCATTTTTATACATAATGTTGATACATACAACCTTAAAATGGAAAGAAATTATATCATTATGTGACTCTTCATAAAGAAATGGGTTATGTTTGTGTAATCGTGGATGGACTGTAACTGGAGCAATTCATTTTGCTAATGACAAATAGAGCTATCTGTATCTGTTCCTGTAAATAAAGTCCTGTTTGCACACATTGCCGATTTACCTTATGTTAGGAACATAAACTGGTGGCATACAAAGGACAGCAGCAGGTCATCACAGACATACACACACCATTAGCATAGTTTAGTAAACCTCCATGCATACAAACTACCTGTTTAAAACAATCACTCCCTTGCTGCAAGCTTAGTGCAACACTAGGGAAAAGGGCAGATAGATGAGGGAGTGAGATAGGGTGGGGTTAGAAGAGGAAAGAAGGCATGAGGATATGGTAAATCAAGCAGAATAAACTCTTGTGTCTAAACCTGCCTTGAACCTGCATTTTGTTTTATCAAAAAGCTCCAATACGTGCTCTGAGGACTGAGGGGGGGAAGAATGATCAGGATGAAAATAAATATCAGGATGACAAATATTAGTAGAGAAAAAAATAGAAACTGTGAAAGTGAAATGCAAAAGGGGAAAAAAGGAGGCCTTGATGTTTTGATTTAAGGGAGGAGACTAGATAAACAGGAAGAATATGTAAACCAGAGACTGGGATGGCAGGGCGTGGTGCTGTGTGGTCAGGAAAAGAGGGAGAGGGTTGCGATAAAGAGGAATGAAAAAAAGTGAAAGAGTGGAAGTGATCACACTGACAGAATGGATGGCTGGTCTGTGGAATAATATGTTGTAGGGGAAGGAGAAGGAAAGTACACAGCATGACTGAAACAGTGCTCGATGCAGGGTGATAAATGTTGATCTTGGAGGTGAGAGCGCTGCAAGCAAAGCTAGATGAGGGGGAGCAGGATCAAAACAAAAAAAGCTCTGATGAAAGCAATACTGCTGCAGGGTTACGCCCACATTTAAATGACAGTATATTACCATCAAACGCTCCATTTTTCATGTCTTGCCATGTCTTGTTTGTGTTCTCTAAGCTCACTGATATTATTACTCAAATTGTTTTACTCAAAATATTTCAGGTTTTAGCATCTTCTTGCTCTGATGAAGGTCAATTTTAATATAACAAATGTAAGTATTTCACCAGCAAATACTTTCCCAACAAGTCTTTTCTTCTAAAAATAGATATGGTGGTAAATGATGAAGCTGTTTATCCAAACTACTACAAACTCTGTTTATCACATTATTTTAAAGGTGTCCACATCTGTAGTTTTGGTGAAGGAGGAGTGCTTTTGAATCTGAGTAATAACTGCAATGGTAGTGAAACCCCAATGAGTCGCAATCAATATGTTTTGGTTAACGTCTTGGGATCCAAAAAAGGCACAAGTAAGATAAAGTAAACTTTTAGAAGTAGTACACTGTGTAAAACTGCAATCCTAAACAAACAAGGAAATGCCAAGTAAATAGATTTGATCACACAACTGATCTATTTGTGCAGAAAAAAATACTTAATATTTTATCAGCAGATGTGTTGAGATTCCTTTATTCTTACAAGGAGGTATGAATGATTCATATTGATGCATCAATTTTAAAAAAGGTGATTTTTCATTTAGTGGAGCATTAAAATGGCCAAAAAAAAGAAGAAAAGAAGCATTTTGCTCCACTGGTTTAATACTGATGTCATCCATTTGAAATATTGGAACATGTTTTATGGACTGGCGACCTGTCCAGGGTGTACCCCACCTTTCGCCCGTAGGCAGCTGGGATAGGCTCCAGCCCCCCCGCGACCCCGCTCTGGGAACAAGCGGAAGAAAATGGATGGATGGATGGATGGAACATGTTTTAACAGCAGTGTATAAGAACTTAAACATGCCATATCAACTGTGAAACATGGTGGTGGAAGTATTATTGCTTGAGTGTAATTCTGCTGTTAAATTTGCAATGGTTAGACACAGATTTTAATTTCAATTTGAATAAAATAGAGAGGTTGGAATCGTTCAGTGTTGGTTTGAAAGGGAGAAAGATGAGAACAAGAGGAAAGTTGGGTATGTGGTGAATGGAGGAATGGACGGATACTGGAAGCAAACAACAGACTGATAGATGGCCAAGCTGGGACATGGTGTCTGACTAATGGCAAACCAAGGTGGCAGACTAGATGAAAAGAGCTGAAAGGGAGGATGGTGAGGTGCAGATAGATGGGAAGAGTGTCATGCTGTCTAAGTAATGATTCCCGGGCCTGTAGTTCAATTCCTTCTCAAAATTAAAGCTTCATCTATCACCCCAATGTGCCTCATTAACAGCAAAGCCCTAACCAATCCCAACACAAGCATTTCCATTTTAAGTAAGATGGAAGACTGTCTGTGCTCCTAACTGTCTGTCTGTTGCCCTCATATATCTAGCACATTCATGCAGGAATGCATGCACTTTCAGGTCCAAATGCAACCTTTTAGCACAGTTAAGCTTAGCAAACACAGTAAACTAACTTCTAAAACTTTCATTAAAAATGTGAAAGTGAATACTGAGAAACAGGTTGTGTTTTGTTCCACAGAAATATGAAACTTTGTCATCGGGAACTGTGTAAAATCTGTTTGATTAAAGTAATAATAGACACGCCGTTCATTAACAGCTTCATTATTTTTTCCTTTATCGTGATAACACGACACACAACTCTGGTTTAATTAAAATTGTGCTATCTATTTTCATCTGTTTTTCAAAATTATATTTTAAATATATACATGTATATTTCCCATTGTCTGGTAATGGTCCAGCAGCCAGCTAATAACGACTGGGTTGTATTTCACACAATTCAATTTCAGTGATGAACTGCAAGGGACTTAATTGCTTTGGTTTGCTTTCTATAAAGCTGAGTCATATTCTGCAGACCATGAGGGAAATTGGAGCATTTCTTCGACCTTTAATATTTACAACCCAATTATCTACATGTCAAAAACTCTTTATTAAATTAATGTAAATCTCTAAATATCATTTTCCATCTGAGCTGCACATGCTTTAAACATTTACAATCAAAGAGAGAAGAGATTGTGTTTTCATCTGTCTGTACAACTCGTTTCACTTGTTAGCCTTGAGTTTTGTTAATCCAGCAATGCCAGTGCCACCTGTTTACAACCTGGTTAATCAGCTTGCTATCCACCTCATAGTTTTGCATTTGGGTCCCACAATTTCACAAGAAAGCAGATAAAGTGGTGCTAGATGGAGAGCAGACCCAAGTTAAAAAGCAGGAGACAATCAGACCAAGCACAGGTGAGTCATTGGTCACACCAGTGGAAACCAGGAGCAGAGGTGAGGCAGAAAGAAAGGTTGGGAAAAGACCATTTTTAAGTACTAAGATGCACCTTGTGATACCACTTGGATACATCCTCAGTAATGTACATGGGGTCATGGGATGTTTTTGATCTCTCACCAGACTACCTCACCTGGGTGATCAAATTGGGGTTGATCAGTCTTTGACTTTAGTCCGGATAGTGCACTACGCCACACATCCCCTTCCTTAGCCCAAGGGCAATTAGGAGCCTTTCCAGCAGCTTTCAAGAAGTTCCAATGAATCTTTGTCTGGTAAGTCTGTAGTTCTTGAAAAGTCCCAGGACTGGATGTAGAGAATTTCCTGCAAACCCTCTGCAGCTCACTTCAATGGGTCCCCGGTAAGCCTTCCACCCATTCCTCTGACGCTGAGCTGCCAGACCAGTACAGTAGGCCTTCTTCCGCTCTTGAGCTTCCTCTTTCCATTCCTTCCAGGGGACAGTCAACTCCAGTAGCACCAGCTGCTTGCCCCAGACATCAGGACCATGTCCTAAAGTGTTGTTACAGCAATGATGTCTGGGAATCTTAACTGTCTCCCGAGGTCAACCAATATTGGTCGATATTGCAAGAAGTTTGAGACATTTGGTTTCACCTTACTATAAAAACTCTGCTTCAAAACCTGTGTAACACAGTGTAGTTCTTGTCTACTGTCCTTTATTGGACATCAGGAACAGAAGATTGCACAATAACAAATTTGACATATCTAATTGTAGAAAAATTTGTAACTATCCCTAAAAAGTTTTGTTACCTTTTAAAAAAAATGGACTTTTATCATTTTTCATGGGTCGCGTCTCGGAGGGTTAAACCATTTTCTATGGCGTTCTGGCTTTAAATCTCTCACTTTGTCAGGTGTAACCTATACCTTTCCTCTTTTCCAACACATTGCCCACTGTGTAGTGCCCAACACCCTCCCCAAACCCCTATTAATAGTAAGTGGGTTTGATAACATATAAATGGATGGGCTCTTGATCCCCCCATTTGCTCTGGCCTCTCTCATTCCTCTTTCTTATCAGTTCTTCCATCCCTCTCAGTGCCCTAATCTTTATTCATCCATCTCTCACAACACCCTCATGTCCCCTCCCTTTCTCTACACCTGTGTGTCTGCTTTGCAATACTCTTTTTTTCCATCTGTCTGTGCTGACGGTGGCGATTATTAAAAGCTGTCAGATATGTCACCCTTGGCTCTTATTGATGCTCTTTCATTACTCATTCTTGTTGAGAGGCTGTACTCGTGCTGACTAGCCATAATCCGCCTGGCACAGCTTATATGTTGCCTGCAACACACAGTAGGCAGGACATGGGAAGATACTTGCTTTAATCAACTCATACCCATCTTCCAGTTTTGTGTCAACATACCAGTTACCCAAAGGGATTACTTGAATAAAAGGCTAGTTTGTTTGATTCATACTTTTGTTTTACTGCTGTTCATGTCAGTGATCCGTCACTCACACCCTTCACTCAGCCGTTACTGTTAACACAAGACCATTTCTGATTTATAGGTCACAGGATACTGGTACTGTTTACATTACAGATGCCTCCCTTTCCCTCATATGAGAAAACCATGCACAGTGTTGAAATTTATCCGACAGATGCCTATTATTAGTGTAATACTCCTTCCCGTGTTTGCAGATGCATTAGCTTTATCAGACCTCACACACACATGCACATATGGAAGTACTTCTCCCTGTTTGCCTAAAAGCCTTGTCTGTGTTGTCTTAGTGTATAGTTACTCACCATAAGAAGCTATGTTGGATGTTCTCTGGTGGCACAAGGGGCTCAACGGATCCCAGAATGTGTTAGCCAAGAGTGGATGGTGACATGAATTTTTTTAGAGGGACATATTGCATATGCTAAAATAATCCAAAAATAAGTAGATTAACATGCATGTCAAAAGTAATCATTACCTTACAGATAACAAGTCAAATTACTGTAGATTTGACTGTTTATATTTTGTTAGCATTCATGATTTTAGCAGTGCAAGTGCTGCAGGTCAAGTACTGCATGTTTGTAGGAAGTAATCTTCTAAACACATAATGATTGCTTGTGTGCATTCAGTTTATCAGGGGCAAGACGTAACTCTTCGACCTACGACTTTCTTTAAGTTCAGAGAACAGAGAACAAATTCAAAACACTTTGGTTTTCAGTGCCTTCATAGCGTTTTGGCACAAAAACTATTTGATCCATTATAAAAAAAAAAGCATACAGAAGCTCCTCCACTTTCTAGATTATCACTATTATGTGCTTAGAAGCAGCTGAAGCCTCATTGTGCCCATGTTACCTTCTTCTGAGGTCAATCAGGCTGTGATGAACACTAAAATGTACTCCATGGTCAGATCTACTTTCACTCTCTGTATTAACTGAGTTTCTTTTCTAATTTTAGTTTTAAGGGTTTCTTTCTGATTGGTTTGTTTCTTTTTTCCACCTGATCCAGTTATAAATCTTTGCTGCAGCTTTTCTTAGTGGAGTATTCATAATCTTCTTGTTCCTCTGTGTTCCAATGTCATCACATACATCAGAAACATCCAGCGTAGTTTATTGCTGATTATACATTGACTGCAGGAATAACTGTTTATTTTTGTTCTGTTTTTTTGTTGTTTGTTAATTTTTGAGTGATAGGCTCATGACTTGTCCAGCATGCACCCTGCCTCTTTCTCAGCGGCAACCAGGGTGCAGCCACCCTGATGAAGATAAACCAGACAAAGAAAATGAATAAATCAAACCAGTCAATGGAAATGCCACTGTTTCTTATCTGCAGCTTGTCAAAATATCACTTCAGATGCAAAACACCTCAGATGGAAACATGGTTATTCTTATTTAGTCCATAAAGTAACAACTAATACTAGTTAATAAGGAATATTAATTTCTCTAACTTTACAACTCTTATATCTCGCCTTGTAGAAAGAGGCAAAAAAAAGTAAAGCTCAGCTTTTTTGTATTCAGGTTTCAGTCTCTGCATTTACTTGACATCTACAAAACATCCTGATCTTTCTTTAATGGGGCAGAACCTATATTGATAAATACTACAGGGACAGAGCTTGTAGGGTTGCACCAGTAAAATAATAAGGAGACTGTGGGGGTGTGAAGTCTTGCAAACTAATTACAGAGTGATGAATTTGCCTTGGAACAACAAGCAGCATCTAAATGCTGCCTTGTCTCCTTGACTGATTACACAGAACAACAACCTGCTTCATCCATCATACATCTTTATAGTATCTTTGGGGAATAGTTTGTGAATTTGCACAATTCTTGTACAGTTTGTGTGTTTGCATGAGCACACAGCGTTTGTTGCACTCATGTGCAGGGAAGCGGGTGGGTGAGTGCACGTTTCAGTGTGTCAGGAGAGGTGTGGTCAGACAATTAACCAGCTGTGCTAACGATCATCTCGCTGCAGAATCACACAATGTTTTACAGCACCATCCAGCATTTTACTGCCTTTGTTGTCAGGGTGATATAGTATTCTCAACCATAAAGTGCTGATACTGGGTGATTGTTTTGTCCTCTTCAGGCTTTCCCTTGTACATGCTTGCTAACACATACTATACACGCACAAGCAAAGTCAGCCAATGCAAATTCATTCAGGCACAAACAAACACACACACGTATACACACATTACCAGTCTTTTATGGGTTGTGTATTTTTTATGGCTAGTGTCTACTGCTATGCCCTGGGACCAATTTCAGGCCATAGATCTGGCTGATCATAAAATGAGTGTGGTGAGGAGTAACATCGTGGTAACTATGCTAGAAAAATTCTCCATCTCCTCTGCAGATAGCTTCCATTATAGCAATGCCAACAACTGTAGATTATTCATGCTGATGTGGGCAGCTTGGCAACATAAAGGGAAGTAAACTTAGATGCAAGAAACAAGTTTCAACAAGTCAGAAACACATCATGACTGAAGCTAGTTTTTCATTGTTTGTTATTTTATTATTTTCTTCTACTTTTTACAAATGAAAATAAACAGCATTGCATTTGCAGCAGATAAAATACAGAATACTACCAGTCATACCAGCACAACAGTCTTACTCTTACAGTGCTCATAAGACCATAAGCCATGAGAAATATTATAAGTCTATGCAGTAAATGTGGTGTGTTAAAATATAGTATAGTGTTTTTTCTGTTTTAAAAACGTATATTTAGGAAATTACATTGATACAGAGCCCTCCAGAAGTCAGGGTAAAAAAAAAGGTTCAAATCTGCGTATGCACAGATTATTAAACTGTGCGCACAGTTTTGCAATTTGTGGGCATGGATTTTTAAACCGGGTCCAAGCACACATTAAGAAGTCGTGCACACTGGTGAGCATCTTATTTCAGCACCACCCAAGAAGCTACAACCTCATCTGTTTTTCATATGTATTGAACTATGCTTACAAGATGTTGTTCTCGTAGAATCAGCCACATACAGAGGGACAGTATCTCTGGGAGGAATGTATGGACATACTGCCTTTGCATGTGACTGCTGTCATCCATTTATATCAGCCAGCCACCCTAGGCTCAAAGCCCCTGAATTATCCAATCCCTGGTATCACACCACCTTTCTGGTTTGAATGTCTCACCGATCTGTTCTACCAGTCAGCTCCTCCACTTGGTGGGATGCCAGACTCCTCTCTTTCCTTCTCCAAACACCAGTGTTACCACATCTTTGACCCATCAAATCTTGTGACTTCTGGGGGATCTAGTTTATATTTCTCTATGTATTACTCTGGTCATGAGAGTACTTTTATAAAAACTGATAAAGATAATAAAAAACTGAATTGAAATCTGAGTTCATCACTTGTGTCACCTCACATGGCCAAGATCACAAAAGTCTACATTTCTGATCATCATCTGAATCTGTGACTTAACTGTATCTTTATTAAAATGAGCTCAGATAACAATTTCCCAACTGAGGGACTGATGAAGGTTTTCTCATTCATTTTATAGTTTTTAAGACATTTTGTGTTTTGTAAAATGCATGTTCAGCAGTTTATGTTCCTGGTTCAGGAAGTAGAAATGCTGTCTGACCAGTCACCAAACCAGCAGAATTTAATGAGCACAGTTCATCTGCCAGAGCCTGTCAGTAAAAACACCTGCTCTAAATGTACAGGTAGATCCA
This sequence comes from Pseudomugil gertrudae, assembly GCA_037177535.1. Taxonomy (NCBI): domain Eukaryota; kingdom Metazoa; phylum Chordata; class Actinopteri; order Atheriniformes; family Pseudomugilidae; genus Pseudomugil; species Pseudomugil gertrudae. Next base: position 19,770,258 of record JBAMHV010000013.1, read on the forward strand.
AAAACATGGCAGGACTTCTACGTTTTGGAATCTGAAATTATACACCTCAGCATATATTATGCAGCTAAATGTACACGAGCACCCCCTGTGGTCAGAGATTCTGATGGGTCACAGATTTTGTTGTAACACTGCAAGTCTGATAAAGAGGTGTGCACGCAGGTATGTTTAGCCACTGCCTTTATTCCAAACAGATCAGCCTGTGATGTGTCAGGATATCAGGACTTATTGCAGACGCCAAGAAAAGACCTCTTTCACCACAATAGGTAGCATGTTCCAGATCTCCCAGTGCTTAAAGAGGCGGCTGGGAGAATCCAGACACGAACCACAGATGAGTGGTACTGAAGTGAATAAATGGAATAAATGGGTCTGGAGAGGGATTTTTGAATTGACTAAGATCAATACAGTTTCAGAGGGACAGCAACTGAGACAGCTCTTGTTCCCAGGCCCGTCGTCCTGAGAGGGGTGGAGAGATGGTTGGCATTACCCAAGGGAAGGTATGAGGAGTGGACTGGTAGTGCAGATAGGTGAGGTATTATCATCTGCCTCCCCTTCAAAGGCTGACCCCAGACAAGCTCTGTGAATCGATGTCTCTATTAATAAGAAAGCAATTTGAAAAAAATATAGGTGAAGGACATCTCTCCATATATATTAACCTGTGTCATATAATCCCAGGTTATTTGTATCTGCCTTAAAATATAAAGGTGAGCCTTTAAAATAACTAATATGATTAAAAAATACTCACACTAATGAAGGATGGGCTGATTGGCCCATTAATTATCGCCTAATATTTTTGAACAGTGTCATTTTTAGGAACATATGAACCAAAAAAGACAGCTGTCTCCTCAGATTGTCCATTTGATCAAATATGAAGAGAAGTATCACAACTTGTGAAATCAGATTTTATCATTTATATGCAATTTATCTGCATCTGTTAAGACGTTTATAGTTTTAACTGGAGTCAGAAGTACAGTTCCACATCACTCATGCACATTTCTTATTTTTTAAAGTAACATCATCTCTTTGCGCCCTGTGATGGACTGGTGACCTGTAAGAGGTGTACCCCGCCTCTCGCCCATTGTGAGCTGGGATTGGCTCCAGACCCCCCCGTGACCCCGTTCAGGGAAAAGCGGTAGAAAATGGATGGATGGACATCTTCTCTTTGCTCAGTCTTCTGTCATCTCACAATAGTCACCTTTCAGAGGTCCTCTGATGTTGCCATTTTCTTTTTAGAACTCAGTTGTGAATGTCTTGAGAACTCATAATCCTCTCTCACACAAACATACCGGACCCTCAAAAGCAACAGATGCAGCCCCTTAACAAACCATTACTGCAGCATGAGCATCACCAAAAACAAACCCTCACGGTGACATCAAGAAAAGTTTGCTGACAGCGAGCTCGTTAATGTTGTTTGTTGACTTCTTGTTGATGCAGCTCTACCCATTCTCCACCAGATCTGCTGCACAAATAAAAAGTTTTGTGTCAAATTATATCCTTTCCCCCCTCCACCAACCCCCATCAGGAGCAGCTCGCAGACCATGTTGTGTGTTTATGCATGCGGTCGTGTGTTGAAAGTGTGAAAGAGTCATGGCACTCTGTCTATATGTATTTGTAATGTTCTTGGGTGTGCACTCTGATGTGTGGATTTATGTGTGCATGCTTTTCTGCCTGAATCTGAGTGTGTATTCTTCAAGAGTGGGCTGCATGGGGTCTTAATTAATCTCTGTCGTTAATAATTTAATCATGGCTTTTTGTTTAATAAACAGTTTGGCAATGATGGATTGTGGCTAGGTCAGGTAATTTGATTGGCGGCGGGAATGAGCTGGGTATGCATATGCTTCTCTCTCTCTCTCTCTCTCTCTCTCTCTCTCTTTCTCTCTCTCTCTCCGTCTATCCCACAGATATTATTGCTGGCATTCGGGATCGGCAAGCGTGCACACTCAACAGGGGGAGGGCAATTACGCTAAGATGCCATAATGATCAGTGATGGATGTAGAGAGAGCAAATTTCAGCTAATGGAATAACACTGTTGGAAGAGAAAAAAAAAGCAAAGAAAAATTTCTGAATTACTTTATATCACAAAGTACATTTCCATCAGTGTCTCCTCAACTGGTATTAAGGAAACCAAAATGAGGTTATATCCCTTTTTTTTCTTCCCAGTTCTGGCCCAGTGCATACAATGAACCCAAGTTGGTGTTTGAGATGCGAGTTTGAGCATTTCCAATCATCAGCACTATGTGGCACTCTTGAATAGTTTCCCTAATGCCACGGCACACTATGAGAATTGTTTTTGTCTTTTCTTACTTAATCCTTTAAGTTCTTTCATCATTCCTCTTTTACATTTTAGTTTCACCCACCTGTATCCAGTATGCATAAACACGAACAACATGAAAACTGTATTAATGCCACAGGATGCAAGTTGGCTTGATTCATCCTGCGCTTCTTGTTTACATAAGTAAAAATCACATTTATAGGAAATCAAAACAAACATATTTTATAGTTGCAGAGTGATTAAAGGAATCAGTCAGATTCCAATCTCTGAGCTTCAGATCTACCTCACCCAATGTAACCACTCTGTTACAGGACAGTGATAAGTGCTGCTTGTTTACCTGCTCAGGCCGCAGATCTGTATTTTGGCAACTGTACAGTTTTTTTTTGTGAAAGCTTGTGTGAGTGCATAACCTGTGCTAAATGAATGTTAATGGAAAAACAAGGAGGAAGAAATGTCTGTAAAAGTAATAGTGTTACTTGCACAACTAACTGTGGTCTTATAGCTGTCACTGCAGCAGAAGATAAAGCACATAGAAGCCCTACCACGTTTGTCTTTTTTGTTTAGTGCCACCAGAAGTTGTAGAAATATAACTTTTTGTGACTCTTGCAAACCTCTGGGGGGGAAAGGATATTTTTGTAAGTAGGCAAATTATCCAAAAACATGTGAATAGCTAAACTCAGAACTTATGCAGCAATGCTGAGAGTCGAGGGCTGATATGCATTCTGCATTGTAGTTCACACAACTGATTTTGCATGGGGTTCAGCACCTCTTAAACAACCCTGAAAACCATTACATACACCAATATGTACATTTTATTCTGCCACACTGGCATCCACTTTCTAATATATGTTTAAAGTTATAATTTAGTAATATATAAAACCTTGTCAATGCATCGTACCGCTGCTCAGGATCCTGTGGCACCAGTCTGCACAGCATGAGCTAAATGTTTAAACTTACATAAAACAGACATTCATTTTTATTTAAACAGTTAAACACATTAATAAACACGAAAAGCAGCAGTTAGCCAAAATGACTTTTTTCATTTAAAACTGGGTTAGTCCTGGACAGGTATCACAGAATCAACCCACAAACAGAATATATATTTAAAATGTAACATTTAAATATCTAAATGTATCAAAAAGCCAGACATTAAACGGTTTTTGGCTCTATCCATACACAAGATGTATTTTAAGTGGCAAACGCACCCTGTATCCACATTACAATTTGTAGTGACAAATATATTTTTAAAGGTATTATTCTGTCTTTATTATTATCAGCTCATTGGAAGGTTGGTAAATTGGTCCCCAATTTCCTCAGTTCACATATCAAAGTTGACTATCTTGTCACCTCTTATATGCTCACTTATGTGAAAGGCTCTTTAGAAAAAGACACGCATATATGGGTGTCTAGGTGTACGAGTGAGTGTGACTGATAGAGTATGCTGAAAGAAAAACTGGAATGAGTAAAAATAAGTGTTGTAGCTGAAGTGTTAGGTCAGGTCTACATGTAGATAAATTGGTCTAAGTTGAACTAAAAAGAGCAAAAAAAAAGTTATTTACAAACTGAAGGACATTATATTATTGTGTGCTGGTTTTCACATGTTGTCTTCTGAACATGAGAGAAAGATTTCATAATAACTATCATGGACAAACACAAGATTAACATGATTGCAAATCTCAGCTCAGATGATAGCAGCTTGAGTTCTGGGCCAAAGTTTTGTGGACTGATGAGCTAAATAAAAATGCCATGGAGGGAGAAAAAAGTATGTTTTTGTTGAAAATCTAATCACTCCTGTGACAAGTTGTTGTATATGCTGCTATTCAAATGATCACATTGACATTTTTTATAGTCTCAAAGAATGAAGATGTGCACAGAAGCAGTGGGAAGAAAATGGCTAAATAAATCAAATAGCTTCTCTGATATAAATTTCCCTCAACCTGCCATGAGTTGTTCTAGTGTTACAGACCAATCTGAAAGTGCTACAATGATCAGCATTCATCAACAACTACTTCAGCAGATTGCAAAAAACTTTGTACAAACTATAACTATAACAAACTATATTTTTTACCCAATTACTTTTGCTGCTGACGCTAATTTTAATTTCCTGAAACACAAAGCTATATAAAAGAAAACCAGCTAAATCTAAATTATAAGCTGTATTAAGTATATTTGTCTCAAACACTTTTACATATAGATATGCATTCTGAAGGAGACTTATGCAGTGCATACATTTAATGTTGTGTGATGCAAGGAAACTTCAATTTAAAGAGGAGAACATTAAACATGTTTTATTGACTGAAAACAAAACTTACACAAAATATAATATGAAAGAGAAATATGAACAAGCTGTTTGTCATGTGTCCACAGTAATTAGAATTTATGCTTTTACATTTATGTTTCCACGATTGTTGGTAGGAAATTCATGACTGACACAGTTTGACGTTCAGATTTTATCTTTAATATATAGTAAATGTATGATGAAAATTATTATATATACATTCAAATATTCTACAAGCAGTTTTGAGACATAATAAAGACAAAAAATTAATAAAGGTAGCTACAGGATAAGTAAAGATCATTTGGTACCCCCTTACTCTAACCTGCATTGGTAACGTTACATGTCTCTCTAATCTTTGCAAACATACATTTGCATACTTGCATTGATTTAACTGGGACCTTTCTAGTCACTCCAAAATAAGTTTCACAATTATAATCACATTTAAATTGAGCATACATCCCATCAATCTTTTAAATATGTATTAACAGCGACCTTTTAGCAATTAAAAAATGTAATATTATGAAACATTATGAGCAATGAGTGATTAATGACTAGTTCTCCCTGGAAAGACAAGCAAAAAAAGAAAGAACAAAAGAAGAAAGGTATTTTAAAAGTGGAATAAGACATTTACCATTTCAGTTAGCTCTCCTGATACAGCTGGAATTTTAAATGAATCTAATTACAACAAACCAAACAGACTGTGGATCAATGGCCTCTGCCATCGGCTAAGATTTCTAATTTGGATCCGTGCAGCCCTTTGTCACAAGCATGTTTGCATTAGCAGAGGCAAGACACCAGTGTATCTTTATGGAGCATTAAATCCTGTCTTGGTTGACCTTCATTCCTTTAATGTTTGCTTTTAGAGGTTTTTTTTATGAATCATGTTATTTAAACTGGTGACGTCATCAAGGTAGTTTCAGTGTGACACCATCAAAGAGGCCACAAATCAAGTACTGATGCTTGAAACTGCATACATACTATGGGCAGATATTTAAAGAACTGTTGGCAAAAATTGAGCAGATTAGTATATTTGTTAAGTTAAACCAAGAAAATGCATGTGTATGATCTGAAATCTAAGACTTAACGAGACAAAATCAGACTAAAACTTTATCACACAGTTAGTAAGAATAATGGAAAGTATCTCATAAAAAGTTTGGTTGGTCTTACAGTTTTATAAAAAATAATCCTCAATGTAAAATTTTGAATACTTTATCAACATCTATATTGTATAATATTATCAAAAGATTCAGATACTGCATGGGACAATAAGCTGGATGCTCATGGTCTTTGGGCTCTAAGGTGGTTCTGCGTTACAAAGACATGTTTCTCTGCTGGAAATCATTGTGTTGGCTCAGAAACACTTTCAGAAGTCTCTGCTGAAGAACTGCTTGCTGTGCAAAACATGGATTTATAATAAACAAAGAAAACATATGGAAACCTTCCGCAGCTAGTATGAGCAACTTACGCCTCTGTGAAGGCTCCGACAATGCTGAAAGGGTTTAAGAGCCCAATATAGTTTCATTAGAAAAACTAAGCTTTCAGGGAAGACCTTGATTAGTTCAGCAAGACAACGCAAAACAACCCACCGCATCCATGTCAACAGCGTAGCTTCACAGGAGAGTTTTCAGGCCCCCAAAAAAGCAGTTCCTCGTCGACAAAACATCCAAAAGATAAAAACTTTAGGATATAAACTCTCTATGTCGACACGGCCTTAATTAACATACTGTTTTTCTGTGTTTCCAATACAGTTTTTTTCATTCCCACCCTATCAGAAAGTATCCATTTATCTAATATCTATACCACTTATTCCAATGAAAGGTCGCTATCCCAGTATCCCAGTAATACCATGAAGTATGATTTATTAAACGCTCACCAGTGCCTCTTTAAATGTGCTAACTCACTCAAGCATATACACTTAATTAGTATCACATGAAGACCATACTGCAGCAAGCATTGTAGCAGACAGCTCTACTCCAACATAGACATGAATAACAGTCCCTATTGTCTATTAGGAACTGTTTAAGATAAATATTTATTTCTATTTCATTGTTTGTATTTGGAATGACCTGTGGGCATCTACAATCTTCTTTTGCTTCATTACTATATAAACAGGTTAATACATTCATTAAAATGTGTGGTAACATTGACGATCATTGCTAAATTTATTTTGTTTATTTAATTTTGTAATTAGGATTTAGTTACATTGGGCTGCACGGTGGCGCAGCTGGTTAGCACTGTGGCCTCACAGCAAGAAGGTTGCCGGTTTGATCCCTGGTGTGAGCGGGGCTCCAAC
>JBAMHV010000013.1:19785216-19795864 GCA_037177535.1 Pseudomugil gertrudae
AGTGATGGCTCGCGACCCACTAAAAACGGTTCTGCGACCCACTTTTGGGTCGGGCCCCACCAGTTGAGAATCACTGGCCTAAAGTATCCACTAATACTTTTCACAAAGACCAGGAGGCGCTTACTGATTAGCTAGAAAAGCACTCAGGCTATTTATCCTGATTCAAACTTTGAACACTAATACAGACGTATGGTGACATTTGAGAATGCACTAAGAGTTATTTAAAGACACGTTTCACTATTACATTCTCACACAGACACAGTTTTACTTGTTTAGAATAGGAACGCATTGATTGATGTGGAAGAAAAATGCAACGAGGGCATTTGGACAAAAATGTCAGAATAGATTGGCTGACATGAGTGGAGGTTAAACACACAAACACATTCCCTCAGACACACACTGATGCAGTGAACGAGATGAGACACTGTGGTAGCATGTTGGCTGCACATTGCCCTCTAGTGATTTACTCATTTAAAAAGTGTCAGCACTGAGCCCTAATTGTGAACAAGCTGTGAAAGGCGTTGAGGTTGATTCAACAGTAAATTAACACTTTGTTTTAGAGGGGGAAGACATAAACAAACAAAATGTTTGCAGAATGTTTTTTAATCACAGTTTTCCTTATTTTCTGTTCATCTATCCATCCACCTATCACTCCATCTATCTATCCTTCTTTTCCATATTCTCATCCATTGTTCCTCTTTGTATTCATCCATATGATTTCACTCATCAATACCTCCATCATTTTTGTTGTTCTTATCAGTCCATTCTTCCTCTCCCTCCTTCCTCTCCATGCATCCATATATTGATCCTTCTCACCCATTCTTCCTCCCTCAAACTCATCCAGCCACTTGCCATTCCACCACCATCCATCCACCTTTCCTAACATCCACTCACCTTCACACCTCTTCCCACTGCCATCCATCCCTCTGTAATCCATACATCCATTCTACTTGTTTTAGACCATTTATCTATGCTCATTTATTCCGTTTTCCATCCTCATTATCCCACTCATCTTGTTATTCATTCATCCACTTTTCCCTCCTTTAACCCCCCTTATTTCCAGGCTTTATCTGTGGGGTTCACAATCAGTTCAAGGCAATGACCTGCTGAAAAGAATCTCTATTCTCAGTCTCGTTCTCCCAAAGCCACAAATCACAAGACATCCCATATGAACCTAACAGAGGACTTCTGGTTTAATCTGCATCCCCAGTTTAATTTCTGTTTCATATTATTAATTATTATTTCATATTAAACCAATAATCTTACACTATTGTTTTGGGATCTTTGCTGGTGAAAGTTAGTTTATTTTGAGGGAAGAGAGCTTTGGGCATTGCTTAATGTCTGTACATGAAAAATGTCATATTACTTAGTTTGTCTTAAAATATTGTAAGCAATATTTCTCTAAATGTGAAATATATTTACATATAAGAAAGAAAAACAAGGCTGGAAACTATTTTATGTTTTACAATTACTTATTATACAGAGACTGGTCTGTATAATTAACTGTGGACAGCTTGGTTTTCAAAGACAAGAACAACAAACACCAAAAAAACATAATTAATAATTGTTTCATTATAATTAAGTATCCATTTATATCCATCGTAACCCTTAGTGGCATACAGTTTTCAAATTAATTTTAAAATTATTGTTTTTAGTCAATTTATGGTCAGCTGCTACCAGTTATGTAGGGATCAAGACTGAGTGGAGAAGCAGACCAGAGCAAAAGGAGGAATTAAAGCAGACAGAAGAGAAAACAACATGGAAACTTGAGATGGGGAGCAAAAGATAAAGGGAAAAAGATGAGTTGCAGAGGAAAAATAACAGGATACATTTGTATTCATCAGATTGTAGGGTGTTAGAAGTCTGGCAAAAGCGGGACTACTTTGCAATGAATGGTAAATGGTTGCAGACTCTATGGACAGACAAATAAATAGATATACTTTTATATTTTTACTCTGTGCAATCTTGGAACTAGTAGCCATTTTAAGACTATTCAAGCTTTTTATGTTTATGTTTTATGGTTTCTTTACTTATTTCATGGAAACATCACTAAATCTCATTTGGAGACTTGACTGCTGTAATCTGGAGTCTTTCCTGCTCAGACTTTGCACTTTTGTTTGATTTGTGATTTGGTTTATGAACCTGCAGGGGCTTTAATGGAAGAGACACAGACTCTCTGATCCTCATTATCTACCTTCTGCTGCAAAGAGAGGCAGATAAGAGGAGAAGGTGGTGGAGGAGAGGAAAGAGGCTAAAAATGACAACCAAGTCATCGTCCTTATTATCTAATCTTATCAATGGGAGGAGAAACAGAAATGCAGGGCAAAAAAGTAGGAGGGATAAATTGGACATTAGAGAATTGTGAGATGTTAATGAAAAACTGAAAAAGGAAAGAACGAGTGATTTACCAACAAAAGAATAGGGAGGCTTACTCATGAAACAAGAGTTAATAGGAAGAGAAAGCCAAGCCTCAGATGTGGATGTGATAGGGGATGAAGGAGCCAGGTCAGCCTTCATAAGCCATTGATTTACACAATCCCACTCACCGTCTAATATTTCATCTGTGCTACATTTGCAATCTCCCATCCAGTGTGGCCATGAGCCATTACTGATGGCCAGGATCACAGCATGGTGGCCCCCTCGGAGTAATGAGATAGAGAAAGGTGGAAAGTGAGAGATGGGCCAGGCAAGAGGGAGGATAATGGAAGAGACGCTGCAGATGGAGATGAGGGTGTATGGCAGTTTCTCAATGTGCCATTATAGAGCATGAAAAGCAGAACATCAAATGGACAAACCATATCAGACATGCAGGCAGAGAAGATGAGATAATGAAGATTCGGGTAGAATGACTGGAAGAGTTGTGGAGTTCTCTAATTATGTCTCTTTTCACCGTTACAGATATGGATATGAAGCTAATTCCACCTGCCCTCGCTTTGCTCTTTATGAAGCTCTCTGGCTTTCTGTAGTTTTCTTTCTGATAATTTAGAGTCACATTAATAATAATAATAATAATTTTATTTATAGAGCACTTTTCGAAACAAAGTTACAAAGTGCTTTACATGAAAATACAATAAACTCAATATAATACCAAAACACAATAGGACAGAAAAAACAGTAAACAAGGTATAAAATGCAATTTTGTAAAAATATGTTTTTAGTTTAGATTTAAAAGCAGACATCAAATTTTCTAACCTAAGCTCCTCGGGTAAAGAGTTCCAAAGTTTTGGAGCCATGATAGCAAAAACCCGATCTCCTCTGGAGTAGAGTCGGGAGGGGGCCATTGTCAAAAGGGTTAGGTCTGAGGAAGGCAAGCACCAATGAGGAACATAAGCGGACAATAAATTATTAATATATGAGGGGCCAAGACCTTTAAGGGCTTTAAAAACAATAAGTAAAATCTTAAAATCAATTCTAAAATAAACAGCTAACCAATGAAGAGATGCTAAATTATGTGTAATATGTTCTTGTCTTTTGGAGCCAGTTAAAAGCCTTGCTGCAGAATTGTGGACAAGTTGCAGACGGTGAATACTATTCTGGCTTAATCCAGAATAAAGTGCATTACAATAATCTAGTCGGCTAGAGACAAGTGCATGGATAACTTTTTCAAGGTCAGAATGGGCGAGAAAGTATTTAATTTTTGCAATTTTTCTGATATGGAGAAAACATCTTTGTAATTTGAGAATCAAAAATAAATTTAGAATCCAAATTAATTCCTAGATTGCGGGCAGAGGTCTTAATGTAAGTGGATAAATTACCAAGGTGTTTTTTTTAATTTGTCAGTTGCATACATAGATAAAATTATTTCTCTTTTTGAGTCATTCAGCTGTAAAACAAACATTTGAGGCATCCAACTCTTGATGTCAGAGAGGCAGCTAAAGACACGGGCAAGGGATCCTGGATCTGTGACATCCACTGGGTGGTACAGTTGTATGTCGTCAGCATAAAGGTGAAAATCTTTATATTATGCTTCCGAATGATGTCACCTAAGGGAAGTATGTAAATAGAAAACAACACAGGGCCAAGAATAGATCCCTGAGGGACACCACAAGAAAGGGGGGCTGGAGAAGAAGATAGAGAATGACCTGGAAGAGAGGTAGGAGCGAAACCAGAACAAGGCTGTGCCAGTGATACCAATGTGATTTTCCAGCTGGTTTGGGAGAATATTGTGGTCAATTGTACCAAAAGCAGAACTCAGGTCAAGTAAAATCAAGACTGGACATGATCCAGAATCAGCTGTGAGAAGCAGGTCACTTGTGACTTTAATAAGAGCCTTTTCAGTTATTAAGGAAGCCAGATTGAAAGTTTTCCTAGGTGTTGTTATGGATCATATGATCTGTAAGTTGGGCAGCAACTGTTTTTTCTAAGATTTTGGAGAGTAGAAGATTAGATATAGGTCTGTAAGTATTAAGGTCTAGAGGATATAATGAAGGTTTCTTCTGGATTGGTCAAATGATGGCATGTTTGAAACAAGTAGGAAAACAGCCAGATAACAGTGAACAGTTAATAATACAAAGAATGTGGAAGCTAACTTTATTGAGAATATCTTTCAAGAATCGTGTAGGCAGAATGTCAGACGGACATGTGACTGGGTTAGCATGGTGAATCAGTTTAGAAAGATCTAGCATTGAGATTTGTCTAAAAGTAACAGCCTTAGAGAGTAAACAAGTTTTTTGGCTTGATTGTATGATCATCTGCTGCTTCTGCTCTTTCAGGGTTGTCCCTGATTTCATCATTATCAGCATAAATACCAATACCATCACCATAATCATCACAATCGGTAAAATCATCATAGTCACAATCACCGTCAGTCATCACCAGCATCATTAGTCGTCATCATCAGCAATATCATCTTCATAACCATCAACATATCACAATTACCACTTTACATCAACATAACATCATCATCATCACCATCAGTATATTATTATTATTACTACAATCATATCATCTTTTTTCATCATCGTCAATCATCAGCATCATCCTCAGTCATCAGCACTATCAACATCATCTTTATTATTATCAATATTATTATGAACATCTTAAACATCAATACAATCATCGTCCCTGTTGTTATCATCATCATCATAAATATCTACAGTGTCATCATCATCATCAGCAACAACAGCATCATTATAATCAGCACCATAATCTTCATCACTGTGGACACCTTTATCTTTTATATAAACCTCACCATTACTATCATTGTCAATCTTGTAACTGTCTTCATCATCGTCATCATCATCATTATGACAATAAATACAGGCAGATTTAAGCAGATTTACATGGTAGGCTGACGTGTGTTCTGTTAAATTTCAAGCAAATAATTTTACTTTTGTACAAGTCAAAGTTTTAATGATATTACTTGTAAATGAATATATCCATACTGTGTTTTTGATATACTTCAGTAAAAATATTAAAACTTATTCTCAAAAACTTGAAGTTATTCATCTTTCATTGCAGTCTGTTGGTGAAAAGGTGTAAAAGATGACTGATGTGAAATAAATGTAGGAAATATTAGATGTAAATTACCTCAAAGGATGTTTAGATTTAAATTCTTCAATACAGTAAGAGGTATAATCCACTCCCATATGTCATTGCTCCATAATACTGTAAGAATATCAGATTCTAACTTTATGCCCCAGACACAAATCATTACCTCCATTGTGATTATAGTTGATTAATTATTTCTCTTCACATCCTCAAAAATCACACTCTCTTATTATAGGGGTAATTTCATACTTCAAAATATAATTAAGCCAATCAGAGCACAAAGGGCTGGCTGTGGCCAAGACCCAGCATGCTCTACATTTAACAAGTAAAAACTCCAAACAATGTTTAATCATCTGCTTTTTTTACAAGTAGATTCATGCTTATTTTGCTTTGAATAACTGTCTTTTAGGGGATTTTTTAGTGTGCATTTATAATTTACTTTTAACTTGTGTGTTGAATTTTATTATCTACTGGAAGGAATCCATGAATGAATAATCAAAATATAATCAATCACCTATAAGACTAAAGAAAATACTGGTTCTGTGGTAAAAGAGGATACTATAACAATCCTTCTTTGAAGAGTTTCTCAGGTTAATTGCTTTAAATGTAAAATGTGTGTGTAAATGTTGTGTAGATGGCTTTAAGGAATTAACACAATTATAAAGTGTTGTACAAATAATGTATTCTATATCAATGTTTGGTTAAATTAAACTCATCTTCCACTCCCTCACCGATGATCATGTAATCAGAATGCTGTTGCTCAACTGTAGAGATGACATTAATGAAGGGAATAGTCTTGTTGTAGCGATTTCATACATATGCTTCTCATATTTAATTAGTTCATATATGAGTTTCATCCTCGACATATTCAGCATAATGTCACTGATATTTGTATTTGAATCAGCTGCTCTCTGTGTGAAGTCTTTGATACAGCCGGCACAGCTCCTGATTGCACTTTGCTAAACAACTGATAATAAGTCTGTTTCCTCTAAATGTGTCAGCCTGTCCACACTCCAGCTGATATCAACCTGATTCCCTCTTAGCTGACCTGGATTGGGTCAGCCTATGGTTTTATAACGTGAATCTGGTGTTAGACTCTCCCTGGCTCCAGAGCAGTCTCTTCTTTTCATCCTGACAAGATATATGATTATTGATGACGTGGATACGAGTCTTCATAAGTTCCAGCTTGTCTGATCACGATCAGACTCTACCCAGAGTTCTGCCAGACGGATCTCTGAACAGACTCTCAGGAATTGCAATTTCTTTACTTTGTACTATTTTCCTTGTTTCAATAAACTTGTAATCATTTTCACTTTTACAACCAGACTCCTCATTCTTGACAGAGAAGTTTTTGCCTCAACAGTCTCTATGGAAATTATGGCCAGTAGTTCTCTCTCATGAACTCCTTCCAGTCACATCACTACCAGCAGCATCCCTGAATTTGGCTGAGCAGCCTTTTAAGGACGCCTCTTAGTGGTTCCCATCTTCTTCTGTTCTAATGTGATAGAAGCTAGTGGTTTTGTGCTTTTGGGAAGTTGGAGCATATTATAAAATCTGCTACTGCAGGACAATCCCCTAACTTTCATGGCTAACACCATCCTTTGTGGTCTTTCACCAACAGCTGGGTTCCTGTCTTGATTACGTGCATGTAGTGAATTCAATCAGGCATTTGGACTCTAGTCAAGTTGAAGACGCATCTCAAAGACCACTGTTAAAAACAAGTCTGTAGGATGTGACAGGGCTACATTGATAAAGTATATTTGTCATGTGGATAGCTTATACAAACACTGCTGAGAAAATAATCTGTCATGTGAGTTTTCTTTAAAAACAAAAAGAGAAGGAAAACCTCAAAAAAATTTCATTAGCATGGAAGTGTATCTGAAAGATAATGGTGGCTGTCAGCTGGGGGACAAAACTGAAGCAAAAGTGGAGATACGTGATTTTGATTCCACATCCAAAATGTGCACTTCTTCGCACTTCTCAGTTGCCTGGTTCACCACAGAGAACTATATAAATGAACTGACAAGGTAATGCTCCTCTGAGCGTGCCCAGAATGAGTGGCAGGGCGCTCTGAACACGATTCTGTCTCGCCATCACTGCAGGAACAGTGGAACCTGAACGAAGGGCTCTGATAGGCCCAGTGGGGAGGAGATTGCTTTGTCCCTGATTGGATGATTAGGGGCTGCAGGGGCTCAAATCAGCCGTTTTCAGGAAGAGAATGGTTTTGTTAAGTGGATTGGCACTGTGTGTGTGCTCTGTGTGTGCTCTTTGTGTGAGTTCTCTGGTTGTCTTGTGCCCTTTCAGTGTTTAAATGTGTGCATGTGTGAGCTTGTGTACCTGAATGCTTGTAGGTGTGTTAAGAAATAAAGTGGTCCAGTTGAATAAGTCAGGCACATTAGGACAGGAAGAATAGAGATGGGCAGCACCGGGGGGAGGGCAAAGGTGGTAACAAGGGAAGTTTACTGAACCAGTGACAGAGGAAAAGGAAAAAAGCAAATTAGTGAAAAATACATTGAAGTCATATGTGAGAAATCCACAATTAGAAAAATGAAAAGAAATCATTTTTCCGTTCCAAGGTTTTATGGAATATGGTCTTCATCAGGTGTTAAAATGAGATAAATACAACATCTGGTGCACAACCACACCTGCCCTGATAAAATCTATCTATATCATACCTACTTAATCCAATTCAGGGCTGCAGATGGGAGCTGGAGTCTGTCCCAGCTGTGACTAGGCTGGAAGTGGGCCACACGCAGGGTGGGCCGCCAGTTTATCACAGGACCAATGCAGAATATGTGTGTGAAAAACTATAACACCTTCCAATAACTCAGTTATTTGTAGAAACACTGCTTGAAACAAATAGTCATTTTAGAATAAGCAGTTAATGATTGAGCTTGTTTTGCCATTTGTTGGGATATTTTGGTTCATTCTTCCTTCTAAAGTTGCTTAAATGTTATCTATGTATCCACTACTGCCTTAAGGTCCTTGTTACGACCCCCATGCCGTCTAGGGGAGAAAAGGGGTCCTAACACAAACTAAGATGACTAAGAGTAAAATTCAACAGTGATTTATTTACAAAGTGAATAAACAAAACTAATCCGGGTTAAAAATATATACTGTGACAAAAACTAAAATGCACTACACCAAAAATCCAAACAAACTCAAAATCACTGCATATGCAGGAAAAATACCAAAACAAACTAAAACAACACAAAACTGAGCAAACTAAGCTCAACCAAAGTACACCAGCGAGACTAAACGTAAAAAACAACAAGATGGTTTCACAATTACTACACAGCACAAACAGTTTCCAGCTCCAGTCCAAAAGTCTCCAGGCAAAGTTTGGCAAACTGGGTCACAATCAGTCCCAGCTGCCACGAATGAAGGTAACGCCTTTTATACTGGTGTCTGGAATGCGAGCCAATCCGGGAGATTCAGGAAGTGATCCCTCCAATCAGGAAGACGATGGTGAGGGCGGGAACTGTGAGGCTCATCCAATCCTGTCTCGATGTCTTGATGCAGGTCTGAGAGTTTTAAAACAGCAATAGGCTGGGGCCGTGTGTGTGTGTAAGACGTGTGTGTGTATATGTGTGTGTGTCTAAGACGTGTGTGTGTGTGTGTAAGACATGTGTGTGTGTGTGTGTAAGACGTGTGTGTGTGTATATGTGTGTGTGTCTAAGACGTGTGTGTGTGTGTGTAAGACGTGTGTGTGTATATGTGTGTGTGTGTGTAAGACGTGGGTGTGTGTGTGTGTGTAAGACGTGTGTGTGTGTGTGGGTGTGTGGGTGTGTGTGTGTGTAAGACGTGTGTGTGTGTGTGTGTGTAAGACGTGTGTGTGTATATGTGTGTGTGTAAGACGTGTGTGTGTATATGTGTGTGTGTGTGTGTGTAAGACGTGTGTGTGTATGTGTGTGTGTGTAAGACGTGTGTGTGTATATGTGTGTGTGTGTAAGACGTGTGTGTGTATGTGTGTGTGTGTGTGTAAGACGTGTGTGTGTGTATATGTGTGTGTGTGTGTGTGTGTGTGTGTGTGTAAGACGTGTGTGTGTGTGTGTGTGTGTAAGACGTGTGTGTGTATGTGTGTGTGTGTAAGACATGTGTGTGTATGTGTGTGTGTGTGTGTAAGACGTGTGTGTGTGTAAGACGTGTGTGTGTATATGTGTGTGTGTGTGTGTAAGACGTGTGTGTGTGCTGTAAACTGATGTCATCATGATTAAAGGCCCGGCTCTCATACCGCTGGCTAACCGAGCTGATTCAGACACAGACGGGATGATTTTGTATTGGAACTAATTAACCAATCAAATCAATTAATCTCTAAATGATTAACTGTGTGAACTGATGTGATGCTGCGCTGTATAAATAAAGTTGAATTGAATAAATGTAGCCTAAATTAAGCTCGTTGTTTACCTGTCCCTGATAACGGGCGGTCTTCTCCTAGAGAGCTGATTGGTCAGGAGGAGGTGCTTAGGGCTCATTGGTCTGTTTAGAACGGTTACCATGGTGATAAAGAAGTTAGCTCTGTAAGGGGACATCCAGCTACAGACCCGGGACTCCATCATGTCCTCGTTCTGTTCCAGAAATGACCGGACCCATACGAGAAATGACCCGGAACAACCAGCAAAGGGAACCGATCCACTTTGACTCCATCTCCATCCATGAAAAGGTACGACACCAGAACCCGGTACTGGACCGGAGCAAGGTACCAGAACCATATTTACATGTGCTCTTATCCTCGGGTGGAGATGGGGGAGGTCCAGTACGAGGAGCGGGTCTACCCGGCCGGGAACTGGGCCTGCGTGACTCGAGGAGAAGATCTGTACGAGCAGAGCATCTCCATGGGCTTCATGAAACTGATGCGCTTCATCTGCAAGGAGAACTCAGCAGGTGAGGCTCCGCCCACAGAGACATCAATAAAGGCGCCTCATTGGCTGATGCGGTGCAGGAAACACGGCCGCCATCTTGGACCGGTCATCCTCCCCTCACACACACACATATGAGACATCCGTCATGTCTTTGATTCATTATTCTATACTGGTTTAGTCCCAGTAAGGGTGGGAGGGTAAGGTGTGTTTCACTGGAAACCAGTAAAGCTCGATGCTGCAACTGGAAACCAGTAAAGCTCGATGCTGTAACTGGAAACCAGTAAAGCTCGATGCTG
>JBAMHV010000013.1:19807371-19826852 GCA_037177535.1 Pseudomugil gertrudae
TATATATATAAATAATCAGGATCCCCTCAAGACAACAAAAGTGATAATTATCAGGAGAATTTAAAGAACAGAGAAGCTGAAAAGGTTATTTACAACATAAACATTATAAAGAAGTAAACATGAGCTGTAGTTGATGATGAGACCCACAGGACGACAATAACTGGATCAGCATACAAGTTAGATCATGTGGGAGCAAATACCAGGATTTTATAGTGATTATTGACTAGTAAGTGTGACCAGGCTCCCTCAAAGATCAAAAGAAGGACTTTATTTTCTATTTCATGATTCTAAGAAGTATTTGAATAGGAGAGTATCATCTGCATACGAGAAGCACACCATGACCGAGTGTTTGCTGTTACTGCTTTTTCTAAGACAGCTTAGGACTTTTCACACTTACAGTACTGTAGGTGGATATCTATTAGTGCATAACGGTATTTTCTCAAGCTTAAGGGCATCATCACATTGCATTCAGCACAAAAATCTTTGAACTGCTTGGGGATTAATCCAGAGCAGGCGTCTATGTCAATCTGCACAATTATTCCTGATGACAATGTCTACATGAACAAAGCAGGCCAGGACATTTCCAGTAAGATGGTGTGTTTAACATAACAAAAGGATGTTTTTCCTCTGCATCTTATTCTCCTCTCTGAAAAACCTTGATTTCATTCAGGCAGTCAGTCACTTTGCTATCATCTATTCTATTCATTGCCTTCTTTAAGCCACCACAAGCTCTGATCTCTTTCTTAGTGCCTCACAGTATTTCTTGCTTTCTTTCTTTCTCCTTATATCTCCTGCTCGCTTTGCTTATCTCTTTGTTTCTTATTTTCCTCTCTGAGGATTTGTCCCAGACATCATTTATTTATTTATTTATTATTTTGCATATTCAATTATGTATTCATTTGTTTCTTATTTGCATGAGTGCAGAGGGTGTGATGGTGTGCATGTGTATTGGAAAGGAGGGCCTGGATAAGAGAGGTCAAAGTATTAGGATGATGTGGTTATGGGATTGGAATTAATGAATTTACATAAGGTAATAGGGAATGTTCGGCAGGCAAAACGCTGCTCCCGGACGGGAACAAGTCTGACCTCTGACAAATGGACTGATCACAGGAGCAAAAAGAGAGAGGCAGGGAGCCTGACCTGAGAGAAAACAGAGGTTTTTCCCACTTAATTTCAGAGATACTCATTTACAGACGTTTTCATAGGAGAGAGCGCAAAGGGAAAGAGATTAAATTGCTTCATGCATGGATAATATCTTATATTTGATATTAGATGGAGACGAGACTGAGCCGAAGAGAGACAGAAGGAGAGCGATTGACAGACTGACCAATCTCCTGATCTTCTTAATTTCACAGACGCTCATTTACAAGCGTTTTCATGGAGAGAGGCACTAAATTGCTTTATACATTGAAAATTTCATATTTTTTATAAAGGAGTAAGGAAGGAGATGGAGGGCATGAACCTGCTGGTCTTTGGGTCAGCTGTTCCTCTGAATCCAATTCAGATGAAGCCAGCTTCTCATTCCTTTGCCCTATTCATCAGTTCATATGAAATTCTCACAGAAATGAAAAAGCTGATATAAGCACGCATCAACCTCATTTTAAAGACGACAGATATTCAATTCATTTCATTCATATTCCAGCTTTTGATGTTGTCAATATGAAAATAGTATACCAGCAGGGAAGGTATTTTACTTTTGATTACATTTTTTTGTTTGTTTTAATGCAAATGTCTTTTCTCCCTTACTTTGGAAGCTTGCATGTAGTTTGGAGAGGATCAGTCATCATCTCCTGCAGGTAAATATTGTATCAGCTACCAACATGGCATCACCTGAGGGAAAGGTTAGATGTGTGATAATGTACACATAAGTATTTTTCTCTTGCTGTAGTTCTGGAATAATAATAATGATTTATTTTAACTTTAGTTAATATCTGCCTTACTAACTATAATCTCCTCTAAAGCTTGCATTTACCTGTAGAACTGTGGTTCCCATTTGTGAAAGTATTGTCGAGATCTGGCCATGCAATGTTCATTTTGACAGCAAATATGGATTTATAATAATTTATTTAGCTGAATTGTCATTTAGCTTTATTCATAATTATGTCATATTTATCATGAGTTTCTGTACAGTTTTAGTCACATATTTTTTTCTCCTGAAGTCATGATGCATGCAAAACAGAGGTTTTAATATGTTCCAGTCAGTGGTTGCTTAATATTTCCGAAGATTTTATTTGCCCAGATGTTTGAATCAGAAACATGAGGTCCTAGCTACCACTCTGGAAGATAGATGTGTCATTTTTGTGACAGTGATGGTGAATAAATTCAACAGGTACACCAAATAAAGTGGCCAACGAGAGTATTTGTCATGTGTTTGTGTTTTATTGGCATGTGCGGGTTAATGGAAGCATCATAACACAGCGACATGTTCAAATACACTCATGTAAACTTACAGCCAGGCACACACACATTCCTCATTTCACAACTAATAACTTGCAGAAGCTAGTAATATTAATTCTTATTACATACACATAATTTGTTTTTAAAGTAGCATTCCATGAATATAGTATCAATTACTGCCTCCCGCTTAGTCATCTTCCCCGGAGACAGGTGGATTTATTTGTCTCACATTTTGTGACATGACAGTGTATTAATTGAGCTATTAGCTAGAGGTACGTGTCTTAGTGGGAAAGAGGAGAGAGAAAGAGACGTGGACATTTTATTTATATGCATGCATCTTCATGGGTGTTGGGCCACATTTAGTCTCTTTTGAATGACTGTTAGTTTCCTCATGCTTCAAACAATGTAACCCATTTCACTGTTTGATCTATATACTGAGTCAGTCTATAAACTGAATTACTTATTTTAGATGATAACTTAAACAGAGAAGTACCGGTACACTCTTTTAGCTCTCTTATGGTTAACTGGTCATTTAGCTATTTGTTGGTTAATAATTTCTACTTTCCTTCTTGCATTTGTCTTTATTCATAAGAAATATCCTTAACATCTTTGGTAATCTTGACCATGAATGAAATTCCAATGTTAATACTGAAGGTATTTAGGAATGCAGAATATAGATTTTAGGTTTTTAGGCTTTTTATTCTTTTGCCAACTATCTGCAGTTAAGAAGAAACCAGTACAGAAAACAATTTGCCACATTTCTGAATGTCTGGTTCTGGACACAAGACTTATGATTTTTATCTTGATTCTCCTGCAAGTTCATTGTTACTTTAGGTACAGTGATCCACTTCTAATCTAAAATCTAATTTTTGGTTAAATGTGGTCTCTGCATTGTCTGGATTTATGTAATCCTGTAACCAAACAAGTTCTCTGCATTTGCCACTTAGATGTCCAGTGTTATGAACATTGTTGAAGCCATCCCCCAAACTTCCAGCTCAAGACTTGACCCCTGTTGACCTTAGTATATGATCAAGTAAATTACACATTAGGGGTTTACACGTGGCAATGTAAATCTGTACTTCTGGTGGCCTCTTGCTTTAGCAAGAGACAAAATAAAGACTGTTTTTCTTTCAGATATGTTCAAAATGAGCGCCTTTACATTCTCTCCCCATCCAGCCGCCTGTCCCCGTCTAATGTGATTAATTTCTCTTTTGTCGACTTGTCAGTAATTTTTTCATGTTTGTTTCTACCTGGACGCAGAATGATTTTCTTTGAGCTGTCTCGGGTTTAGTGCCAACGTTGGGATAACTGTTCAAATTAATCACAGCCTCAAGTATAAATGGGATTTCTACCATATTAGTCCATTAATCTGATTTAATAGATGAATAAACAATTATATGATTATCAGCTTTGTAAATCAGTAATGATTTTTTCAAGCTAAGAAAACAGTACGCCTCAATGAAGAAAGGTTAAAGGGGGCGCAAAAAATAAGGAAATGAAAAACAAAAAGGCCCAAAACAAACAAGTTACTAGTCACTCATATCTCTGTGTTCTATAATGGTCCACCTCTTCACTTCCAGACTTCTTCTTTTTTTTTGGTGATGTTTATGGCCCTATCGAACAGAGTCGGTATCTTTGCTGACAGCTAACGACGTAGATCTTGTTTCAGAGCATCAACCAATCATGAGAATGGCCAGCTCTCCTTTTTAAAACAAAGCCTCTCAAATCTTGCATCTTATTCCTTCGCTGAACAGACTACATGGCAGATGGTCACACTGATCCTACTGCTGCACAAAATCCTTACACATGACTTATGTTAGCATTCCTGCCATGTTCTCTTTTCCATCTAACTTTAAACAAACACATCTCAGTCTTCAGTGTGATGACAATATAAGAAAATAACTTGCACTAACAAGAAATACTCTTAATTAAAGATTGCAGACAATGCTACTAATTAGTTGCTCATCGCGTTTTAGCAGATACCTTTCCTGCATTAACCAATTCATCCAAACATTCATCCATAAAAAGTCAAGGAGTCCTGATTGTGCCATAAGCTTTTTATTCTGCTGAGGACAGTAGGAAGGTATAGCACATATGTGACATGATGAAGCTCTCTGCAGGGATCAGGGGTGATCGATGGGGCTACCACTTCTGTGTGCAGTTCAGGTGTTACTAATGTTGTGAGGACTCAGATCTGGTAACATAGTTTACAGAATATGGAGACATGTGCTCTTAATAGGACAAAAAGCCATTCCCAGCAACAGGAATCGGAAGATTTAAAGCAGAAGATATGACGAAAGATTGGGATGGAATTAAAATTTTAGAGTTAGGTAAACATAATTTGTAGCCAATCAGGATTTTAGTACAACAATATCAAGATGAGTTAGTGTTAGGTACTTTGAAGTAATGGTTAGACAATGTGTTTTCCAATCTGTGTGTGTGTGTGTGTGTGTCAAAGCATGTTGTGAGGGAGTCTATTGACAGCATGCTATTTATTCCACTGTTCAATGTGATGTGGTGTTTGACCATTTGTGTGGATATGTGTGTGGGACTTAGAGGTGTGAGCATAGTGTGACTGATCGAAATCTCCCTGCTGACAAGTTCTAGTATTGATCCGTCTTTATCTCTGCTCCCACCACACTCACACAAACGCTCACGTACAACACCCAACAGCAGGATATAGGAAAAATCTTTCAGTAACATAAAACATGCTGAGCACCAGGTCAGACAATTTGTTTTCTTTTAATTCATTGATGAGATCTGGATTTTCAATGCAACACCTCAGGCAGGAATAAAAATGTGCCTCTCAAATGAGAGGACATTTTTATTTACTATCATTGTAGAGATTGGTATTGACATAGAGCCATTTGGCATATATAGTTTTATGCTATCAAATTCATCACATAATTTCCACAATGGATTTTTCTGGCCATTTGGACCTTCTGTGGAAAACACACCCAGAATGAAACTGGAGTGTGAATTTAAAAGGAACTAGATATAATAACTTGCATGCACTATTTGAACATGACCTCGTGGTTCACAGATATGATAAAAAGTATAAAACATAATTCTTAAAGCAAAAAAAAACTTTAAATGGGAACTAAGTAAGGCACTGAAATTTTTTCTGTAACTTGCTAATTTTCTATTTTGGTATATAAAAGATAACAAACATTGTCAAAACCAATATTAATGTAGTGTTTCCCATCAATGATGACTTGGTTTAAGTTAAGAGTGTTCATTTAAATGCAGCAGATTTTCATCCCCAGCTGTTATCAAACTGTAATTCTTCCTCTTCTTTATTATTATTTATTTATTTATAAATATTTATTTGAATTATTTTTATTAATGATTTTCATTTATATTTTATGAATGTTGTCCAGGCTTACCACAGTATCTGTTGTGTTCTGCTATGATTAAATGTTCTAACATTTAAGGATTTATCTAAAGAAACACCAGACCATGGCTGGTTTTGTCTGGCAGGGAATCCAGACCTGAAACAATGTGGCTGCTGGCTGACTCTAATGGCTGAGCAAACCCATCCAGAGGGAAGCTGCATTGTCTTTGAAGCAGCATTAAAGTGTTTTTGCATGACACAATAACTTGAAATAATTGTATTTGCTTATTGGAATGGCGTTCTGTAATAGCACAATAAATATAAGCGTGAACTTCTGCTTGGATATAGACAGTAAAGAACAGGTGAATGTGTGTAAATGTGCATGCAACTCCATTGTTTTATGCTGGATGAGCATCTGTCTCCTTTTTGCCTGTGAAAATGCTCAGTGGATGCATTGATCTGTAGCTGCTGAGAATGATTCTGTGACACGGTCACACACAGTGATATAGCAGTAAGGGTTAGTGGAGAACACCAAACTGAATAAGGACAAAAAATAACATGTCCTGGTAATCACGTGCTTCAATAACTAATACTACACATGTACCTTGTAAAAATAGATGTGTGTGTACTTCCATCCTGCATTCATTACATTAGACATTACATTGACATTAGACTCTCCGCTGTGCCCTTGTCTTTCTTTCTTTTTGTTTCCTTTAAAGCACAGCATGTTCTACCACATGGATTTGTTGGTCAGAGAGGGATGCACCTAGCCTTGCAGCAGGGGAGCATTTACATCTTAGCATGTTCAGTGTGACTCCCAACAGTTCAAAACAGAGGAGGCATGACATAGAACACTGCTGGGGTTAGGGTTTTGTTATATATGGATTACAAAAGGTGGAATTAGCAATTATGGAATGGCAAGATCTGAATTTAACTGTGCGAAAAAAAAACAACAAAGTGAATACCTCTATCGGGACTGGGAAAAAAATTACAGTTAATTCAGTACATGTAACACTTACTAAATACTGCCATTACCTCCTGTATGTAAAAAGATTTCTGCCTCTGCTGTTGCTTCGTTATGTTGTCCTATTTTATATTTGCCAGTCTCTCTTTCAATTTGATCTCATGTGGCAGATGCAGCGGTTGCACATCTGTGCACATAATTAAACTTAGGACAAAAAGTAAAGAAATTTGTGTTTGCTCAGTTATTTCTCCTCTGTAATGAGAATAGTTGGTGTTATAATACATAGTTACATTGGTGGCTTTGTTTTCCATGGTACAGAGAATAAGAAACTGTGCCTGGCAGCACCTGAATCTCAAAATGAGAGTGAATACCAACAGGAGAACATTGTGGAGGATTTCAACTAATGTTTGGAGGAGACAATACTCACACATTTAACTGTGTTGTTTATTTTATAGAAACACATGCTCTGTTATCCATCTATCTGTCCATCTATATTTTTAAGCCATTAAAATAATATACATGTGTATTATCTTGTGTTTATCTAACTCTAACTACATGATAAACAAGAATAAATATAATAAAATAAATAAACTGAACTCCGAGGAATTCCATACAGGTTTTTATTTTCATATAACTGTGGGATTGTTTTTATTGTAATATTTTCATGAATTCTCTAAAAGTAACAAGCACAAATAAATATCGTACACAAGTAGCCTATTGTGAATGTGTATTAGGCTGCCGTGTATGTGTAGAATGAAAAGAAAAAGTGAGATGATATTTTTCCATCCTACCCCCAACTTCTAAGTGAATTTAAAATTAATTTTCAAAATGATTATTCAAGAGTACTTTTAACTTTAAGAAACTTCCATCAGTGAAGCAAAAAAAGGAGAAAATGCCTGCGTGCACAATGCTCCTTCTCCCCTGGGGTTCATTAGTAGCAATGGAATTCAGTGACCCAGAAACTAAACCTAGCCCAGCTGAATTAGCAGTCATACACATGCATACATTTCAGCTGCTAATTACAAAGTCTAACTCCTCCTCACAGGGAGGGATTTCCTCTTTGAAGATGAACCAAACAGTGAAAAGCCAAGATGTTTTGTAAATACAGCATTAAAATGTTGAAATTCTGCCAACCACTCAAAGATGTTCGAGGGTTTGATTAGGTTTCAAGATCAGTAAAATATTCATTTATAGTCTAAAGTATTAATGTGGATTTATAAAACATTATCCCTGTGACAGATTAATAACCCTTTAAATCTTGTCAAACTTTAACCATGACTTTAAAATTACATTTATAACAAAATTGATCACATTTTTTGTTTATGCATTTTTGTAATATTATTTTTGTTTGAGGCTTGTTTAGTGTTTCCTGCTGATGCAAATAAAACAATCCAGATGTTAAACATTCATAACAGTTCAAACAGTTGATATAAAAATAAACAGATCACGAATAAACTATCATAATAACCTAAATACAAAGAAAGAGAACACTGTGGGCCCTTGAGTGTAATTGAGAGAAAACAAAACTTGTTATAGGTTTAGCATATGATACCTACATGTACAATATTATTTACAACTACAAATATTACATCCCCACTATGGAAAAGAAACAAACTATTTGGACATATGTGGCCTATTCAAAGGTTTTCAGTCTGTTTTGGCTGCTGGTGCATATGTTTCATCCATGCAGCCCAGAATTAAAAGTGAATCCCGCTTACAGTATGTTTTAAACGTGTCAGTTTGCTAAATTTAACCACCTGGGATAACTAAGAAAAAGCATTTGTATTATTCTAACATCTCTGTTTCACTCAGGTGGTTTAGAATGATATACAGCTTTATTCATTTAGACAATAAGACAATAATTTCATGCATTATAGTGTAGTAAAATGCTTCCTTGCTTCATACCGTTAGAAATATTTTATAATAACTCAATTAATATCGTGACAACATTTATATCCAGCTGTAATTTAGTGGCGCGTGATCATCCAGTGAAGCGTTAATTGGAACACGTCCCCTTTAAGAAAGTGACAGCAACAAGCGGCGGAGGAGCTGGTCAGGAACTGGTCAGGAGCGGACTGCAGTGAAGGAATCTGGAAAAGTTTTTTTCTTAGAAAAGTTGTCTTTTCACTGTAAAAGGTCTGCTGGACGTTTTCCCCCACTGAATGTCAACATAAATTCAACACGTCCCTCCCGAGTGTGTCGGTGATGAAGTGGGTCCACATAGTCGCTCGGAAAAGAGGTAAATTTGTGAGGGGAAAACTTGTGGAGTGATGCCCGAACGACTGCATCCCTCCCTCCAAAGTTCGGCTAAGGTGGCTAACGTTAGCTAGCGCAGAAGCGGCTCACTGAATGTGAGGTAAAAGTTTTCTTATTAAAATAAGGCGAAACTTATGGGGTGGTCACAGGCTCGTGGGTTACAGATAGTTATTTCAAAGTGAAAGCCTTCATCCTGAGCTTGTTAAGACAGACGGGCCAGGTTAGAGTAACAAGCTAGTCACTTTTAGCCAAGTGGAAGCAGGCAGCTAGCATCTGCAAAGAGACTTTTATCATAGTTCAGCCACAAAGAGGAATGACATGACACACTACTTCTTTATTTGCTACTGTTGAGCTTTTATCCTGTAAAGACTGCAGCACGTTGACCACGCAACTTTCAATCTACTTCGACCTCCCGAAACAGCATCTTCTTCTCAGTTTAGAGAGATGCGCAGAGAAAAGACGCGACAACTGCGATGATCAGTGTAAGACACATTAATATCTGACCAGGATGTGCTGACTACTACCAGTGGAATCACAATGACAATACCAGTGGGGCACCAGTGACTCTGGACAACAAGAAGCAGGTTTGAGCGTTGTAATTTGCGCTTGGATGCAGCTTATAAGCTAATCATTATCAGTGCTGCTTCTCTGCCTTTATGTGTTTGATCAACTCTTCAGCTTATCAAGTAATTCAGTTGTGCACTCTACAATTTGGAGCATAATTTTATTGTTATGCTAATTGCTCATCACCTCTAGCTGGAGGGCCTACATCTTGGATGAAGAGGAGTGTGCTATAATGAAGGTGACAGTAACATTTGGACAGACTGGTGTGGTGGTGCCTTGCAAGGAGGGATGGACTGTAAGGGACCTCATTCAGCAAGCTACGCAGAGATACAGGAAACTCCTGGAACAGGTAACTATCAAAACTGATGAGCATTTACAGTCACAATAAGCACTTGGAGATGATATTTTGAAGATGTAACACTTTTGATATATCTGTTTGTAGTACAGCTGCTATTACAGCTGGACTGGAGGATGGCATTTCACACAGACCAGTATGGTTCAAGGAAATGGGAAAATCCTTTCTAGCCTTCAGTTAGACACATTATTCATTGCAAGAAGCAGTTTAGTAATAATGTTTTGAGATTTTTATGAGCTCCAAAATGACAGGCAAGATAAGGTTTTATGAGATGGCACTTTAACTGAGGCTGTCCCTTAAGTAAAAAAAAAAATAACGAAAAGCTTTATCGTTTTTACATCATGAAAGAACCGTATGATGTGCACACCCCAAAGTCTTGGGAAATTAGGCAAAGCCACGGAGGTTCAGTTTTCCATAATTGCTGTATAAAAAATTAAAAGCGTATCTGATGTGAAGTGAGATGGTCCAGACAGGCGCAGATATGAGTCATTTCCAATTTAGCTGTGAGTGTAAAATGCAAATGACTCTGTCTTGTGATTCCTATATGACTGCTGTTGATTCCCTGCACTGCTCTCAGGGCAGGAACCCCGTGACCCCCATCACACACCCAAATCATCTCAGTGACTTGCTTCATATTGGGTCCATTATTCAAAAAGCACAGCAGTTATATGGGTAGATAACCTTGGTTTTGATTGAAGGAGAGATGTCTCAAAGCCATGTTTATATGTGTGTGCGTGTGGCTGTCGGAGGGGCCCTCATTTTCCCCCACCGCCTTGTTGTTTTCCTAGCTCCCTGTACCCCTTTTTGCTTTTCAATCTGGTTTCGTCTGTGCATATATCACCCACTCAGTCCACACAGCTCTTATTAATCATTTTGATCTTTAAAACTAGTACATCCCTCTTGTCCTTCCTCAATCTTATGCGGATACCTTTGTTTTATGTGAACACCTCTTCCTCTTTGAACACTTCCTCCTTCTGTGCGAGATGACTCAGTTCCATGTAGAAGTGGAGATGCACAGTCAACATTAGACTATGCTTGAGTGTTAAACAGGATTTTCAAGTAATTCGACCATTCTCTGATATTTAGAAAATATCTAAGTTATGTGAACATTTTCACAATGTGACAGTAAATTTTTAACACTGCTCAAAATGTTAACAGTCAACCTTTATTGATTAGCCTGTTCACAACATAGTACACTGTGCATGAACAAAGGCTCATTGTGCTGTTTGGTTTGTATGTCTCACACCATGCAAGGTTGACGTACAAACTTCCACTTTGAGTGAGGGAACTAGAAGTGTGCATTTGTGCTTTTTCTTGGTTCTTATAAACATCATGATGTAAATTGTATTAAAGGGTCGTGTTTAGATTAGCTTTGGCTCTGACTCAAAAATGGAAACATTTTAGATATGATTATTTGTGAAGAAGAAGAAGCTCTCTACATATGACACATTCAGGGCTGGAAATTGATTTTCACATGCCGGGGGAGTTCCTCCTTTTCCTGCACCACACTGCTGGCATGTATAAACATTTGGAGGAATATAACTCGGGATGTCAGGTGGAGTTTTTTGAGCGTTCCTATTCTCATCTTAGATCACATTCAGTGTAATTTAATACAGAAGAATATTAAGTAAAAAACACACAATTGCTGACCTCATCAGCGTTATTGTTTGCAGATTTTTGCAGTGCTGCTCACTGTGTGTAAGCACACACTGATGTGTTTCACATTTCTGTGTGAATAAGCAAACAAGACCTTAATGAGGATGTCATTCTTAGCCAAAATATGGTGACCAGTATGTGTAAAAACACTTTGATCTCTCTACTTTTAATGGTTTTCCTTGTTTTTAAGCTTTAAAAATATTTGTAAGTTTCAGTTTGATGAACTGCCCCTTAATCATCAGTCTTTTATTACCAATTGCAACAGTTATTTTCCCTACACAACATGTTGTCCTGCCTGGAATGGTGAATTAGTTTTCTCCATAATTGCTTCATCTCATCTCGTCTTCACAGCACCTTTCTTTGTACTTCCTCTTGTAGGTATTTTTCTCACCCTCTTTATGTCACTCAGTAAATTTTCTGCAACACTAATCTGTTGCAGCTCTGTAATTATGACTGTTAATGTGTTTCAGGATTGGAAAACCAGTATATGTATGTGTGTATTGTAGAGTTGTCCAGTCTCCCTAATCCATCCCCCCAGCGTTTGGCAAATCATATTTTTAAATTGTTACAGAGATGGCTTGGTTTCTGTCTGTTTCTCTCCTCCTCCTCATTTGCTTCATCCCACATAAGGACTGTGCTGCTTGTATGGAAAACATTTTATTATCTCATGCTTCTGTGTGCACCTGCTGTATCTAACCAACGCTAGCAGTCCCATGTATCAGCTACTTTGTAAGATTCTCACAGCAGAGCTAAAGAAGAGCTAAAGCTTAGCACAGGCTGTGAAGTTTAATGACTCTTAAAAAGTTGGGATTTGTAGGATTTAGTCTTAAACTGAGTTTTGGGGAGCATTTTGGGTTTTAGCCTTCTTATTCTCCCAGTCAGAAATGCAGATGCTGCCATATAACTTACTATAAAACACAATCCAGACAGAATAGACAGATGCATAATTCACGCTAAGCTGTAAAGCCATCATTTTAAAGAAATAGTTTGAGAAAACTAAAAATAGAATAACCCTTTTTTTAAAAACTTCCTCCATTTTGGTAAATATTTTCCATCTGTTAGCAACTTTATGCATAAACTGGGTGGATTAATTGGATTAATTTTTTTCCTGGGAATGGGTCTTGGTTTACGTTAGATTCCATGAAATTTTGTGAGCGATCTGAAAGGAATTGTGAACACAGGAATATTTACAACGATTCTTCTCATAATAGTAAACTGAGCTGCTTGGCAATCTGCACAGTCCAACTGCTTTTTAAGTTTTTTTTTCTATTGATAGTTTTCCCATCTGATCTGTACTTATACATCCATTTGCATCTTTTATAATGGTTTCCTCTGTAAAACATAATGTTAAGAAAGGTTTGACTAATTAGCTTGAGAAATGTGTAGAAAACAATTCATTCTTCATATTACATATTACATGCATAATAACAAATACACTGCCCAGCCAAAAAAAAGGTCACCACCAAAAAAGGTCATAAAACTCCAATATTTTGTTGGACCGCCTTTAGCTTTGATTACAGCACGCATTTGCCATGGCATTGTTTTTGATAAGCTTCTTAATGTCACAAGATTGAGTTCCATCCAGTGTTGCATTAATTTGTCACCAAGATCTTGCATCTATGATGGTTGAGTCTGACCACTGCGCACAGCCTTCTCCAGCACATCTCAAAGATTTCCAATAAGGTTAAGGGGTTATTCCATTGATGGAATAACCATTGATGGAATAACCTGCTCATTCGGGATTTTTAGGGAGTCAGCTGACCTCATTCTTTGAGCACATACTGTTGCTGAACCAAAACCTGACCAACTGCAGCACTTCTAGATCAGGCTTGTACAGTAGGCACTAGGCATTATGGCTTCATGTGCCGATGCACCCATCACTCTGGAACAAGGAATCACATGACCTTTTCCAGTGCTCCAGAGTTCAACCTTAATGCTCACTAGCAAATAGATTAGTGGTTTTCTTAAGGCTAAACAGCTATTCCCTTGAGTTCCCTTCACATTGTGCTTGTGGAAATGCTCTGACTTTCACTATTAAACATAGCCCTGAGTTCTACTGTTGTTTTTCTTCCATTTGATGTCACCAAATAAGTAAGTGATTGCCGATCACGATCATTCAGGATTTTTTCTGGCCTCATTTCTTCCTGGATTATGATGGGTGCCCGCCCACTTTCCTTCCAGTATTAATAGTTGTTGGACAGTTTTTAACCCAATTTTAGTAGTTTCTGCAATTTCTTTAGATGTTTTCTCTGCTTGATGATTGTTGTGATTCGACCCTTCTCAAGCAGACTAACATCTTTTCTACAACCATGGGATGTGTCTTTCCACATGGTTGTTTAGGAAATGAGAAGCAACTTGTTGCACCAGTTGAGGTTAAGTAACTTATTGCCAGCTGAAAGATAATCACCCATGCCGTAACTATCTAAAAGGAGGCTCGTATCTATTTGCTTAGTTGAATCCAGGTGGCGACCTGCGTTTTGACCGGCCAGTGTATCTTATGTACCTGAACTAATATTGTTTTTAGTTTTTTCCCTCATTGGGAGGGGAAACCGGAATATATCGGTATTAGAAATTAAGAGTTGGATAAAAATGGTACATTGAACATCCCTAGTATTTATTTAATAGAAAGCTCTATCTGTTTTTTGATTGTAGCATTCAGAATGCAAATAAACTTTATCATAAGGGTTGGACATGTACTGCTGGAGGAAGAAATGCAGAAGAGTTAGTCACTACATTCATCAGAAAGCAAAGTGCATCTATTTCTGTTTATTTGTTTAAATACTAAGAAAAATGGTTCTTGCTGATGGCAGGTGTGCAATGCAAAACTATCAGTCATGGCAGATGAAGGTAGAGGGAAAGCATAAATTATGGTGCATCAAGGAAAACCTGAACATTTTACAAAAAGTATATACAAACTTGTTGTGAGCTGGTTGTGAGGAAATGACTTCAGAACAAACTGGGAATGTAAAAAAAGGAAGATGGCTCAGATAACTGGGAAGAGGAAGGAAAGGAAGAAAAAAAGGGGAGTGGAAAAAATGCAGAGGCTGATTTCATGGGGAGTCAGCAGGAAGTTATCCGCTTGTTGACAAAAGTCCTTAATTACTTTTGACCAAACAGACCAGTGTTTGGCGTGTCTTTATGAATGTGTCGTTTTAAGTAAAATGAGTACTCCCTTTTTACAGGTTTTATCAAAATTTGAGGTGGCCCAACATTTAGTTATTTTTTCTTGATATTTGGCTTCTTATCTTGCTGAAGCCTCAACCTCAGATTAACCAGCCTGTCTAGTTGCTGCCGTACCTTTCAACTAGTAATGTCCAGTTCTCATTCCTTTTGCACATTATTGTTCTGATAATCTAATAGTGAGTTGTAATACAACTTTTTTATTGTTGAACTATCAATTATGTTTTAACTTACCCACTCGGGGGCATTTATGGGACACCTCTTTAAATTTTTGCCTACTAACAAATGTGATATATATTTTATATTGTAAGGGTCAATAGTCACATTGGATCATAAGATGTAAATAGCTGCCTTCAGAGTGGACATACAAGATATTAAAGATAATTTTCAATCAAGCCTCTTAAGTTAAAGGAAATTAAGTACTTTCAAGTTGCTTCAGGCAAAAAACAGACGGCAAATGAGTCAAAGGTCACAATGCTTCCTCCCGGCAATTACGTTATCCCGGAACGGTTAGCAACAGTGTGCATGATAGAAACAATCAAAGATTTGGCCTGTGGAACGTATGCCATACTGGGGTCTAAAAGAAACTAACAAGTAACTAATGTATGGACGAAAATAAGTGCTTTTAATTGATCTCCCCAATCATCCCAAAGATTTTGTTGCAGGTTGAGTTCATTGAGTTGTTTCATGCAACATTTTACATGCACATTTTGTATATGTGAAAAAGTATAAAACCTTTTTTTTACCCGATATAGCTAAATTATGTCTTTCCACTTGGTTGAAGCATTTTTTCTTTTATTCACGGATTTATTTAGGCACATTGAAGCATATATTGTGATCTAGCAGAGTTAGCATTTGGTAGCTGTTTGGAAGAATGGTTACATTTTTCAATACTCTGATATCAAAAACTGGTATGCAAATGTACCAGTGCACACCAGTGTAGAAAATGACATCAACTGAAAGGTTTGTACATAATTTATTTTGGTGAATGTGTGTGAATCCCTCACCCCTACATCTGTCATGTAGTGCAAAGTGCTTTGAGTTGTCAACATGACTGGATGAGCGCTATAATAAGTACAAGCCCATTTACCATTTATTTTCTTGTGGGTTTGCTAATGTCTTTTAAGTTTAGCACGTGATAGGTATTGACTATAATTTAACCGTCTTGGCCATTCGGGTGGATAATGTGGAAAATTTACACACCCATTTATTGTAATATTTAATAACCATCAGTCATCATTGGCAGTGGTGCAGAAACAAGAAGAATGCACATAAACATTGCATGGCAAAGCCACCTTTGCTCTGCAGATCAATGTTTGGGTTCTCCTCTCTCAACTCAGTGAAAAGCTGTGAGCTGCTGTGTTGTAGCATATGGTTTTTATGGAGGGAGATTCTACTGTTATGAAGTCAGGTGATGTTAGCCATGATGATCCAGAGCAAACAGGCTAGAACAAGGTTGGGAAACTCCAGTCCTCAAGGGGCACAGTCCTGCAATTTTGGGAGTTTCCCATTTCCAACACACCTGACTGAAATCAGTGGTTAATTAGCAGACATGCGCAGAGTTAAGTTTCATGTCAAGCTCTGCCCAAGTCTGCTAATTAAGTTTGATGTGTGTCAGCTGTCTTGCAGGACTGTGGCTCTTTGGACCGGAATTGCCCAACTCTGGTCTAGAGGGAACAGAAAAGCCTCTTCTGTCTTTAGAAATTGGCGTTAAACACAACCTGTGTCAGGAAGGTGCATTTTATGAATTGTAACTGAGAAAGATTATGTAATCGGCAAAATTGTTAGGTAATTTATAAATATTTACATAAAAATAAAACTGTTTTCCATTATTTACTCAAGTTCCATGTGTTTATATAGATATGAACTGATGCATAAGAGCTAAGGAGGAATTTTTAACGACCATGCCAAGTTGACTGCCGCCGTCACAGCACAAAACCTAACAGTCACCTCTAAGCTGAATTTAATTTAATTAGCCACAGGCTAGCACCCACTTTTCAAATTGTCTTTGCAGAAAAGGAGAAACGCTTGAGTCCAGTTGACTTACAGCAGGTAGACTGAGTCTATTTAATTTTGTTTCATAATAATTGCTTGTTTATTTTTCGATTTAAATAGTTTTTAACTTCATATTTGCCTAGTTAGACATACTAATGTTGAGCCCCTCCTTAGTGGGATAATTTTGGCTTGTTATGATTTGGACTAATATGGATTTTATTTTAACTTGATGCCAATTGATTTGCTTTAAATGAGTTGTGAGTTGGTGCAGTGTTTAAAAAAACAACAAAAATAAATTAATGTAAAAATACAACTAAAATATCTAGTGCTTTGTTTCAAGTCCTTTAAGATTTTCTACTTATGTCCTTGTAAAACGATCTGCCAATGTAAATCATTTATATAATGTAAAATAAATAAAACTAAAAGGAGGTAAGGAGCATGCTACACATGTGTATCCTACAGTTTCATTAGCAAGGGGAGGCTTGCTGTTGAAGCGTAGTCAGACAAGCTGTTAAAACTGAATAACATCCTGGCTATATGCCAGAGCACAGGTAATTATTTCCGAGAATGTGGGAGAGGCAGGGAGGAGATGTGAGCCCCTTTGGTGCAGACAGATGACAGGAGTGTGTTGCTTTTACCTGCTATATTTTAGCCTTTTTACACTGCACTAGTATGATGGACTGATAGTGGCACACATGCACTTTCAAATGAACTTGGCCCGGTTGTCCTTATTTACTGAGTAACTGTCAATGAAACTCTTTAAAAAGAGACGTTTTCTGGCCATGTTCGAAATGAAATACTTTGATAGTTTGCACCCTCATGTACTGGCGACCTGTCTAGGGTGTCCCCTGCCTCTGCCTGCCTGCGAATTGATGGGATAGGCTCCAGCTTCCCCATGACCCAGAACTGGATTAAGTGGTATAGAAAATGAATAAATGAAGAATGGAGACCCTAAATGCAGAGTGCTGGAAAGGGATTGAGGAGGTGGAGTTTTAAAAACACTGTGACCTTTTAAAATTGCAGCTTAAACCAACTAATCCATCTTTAGCTTATCAGTGATTTTTTTTATAAACCATAAGCAAACTTTTAAGCTTTGCTGATTGAGGAATCAGCCAGTGACTGTCCTTATTGTTTAATTCTGTGGTTAACATGATGAATTAGGGTTGCCATGGTGTTTCTATCAGGTAATAAAAGTAATAAAAGAACCTTGTTACTGTAGGGTCATCAGGCAGGTGAGATAATTTATCTTCAGTATTGTGTTTCCAACACCCCCCCTCCACCAGAAACCAGGGGAGAGTAATAATATAATAATTAAAAAAAATACTATTACAATTAGAATCTCCCTCTGGGATTAATAAAGTATTTTTATTTTTTTCCATTTCATTTAATAATCCAACAGTATTTCATATCACAGGTAGATTTAACTTTTATATTTTTATAACTGTGATGGATCTATATCTCACAGTTCTTCTGAGGCTGGATGTCTGTTTAGATGAATCATTTCACATTTACAAATTTACCTCAGACATAATGGGCATTATAAAATTGCCTGTTATGTCTTGGTTAATGGGTCAGACTATATGTCTGTCTGTTCCTTCAAAATCAGAGGTGTTGATGAATGACAAAAGACAAAATAAATGAGTCCCTGAAATATGTAAAAAGATTAGCATGTAATGTATTTTGAGCTATAAATCAAGATATTTGATTTAATATTGGCTTCAAATTACGATTGTCTTTGCAAGTCCAGTTTTGACCGAGCTGTGATGGAAATTGGAATACTGGAAGCACTTGCTGTTCAGCAATAACACATTTGGAAGGTGTAGGGAGTTCACCACATACCTCACAACACTGGATATTATAAATTGTGTTTTTGTTCTGGTTGAATTTGACTTCTTGTAGTTGTTATTGGAAGATTTCTGAGAACATAAAATTCTGTTGAACGTTAATCCTCTTGATTTTTCGATTACATCAGGCTGTTTACAACTCTTATCTATTTTAACTAAGCATCCCTCTAGGTTTAAACCTGCAACACTTTGAGGGGAAAGGATTCTTGATACACTATCAAATAAGATCAGTTTGTTCTTATCTTTCCAAATCTTCATATTTTTTCCTGTATGAGCTGAAGGAAGAAAGAAGAGATTCAGTTATTGATGACCTAAAAACAGCAGCAGGCCACCAAATTAATGAGGGTGCTATGTGCTACCATTACTGTTTTTGTGTTGTTTGGCACTGCTAAAGCAATGACTTTATAGCCTTGGTCTGTGTTTGAAACCATCATTTTCAAATAAATAAAACACCTTTCCCAGTATGTTTTTAGGAAATCACTAGAATGTGGCTGTTACCAGTTTAGCAGCAATCAGATACTGGAATTTTCTTGCTGCTTTTGCAGCATATTCAGGTTATTTTGGTCTAGTAGCATAAAGTTTATTAATTGATTGACTAACTAATTAATGTCCCCTGATTTAATCAGTTGGCCTTTACACTTGACAAAGAAAAACTGTCAATGCTTTAACTAGAAAAGCACTCGGAGAGCGCAGACTTCCACCAAGCTTATTATTTTTCTCTCCTTAGATTTGCCCAAAATGACCCTATCTCGCAATGATAAAGAATCCTTTGAAACATTCCTGCATCCAGACAATGATCCAGATCACCTCCAAAATGTATTACCGTATTTTCGCGACCATAAGACGCATATTAAAGTCTTAGGCAAGGCAAGGCAAATTTATTTGTATAGCACAATTCAACACACGGTAATTCAAAGTGCTTTACAGAACATTAAA
>JBAMHV010000013.1:19855737-19869280 GCA_037177535.1 Pseudomugil gertrudae
TGTGTGTGTTGAGGGGGTTAATTAAGTAACAGTAAGTAATGGTATTTTTTTGATGGGAGAGGCTACTTGGAAGGAGGATGACAGAGAGAAAGAGGACAGGAAGAAGTGCATATGAAAGGAGAGCCAAGATAGTGCAGGAGAGAAACGACTTAATAGCCATATTGAATAAAATGTAAAGATAGTAAATGTAGAGACAATAAAATAAAGACAAATGTGGGGTTAATGGTAACAGTGTGTGAAATGGGGATGAGGTGAAGGGATAAGGTGCCATAATGGCGAGATATGGAAGATTAATTTTAAGTAATGCAGAAAGGGTTAACAGAGAAACTAAAGTGAAATGGGGTATAACTTAAAGGGTTAATTCTGTGAAAAATAATTGGATAAAGCTTGTAGTCCTAATGGACCTCAGCTCTTAGTTAAGAAAGCACATCAGCACCTGGGATCCTCCTAGAGTGTGTGGCTGAATGACGCTGTATGAAACTGCTTAATGTTATTGTTAAGAAGTCCACTTAATCATAAAAAGTTTGGTTCTGTGTTGTGTTAAGAATTGTTTAAATTAATGTGTGAGTCATTAAAAGTTGGTCTGACTAAATGAACACAATTTTTATTGGAACAGAGGAAAAAAGTGTCGCCTGGGAACATCCAAAATCCTCAAATTAGTTCAACAGACTCCTTCTGATGCTGAGGAGTATAGACTCTATTCTTAAGTCCTCCCAGTTGAGCTCCTCCACCTCAACCCAAATGTGAGGTCAGCCACCCATCTCAGAAGAAAGACCATTTTGTTGCTTGTATTCAGCATTTAAGTCTGCTTGTTGTAGTGTGATGATGGTCGATATGTAGATCAATGTGTATTTTGATCCTTTTCCATTGCTGTTTACATTTCTCCTCTACATCACTATGTAGAAGCTGCCACAATAATCATATTTACTTGAGTTTGAATTCCTCCTTAATTTCTAAGAAAAGTTAAATACACTTTAAATAGATGAAAATTTACCACGTAAACACCTAATTCTGAGTGAAAAGGACAATTCGAAGATTTAAACCAGTGTCTGGTTTATTCTCGTTTTATATCCCAATCCGAATCTTTCCAACCCCTAGATCTAAAGTGGATTTAAAAGAAGGTGAATAAACATGTTTCCATGTAAACCTCAATTCAGAATTATTATTTTAATGTAAACCCAAAGAAGACTAATGTAATTTGGAATTATTAAAATCATGTAACTGTAGCCAATCTGAATGTCAATCTCCTGGTATTTATATCCCAGGATAGGGTGAACTGATTCACAATTTGATTCATCTTGATGTAATATGGCAATTCTGCTATGATTTATAATTGTTCAATAATGATTATTTTTCATATTAATTAAATGACAGAAATGTAAAAGGTGGCAGAAACCTGAAAGTGTCTTGGTGGCAAACAGTAAACAACAGAGATAGCAGAAAGCTAGCAGCTAGCTTTGCATGTGCTCTTACAGAACATGAGATATTGGGTTTGAAGGTTAAACATTTTGGTTTTAATAGACATGGGAAAGGGCCATATCTGGACCAGACTTATTCCATGTGTAAGTTGTTTAAAGCCTACATAAAATCTAATGATAAACTAGACATGTGAAGGCAGCACCAATCGCAGCCCGGGTTAGAGGATGTTGTGGTCGCGAATTATTGCTAACAGATTTTTTCTAAAGATTTCAGGTAAACATTTAAAGACGGCATGAAAAATATGTTGTATATGGTTGGATATATTTATGGTTCCACATAAAGATAGTAAAGATAAATTTGTTTGGTTACTTGAATTAATGGATACATAAATGAATATAAAGTAGTAAAAAGGTAGCTATGGAGTAAGAAAAAAAACTATGCAAAGAAGATGCATGAAAATCCTGATAGTTGTTTAAAATTTTAAATGCAGTACTCCAAAATAATGTTCCTAAGATTGCATACATCTGCTTCATAATACTTATTACTCCTCAGCTTTGGCCCCCAATGCCCTCTGATTCAATTCAAGATTTGATATATTAAAATATATGGCTCTTGTTAAAATGTCAGATCATTGGAAAGAATTTTATTCAAAACAATGAGGAAGTGGAGTCACATCAGCTGAGAATGTCATAGTACAATGATGTGTAATTTGCAGATTTACAGCTTGAAAATGCCTTTAATGGAGTTCCTTGAAACCTTGTCAGTTTGTTCTGCAGTTCATCATGTTTACAGCATCACAGAAGAGGACGCTCAATTTTCTGCTTGATCTAATGACTTGAAAGCTTTGAGTTGTAGCAATCTCAGTCTTGGAGAGTATTTTATACTTTCTGTTTCAGCTCCTAGTCTGAAGCTATTTCAACATTTGTTGAAATCCAATTTCAAGATCGAACGCTAATCTAGAGCTTCA
Source organism: Pseudomugil gertrudae (assembly GCA_037177535.1). Lineage (NCBI taxonomy): Eukaryota > Metazoa > Chordata > Actinopteri > Atheriniformes > Pseudomugilidae > Pseudomugil > Pseudomugil gertrudae. The sequence continues at coordinate 19,858,124 of JBAMHV010000013.1, forward strand.
TCTTGAGACTTATGCGAGCATACTTTTGGTGATCTGTGTGATCTGCATCAAGGTAGATTGTCCCTTAAGCACTCATCATTTAGTGTTGGCATGGATTTGATTTGTGGCTCACGGAACAGATGATACCATCTGTTTTCAAGACTAATGCTTGCACTCTGTTGCTACGAGCTTTTCTCTTCACCCCAATCTTAGAGATGTTAGAGGGACCACCTCTCATGTCAACCCTTTTAGAAAAGCAGTTTAATGTGACCTCATGTACACTGTGAGCTCAGTATGTGTGCTTTCAGAAAAGATTTATTGTGTGTGTACATGTGTTGTCCTCACACATGAACACACACATGCATGGAAGCCTACCAGCAGTTAGTAGAAAGATTTAAATCCATTGACAGAGTAATGCACTGAGTTGTGAGAGCTTTAAAAAATGGAGATGCTTCTGAATGTGTGAGTGATGATAACAGGCTCATTTAATTGCTTAACCTCTTTGCACACACAGACACACACATGCACAGATCATCAGCTCCTCTAGTAGGCGTACCATAATTTCTGTCATTCACCTTGAGTAGGTGGCGGTAAGTCAGTCTAATGTTGGGGCAAGAGACATGAAATCTAGTTGAAAATAAAGCTGAGGCTAATTAAAGGTCAGGTTTTGTATAAACTTTTATGAGCTTTCACAAGTTTAACCAAGTTGCTTAATACTGTTAAACTGAACCTTAAAAGAAATATATCATGCTTTTAAATCCTTCCATTTACCATGTAAATCATTCATTTACTGTCTGTATAAAGTAGCACTGCAGTGCTTTGGTCTGGTTTCCTGGTTATTCTCATTCCACACACACCTTATAACCCTGTTCTGAGGAGCATCTTCAGAGCGACTCGTTTTGGTTTCTTTAAATGTGAATGAAGCATGTCATGCCCTGCCCCCCTCCAGGTCACAGGAAGTTCAACTCGACCCAGTTCTGCAATGTTTGTAGCTTGATAGCAGCGATATGCTAATCTCCCAGTAGACCTTGATTAGGCTTTCTTTTAATTGTTCTCCTAGTTTGTGCTAATAGTAGTTTCAAAACATTTTAAGCTGTTTTTATTTTATTCATCCAGCTACTTTCTGCTTGAAACTGCTTTCACACCACATCAGTTAATTGTAGATTGTAGATGAATTGTAAAGCTTTAGTTATAAAGTTGGGGTTACAAAGTTTTCTGCTGAAGGTGTAATGATTAGCTTTGGTGTCTACATAAAAAGCCATGAATATTTCTTCATACTTAATAGTGTAGTATAGCTCATTGCAGCCCTCAAGCTCTGTTATGACTTTGAATGGTATCGATTCATTAAAAATGTTTCTTAAATGTATTTTACTATAACATAGTCATATTTTTGTTATTGCTGTAACTCTCTTTTAAGTCAGATCTTTCATCTACTTGGTCAGATTAGCTGAATTTGAATTTACTGTCCCAAATAATTAAACTCACCTGTATACCCAGCTCAGCCCACTGCTATAATAAAACCACTTTAGAAAATGTATTTGTGGTGTGGGGTACATAAAAGTTTGTTTTTTTTTAATTATACCCAGTAACAGCTGAGCAATGCAGGCTGTGGGTAGTACTCGTGAGATTACCACACTTATACTAATCAAATTACTAAAGTACATTTGTGTTTTGATCATAATCAGATGTTCTTAGCCTGGCAGGAGGGAATTCAGCAGGTTTGATTTAGGTTGTTAGAGAATTAGCTTTTGTTTCTTTGTAGATGATGTGTACTAACAACACATCCTGATGTAAGACTGTCAGCTGACAAGAATAACAAGTCAAAACATTGAGCAGAAATAAGTCAGATAATATCCATCAAAACACTTTGAGTAAGTGTGTGAATATGTGGTTGCATGTTTGTCAGAACGGCATGTGTTTATACGTGGAAATGCTTGTAGTCTATATTGACAGACAGCAAATCCCTCTTCAAAAGCCACTTTATCATTCATTGTTATGTTAAGAGCCAATTCAGAGAGAAAGATCTAGAAAAAAAAGAGGTTGAAGGAAAGAAGACTAGTTGACTAAGCTTTCAGGACAAGGTAAGCTATCAGTGTGCTTTTAATTAAACTTTGACATCGATTTGAGCATTGACAGGCCAGAAAGGTTTGTTTTGAAGTGCTGGACTGTCAACAAATCATTAACATCTTAGACATCAGAGACAAACATAAAACCCATAAAACATGTCTTGTTGAACACAACAGTACCCAGTGCTCTGCTCATGTCCTTTTCTTGATGAGATTTTAGAATCAAATCAAATAGATGCAGAGTTTTTAATTTTAGCAAACATTGAATTATTGTCTGTTGAATTAGTTGAATAAAGTTAATAAAGTTAAGTCAAAGATCCAACTAGTTATTTACACCTATATCCTTTACACATAACACCCCAAGGACAAAGGTTTGAGACCAGTGTGGCTCTTTATTTCCCACAGATTGGACCTGAATAATACCTCGTTCTTATTTGTTGTTTTTACATTTGTTGAATGTTAAAGTCCATTTTGTTCATAATTTTCATTTTTTTTGATCAATCAGTTTCAGATGATAAATATTCTGTAACTATTGAGGCTTGGTTGTGGGGCTATTGGCCACATTTACATGGGACTTTTACTTCCTCTTTATTTTCTGAATAAAAGTTAATTCCACTTTAAAGACATAAAAAATAACCATGTAAACAGCTAAAATTGTCATTCTGAATTAAACTTCCGGATAAAGTACCAAGTTTATTCCCATTTTGAGGTGGAATTAGTTCTTTCTGCCATCATGTAATGCTTAATTCCGCTCCAAGTTCTGAGCATGCTCATTATCTTTTCCCACCACAATAACGCACATACGCAGCCTATTGCCTCCCGTCTTTCATATTCTATTTTTCTTCTCCTCCTCAGCTGCTGAAAATGTGAAGTAGTTTGCTTGTGCTGAGGTAGTACGTCAAAAATATGATCAAAACTGAAGCAAAAACTGGACTTATTATGGGGTTTTTGATGTTGTAAATAAATGCAGAGAAGCAGGAAGTGGCTAGTTTCCTTCCAGTATCCGTATGTGCTTCACGTTCAGAGTGAAATTAAATTTAAATTAAGAGAAGGTGAATAAACATGCTTTCAGATAAACTTTAATTTGAAATGATTATTTTCATGTAAACTCAAAGAAAAATACTTTGAAATTAGTTATTTTTGAATTATTAATTTAGAATTAAAAAGCCTCATGTAACCATTGAATATTTGAAAGAGACTCATCTGAACTTTTGCAGACTTTTACACTTTGGCACCTCCAAACAGCAGCTAATTTGTGATCGTCTCTCCTCAGAGCTCTCTCCCACCAGTAAAAGTCCCTCTTATGTTGACTCTTGTCATATGCCGTACTCGTGTCCGCTTTCTTCCTGTCTTCTTCTTGCTTCCATATAATAATGTTCTCTATTGTTTCTTTGCTAAATCAGCCATGGTGTGCGTTTGAAATGGTTGATATGCTGAAATTTTGTTTTAGATATGTGGTGTGGTGCTGTAAAGTGAAAATTAGCTGTGATGTAATGCCCTGTGCCTGGAAAAGAGACTTGTAAAGTGCAGTTTGTCAACCTTGGGATGCCTAAAGGCAATAATAGCTTCAATATTACATATAACATTACATTCAGTGCACCATTAAAATGAGTCAGAAGCAGAGGTTTCTTCATGCAGTGTTACTTTAGTAACCTTAGACAAATGTCCATCGGTCCTCCAGATGTAGAATTTTTTTCTATTATCACACATTTACATCATACCTTTTTATAATTGATCATTAATTTGAACTGTCCCAATTAAATAAACAAAATAAATAAATAAAGGTAAACTAAAATGTTGCATGCTTTGATGAGGGAAAACTTCACACATGATGAATGATGCACGCTTTTGAAGATTATTTTAACACATCAACAGAGCAGCATCTTATTTTTAGCTTTTGTCATTGGGGGGGCTTGGTACAAAACCGATAATCAGATGAATGTGATTGGTACAGCTTTCCAAACAAGTTAAAACATCCCCTTTGCAGGTTCTGATGGGGTTTACACTGCATTTATATCAAAGAGTGACGATAAGGATTTACATCTGAAAGAAAATGAGGAGATCTGAAGCAAACACTTATCCAGTTTGAGCTCCAGCCTTATTGTTGCAGAGGCTTTGTGGCTCCTTGCAAACACCATTTAATTTTCAGACAAACCGTCAAATTCACTGTCATAGGTCTGACATACAAGTACTCATTTAGCTCCTTCAGCTGCACTTTTCTCTGGTCCTGGCCTCAGCTGCTTATGAGTGCTGCCATTTAGACTGCTCATGGTAGATCATTGAGAATATGGACAGAGTTGGTCCATCTGTGCTGCTGTGTCTCCATAATGCTCTTCCATATGGCAAAGTGTGGTCTACTCATTGCTTCAGGGAGATAGCTGTAGATGGTTAACTCTCATGCAAAAACATTCTCACTCACTAGATATTCTTTTTCTCTCAGAATAGAAAAAATGTACTGTATGTAGGGGAAACATCGTGCACACTACTACAAATGCAGTTTTTGGACAAGTATGAACATCATCTGTAAGGTTGTGGAAGCAGAAGTTGTCATTTTGGCTGTGTTACAGACACGTCTGTCGGACGTCCCCAAAGTCGCAGAATTGTTCGGCTGCTGCTTTTAACAAAAGGCGGCTCCACATCTGACAGCTAAAAAACCTCTATATTATATCTGTCAGTACGTTAGGAGGTCTCCCCAATGGCCTTATGTCTGTGTTTCTCATTCTTCTTCGCTGGGTTTCTGTTTCCATTCATCTTTTTCTTCTTGTCTGTTTTGTCTTGATTTTTCATGCTCTAGAGAGAGGTAAGGTGACTTGAGATCAATAGAGAGTGCGCTCACACATTCCCAGAAAGATACACAAACATGCACTTACACACATTCTTGAAACTGCTGAGCAGGTGAATTTCATTCATTCATATTCTTCATCCAGAGACACTACCATCCCAGTTATTGATTGCAGAGGTGATGGATCAATTGCAGCCAGTGAAGCCATTGCCTGTGTGCATAGATATTTTTCTTCCTGTTCTTTAATTTAGCAGAGCTTTAAATTGTTTTATAGTGACACTATTTTTATGTCTTTAATTTTTTTCCTGACTCACATCTAATGTCTGGCATACGCTGAAGAAGGGACATAAAAACTTTGACATAAAACAGTCCAAATAAACAAAATATCAAGTTTGAGAGTCCGTGTATCAGATTCATGTCTTAATCAATAAGCTCTTTGTTGCTGTGGGGGTGTATTCAATGGAGCAAAGTGCTGAACATGATGATGTACATCAGCTGATTTGTAAGGAGCCACTGCAGCTCAGAGGGAAGGGTGGCTGATGCTGAGCAGCTGTGGAGAAGTTTGAGATGGCAAAGAAATGGAAGTTCAGGAGCATAAGAGGAGGAAGAGGAGGCAGGGTATATGAAAGAAAGCAAAATATTGAAGTAGGGGGGAAAACCTGAGAAAAGGAAAGGTAAAAAAAGGGAGGGGAAATGTTGGGGAAACAGAAAAGAAGTGGCAAAGGAAAGCCATGGGGAAACAGGACGAAGCTTTAATATCTGGTGAGGAAAGACAAAAAGATCAACTTGTAGCTGAATGAGGTAAAGTGATCTGCCTCTGGGTGGGGCGGGGGGGATGGGGGTGTCAAATTCTCCTCATAATATGCAGCTATTTCTGTGGTCATTAAGCAGAAAGATCCTAGGTTTTAGAAACCTGGGACTCTGTAGCTTTTGAGTTGACCTGTTTGTTTGTTTGAGTCTCCTCAGTCTTTTGTAGCAATGCAGCTTTTCTGATGGCTGCACCAGAATGCTGTTTTTCAAAATGTTTTTTTAATGTTATCAAGGCATTAAAAGGCAGACCTGCTTATCATCACTGTGTGGCAGCTCAGTTATTTTTAGAGTTTATGATATAAGCATGCTGCATACACACAGACACACATAATCAGTGTTTTTCTCTTCAAAGTTTTTCTTCATTAAGCTGAGCGAGACTTGCAAAAACCGATGCCAGAAGATTTGTAAGCATGCCCTTCATTTTTCTTACTTCATTACAAGCAGAACATAGTTAATCTGTTATAATGGGGAACATATAAGTGACCTTTAACAAATGGTGAGGGTTAGAGGTGTGTGTGTTGGATGGGGGTGTGGAGGAGAGGGGGCGGCGGGGGGTTGAAATGGCTTTTGGATTCACTTCAGATGTAGTTGCTGCTGTGTAGAGCTAGGTGGTGCTGTTAGTCCATCCTCTGCCATTGTGTGTGTATGTGTGTGTGTTACTTGGTGATTAGAATGGGTTTCTTTCTTTTAAAGAGCAGTCGCATCAGAGTTGAAGCTCTGTGATTTTGGACTTAGACATATTTATTATCCCAATGACACAGATGGCATCAAATCAACATATTTGCAAGGAAAACACAGAAAGAAACATAAAATGGGTGTTATTCTAATAATGTTCACATTACTGTCAATGTGCATCACACTGTAACCTAAATGCTGAAGTTGCAGCCAGATGGATAGATGTTGTGTCCCGACCGGTCACAGGATTCATACACATCACATCTTCACTTGTACATGTTGTCATGTGTTGCTCTGTTATTTACTGGTATTCACTTGGCCACAGTGATTAAGTAGTCCTCACCAAGTATGGTGCAGACTGCATACAGTAGCAAAGTACAGATGCACTAACGAAGTGATCCTGGTGTGGTGGTGTGCAGATAGATTAGATGTATTTAATGATTGTACTCATAGATGAGTGTGTATATACGAGGTATACGAAGGTATTTATGCACTGCCGGGGTTGTGTATTTTCCGTGAATATAGCTGATTGTAGAATTGTATTGATCCACAGCAGTTGGATCAATCAAGCCATAATTGACCTGATTAAAATGCATATCATTTTGAAAAAAAAGATGCTTCAAGTCTTTGTCCTTTTACACTTTATCCTCTCTAATATACAAATGCTGTTTGTGTTTCTGAATTAAACTACTATACTTTTTACAAAAGAATGGAGACCAACTCAGCCCTTATACATCACACTCCGCCACACACTCACACACCCACACTCATTGGACAATGTTAAGCAGTGTGCATAATAGTGTTTGTAGGGTATGTTTCTCGTGGTTTGCAGCTGACCAGAATATGTTTTGTTATTAAAGACTGAAACGTAATGTTAACACTGCACACAGCATGCTGAAACTTCTCACAGACTGGCACTTCAAAACCCAAATTATTCAGCACAATAATCGTGAATCACTGCCATATGCTTCTGGTTATTTCCACTGGGTTAGATTCACATCTTTTTTTAGCATGAACCGATAAGTGTGGCATTTTATGGTAGCTTTTCTTTTTCCATTGTAACAGTTTTTACTACATCCATCTTTGCTTCTCTCGGCCCAGAGTTGTCGTGTCAACGGTTCTCATTGGTCTGTTATTCCCAGTTTTATTTTAATTTGCCATTTTGAGCTCATATGTTTTGACCACTCTCATTGACATTATATCTACTTCTAAATTATCCTGTCAGTAGACAGATAAAAACAAACAAACACAAAAAAAACTTTTTATTCATCATCAGAAACTTTAATATGCCTAAAATGTGTAGGGCGGCAAATGGACTGCCCTATTTACTCTTATTTGTTGATTTTAACCTGTTAATACCTGACATAAAAAGAACTGGGCAAAAATATCCCATTTTTAAAATCTAAAAACTTTCTTTGACCCTTCTGAAATAGGAAAAATCTCCCAATATTTACCGGTACTTGTATATTTACTATCTATTAGCATGTAACAGGTCAAAATAATTACAGTATAGTGTAATCCTCTGCTTTTTGATATTCACTGTGGTGCAGGAGACCAGTATCATATGAGGGTTTTGAGTCAAGTTTCTACCATAAAATGATGCAAAATGTCTCAGATGTCAAATATGATATTTTAGGCCATAAAGGGTTAAGTTGGAAAGAAGTTGAACAGATTTTACAGCAAGTTACACAGGACTGATACATATGTAGTTAAAATATAAAGATAAGAATTAACACTCCAGCTTATGTTTTACTTTCAAAGACATTATACAGTTCAAAAGTACCTGACTTGCTCAGTTTAGTCTCATGTCAGCTACAACATGTCTTACCAAACCAAATTAAGGAGCTGAAGTGTTCAAGATTAGCAAAAGAAGAAGGTGTTTCTACATGAACATGTCTGCAGCACGATCAAAGTCAGATGGGTTTTGACAGAATGTTGAAACTGGGAAAATAAAAATAGGAGTTAAAACATAATTTTACTGTCTTCTTTGAGTCTGTTGACTGAGAAACTAAAGGAAATGTCTGATTATTAAACAACACCATGGAAACACACAGGAGAGGCAGAACTACATTGTAAAAAGAATAGTTTTATATAATCAATAAATAAAGTGTCTGTGTTATTTGTTTCTCGTTAACTATTGGCAGGTGTTAATATAGGCATTTGATATTGGTGTATAAAAAACATTACATTATATTTGATTACATCACAACAGATAAAAATGAATACCATATAAGACATTTTTATTCAGACTTTAGTTTGCTCTTGACAAGTTGTTGCAATAATTGTCTCAAGTTTGAAGTGTCATGCCTAAAAGCAGAGCAGAGACACAGTGGACAGCATGTAACTTCTTTTTCTGCTGTAAATGGACACGTTGTTGCTGTAGCTGTTGACACTGTAACACTACGACAATCTTAGGCTTGCTTCTGTGCTCTTACTCTCTGCCATTTCAAAGGTTTTTACAGTACAGAACATCTATCATTCCCTAATTACTGTCATAATAATTCTCTCACAGCCCGTGTTTCAGTCCTCCTTTTTTCCACTGAGTGCAGTCACGCCTTTTCTCTTTCATTGCTCTCTTCCTTGCAAGCTCAGACTGCAGTGTCACTTTGTTTGGCAGGTCTTTGAGACTCCCGTCGGACAGAAGAGAGGCAAAATTTCCCCCAGCCCCCTCTGACTGTCCTTCCTTTCCTATCACCTGCAGTTTTCAGAGCCTTGGCAGGGCTTATTTTAAATTTATCTGCATATATATTTTTAAAATGTTATTTATTTATTTATTTTTAGAATCTCAGGCCTCTTTAAAAGTTTTTTAAAGAAGGTATCTGTGAAACAAATTTGTAATAACTGGTTTAAAAAATGCAATGTCCCTCATTCTTTCTTGTCTGTGTAGTTAACATCTCTGCATCCTGCAAGTTAAACAAGAATTGTTCTGGCTTTGCACTGAAGCATCTTGTTGTTACAGTGACAAAAAAGCTAACCCATCATGATCACTACAAAATCACTTTTTTTTGTTGAATAACCGAAGCAAAGTTGTATTCAGAGGATGAACATGACAGAGATGTGTGAAGAAAGAGTCAGGCTTAAGACAAAAGAGCTGTAACAGGTGGAAGAGAGTGTAGAAGGAAAAGAAAAATCTGTCACGAAAGAGCAGAGATGGTTAAAATGACAAGCTTGATTAAAAAAACTCAAAAGTCAGATGAGTTTTGTTATAAAGGGGAGATGGAGCAGGACAATGAGAGAAATCTGTGTTAGACAGATGGAAGAGGGGAGGGTGACAGAACATGGATGTGTGAGAATCTGAGAGAATAGCTGGTGAGATATGGATGAGAACATGACGAAAAAGGTGTGATATTGTGTAACTCAATACGATCTTTCTCCCTGCTTGGTGAGGCAATGCTGGATAGAAAGTGTTTCCACTTTCAAAGTGTTTCAGATCCTTGAAATCTTGGTATGGGGAAAGTAAAAAGTCAGAAATATCACTTGTTTCTGGATTCAACAGGCATCCAAGTCATTAAAATGCCTTTATTTATCTGGTTAAACTTAATTAACTTAGCATTTTCAAAGCAACCCTATTTTTCTCTTTCCGTGCAAAAGCAACAAATCTGTGTCGACACTCATGATGCATTGGACTGCAGGAGAGTGTGTTGTACACTTGTGAGTTTGGGAGCAGCAGGAAGCCTCTGGCTTTGCTGGCAAAGTCCCTTTTCTTTGCTCTTGGTTACTATAGACATAGCACACACAGACGAACATTTACACACATGCACAGGTCTATTCATCTTTTGTATGGAGGCCCCTAGAATACTGTGTGGACAAGCTTCATGCTATGTTCGGCTAAACGCAAACACAGTGCAACCCTCAATAGATGGAGATTCCACTATATAATACAGTTAGAAGCTGGCAGTGTCACACATGCAAAGAGAACACGAATGGAGTTAGTTTTGTCTCGGTAGGACACTGTCACAGGAATGCTGGGCTCCTTGGATGTCCTATATAGCGTCCTCATTCACAAGGTAACACACAAGTTGTGTGCACACGTTACAGCTCTCATTTGTTTCTTCTCTATTTGAAGAAATGCATCAAGTGGTTCAGGATGTTTATTAAGTGTAGTTTAAAGTTGGAGAGGAGTAAACATGTCTTTTCAAAGGAGATTTTTCCCCTTTCTATGAGGATACTTGAGGTTTTTCTACCTTAATCCGTGCTCATTTTTTCTGTCCAGGTTATTATTCTTGGTTAAAAACATTAAGTGTGAAGCATGGTGGTATAGGTTGTATCATGATTGTTTGAGATTTTGTCATTTTTATAACAGCCCAGTTGCCTTGTGTAATAGAAATAATACTACTGAATAAAAGCAGTTGCCATAGTAATGCCATTGTAAAAGGAACATGTCACTAAGTTCATGTTATAAATGTTAAGTTGAGGATAAAGTTCAAATTATTCACAGATGAGGGAATAAAAGCAAACTTATCATCAGCATTATGCTTTATGTTTTTTTTAGCTGATGGCGGTGTATGAGGAGCAGGAAGCCCAGCAGAGGGGTGTGACTAACACAAGCCTTACCCCCAGCCCCGACCTCCCCCAAGCTGAGCTTTCTGCTTTCCAGCCAATCACAGGAGGAGAAATCGAAGTCAATTCTTCAGCCCTCAAGTCCAGTAAGTCATTTTTGCCTTCGATTTAATGATGAAACCTCTTTTGTCTGATAGTGTGTGTGTGTGTGTGTGTGGGGTGTGTGTGTGTGTGTTCATCAAAACGTTTAAAAAATGGCTTAAAAAAGTTCAAGGTTCTTTATTGTCATTTCAACGCATGTATATACAGTGCATGTAAGTACATGGGCTGGAACGAAATTCGTTA
>JBAMHV010000013.1:19869629-19885407 GCA_037177535.1 Pseudomugil gertrudae
AGCAGGGGGGCTACAGGGGTCCTCCAGAGTTCAACAGCCTCACAGCTTCCAGAAAGAAGCTGTTCCTCAGTCTGGTGTCAGCCAGTTTAGCAAATTTATGCTGAAAATTCCACAAAAAGACTTCAAATCAAAGCCCATTTCAGGATCAGTGCAGGGCATTATATGTAAACACATCCAAACATGCACAGATGTGGAACAAAGCGTGTGGCACTAATATGTTCGTTAAGAAGTCCAGTTTGTTTTAGTACATGCAATTTGAAAGCAAACTTGGTTCAAAAGAATGCTGCAGCCCCTAAAACTAAACCAATCACAGTGGCGGAGAGTTTGGTGTGAATGCACCCTTCGTTTAACACTCAGATTAAGGCTTTTATCAGCCTCTTGGTCTGTAGTTGTGATTGTTTCATGTTGTTGCAGAGTCTGGTACTTAACAGGTGCTTATAGACTAAAAACATAACTTCTAAGGTCACATTCACACTTACACTGTGAATTGTTTTACACAAATGCTCATGGATGGCATGGCTCATTTGGAGCAGTGTGAACACTTATGCTCACAGTGGTGCAGACCAAAGAAGCAAACTCTCGGAGTAACATGGTTTAATATTCCCTTTTCGGCTCGGCTCCTTCTTCACCACAACGGACCGAAACAGACGCTGCACCAATCTGCCTGTCATCTTCCACATCCCCCACTCGTGAGCAAGACCCTGAGATACTTAAGCTCCTCCATAGTAGTAAAACTTTTAAATGCTAATATTGTTTCACTACTACACAATACTCTGAATTATAAACAGCCAATAAAACTCTCCAGAGACGTCATAAATATAAAGCCTCTCAGAATTTACGCGCATGTCGTGCGTAATGTTACATAAAAAGGATATTACAACAGAAATAATGACTTGTTTTTATTTCATTATTTTATTAAATTAAAAGTCCTACGCTAACAAAAACCAGACATCTGTTCATTTTCAAGTATTTTAAAATGTCTTTTAAGTTTTTTAAGTCAGTGAATCCACAGCCGCAAACGCAAGTCAGTCTTGTATCAGCACGAATCCAAAGGAATCATACTTTAATGGAAAATCAGTTTTATTTACTTTCTAGAGACAATATCAGCACATGGACACCCGCGGCTTATAAATCGGGCGTGGCTAACACGTTTACAATAATAATTTTATTTTATAAAATTAGTGTCTGCAACTCAAATGAAGGTGCACTCTGTTGCCCGGTAAATTACGGTAACTGTCAGAACCACATCTTAAGTTTGGTCTTCATGGCAGATGTTATTTTGCTATTTTGGACACTTGATCATCAAATCATGACAAAATCTAATATAATTTAACCTAAAGGCCATTGGGAAAAACAACACCAGTGGGAGTGAATATTGTTACAAGACATGCACTTGAATTTCTGTTCCATGTCCATTTTATGCACAGGAGGTGTGCTGTTAACATAATTCCCAAGCAGACAAAGGTCAGGGTGGCGCTGTAATGAAAGCAAGATGACAGCAGCTGAAATGTTGGAAGCTGTCTCAGAGAGACGCAATGAGATGTGCGTCAAACAGAGTCAGATGAGGAGGAGGAGAAGACTGGAAGCGCATGTGTTGTGTCAGACTGCAAAGCAAAACCTGATGTCTGCATCTGCTTAGTGTTACCTGGACCACAGCTATGTGAATGACCTTTACCTTCTCTATATTTCTTTCTCTTTTTTTCAGCTTGTTCCTTCTTTCCCTTCTCATTTTCTTCCTTCAGTCTTTATTTCAGATCTCTTTTCTAGGCACATGACTATACATGTGAAATCGGTGTAATTCTGCTACTCTACTTAATATATTTGTCTAATTTCTTTACTTTTCATACTTGTTGATTTCAGTAGCACTGTTAGGATGTTCCAGTCAGTTGGAAGGGTGGCTCTAACTTCTCCCTGTCCTTGAATTCTGTCAAGTTACACTCTTTTTGCATCTTACATCTGCAAAACCTGTATTATTCCTATAACAGAAGTGACGTTTGGTCTTGTATAGCATTACCTTCCTAAATCATAAAGGGGGCCTTCATTGTGTGATCCAGACTCTGTTAAGACGGGAAGTTTAGTCTGTTTCTGCACAGTCGCCTGTCAGCAGAGATTAGTGGTAATGTGTGACTGTCATGGGAGATTAGAGGTAACAGAGCTCTGCAGACTATCACTGTCAGTGTGAGAAGGTCAGAGTTAGGCCTCTATCACTGTCTGATGTTCTTCCACTCAGTCCAACCACTTGTCAGCTTCTCACTGTCTTCAGCAGCTCATTGTCTTTGTCTGATATGCCTTGATTCTTCCTTTGAGTGTCTGATCATGTTTCTACAAATCATTTTTGTCTTTTTATATCTATGCTGCATTTCTTGCAGTGTCCTTTGCTTTCACTTTTTTGTTTTCTGTCACCCGTCTCCGGGATTGTTTTATTCGTAAGCTGGTGTGTAGTCAAGGCCATGTGAGAGTAAAAGGCAGCTAGGTTTTTTGCTTGGTTATGATTCCTTTTATTATTAATCAAAACCCCCAAACTAAATTAGGCAAATCCTTTTTTACTAAAACAGATTTTCAAAATTTTCTTCTTGTTCACAAAATTTGCTGAATGATATGAATGGCACACTGAATATACCATTTATTTATTTTTAACATGCATACTAGAATGTGTAGTTTGGTTATTGTCTCCTCCTTTGGCAACATAAACATTTAGCTTCAATTCACTACAAGAGAAAGACTGGAACTTTTCTAATAATGGATTGGATTTATTCATACCAGTTTTGAAATCACACAAAGTGCGTCACACTGAAGCCGTTATTTACTCACTCCCATACACACACTGGTTGTGTTAAACTACTCGTGTAGCAACAGCTGCCATGGGACAGAGTGATGGATATATGGAAGTGGAGTTCAGACATACACCTGTAATGTGTTGACCCGCTCTACCATGTGGACTGCTGCTGCCTATTAAGCCATTGTTTTCCTTAGCTAGCTATACATCGGTACTATTTTTAAGCTTTCCTTATCATACGTCTTCCTCAGTAATGGTTGTTAATTTCCCCTTTGGCTTTATCGTTGGACTCGGCCTGAATTCTTATTTATGGTGAGAATCTTTATTTTAAAAGCATCAAACCAACCACGATATCAGCATGGAGTGATGCTGGAGGTCCATGGATTTTTAGCAGGAGCATTAAGGGGGTCCTCAAGGAAAAAGCATTGGGAACCACTGCTGTATAATAAAACCTAAAACATAAACATTGTTACTTAACATTCATACTTAAGTATGTATGCATAAGTAAAAGCTTTCCTGTACATTTTTATGTAATGATTTAAACAAACATCAACAGGTATGGTCAACAGCTGAATGGAAATCCTTAAAATGTAGTAACATTTTTGTTAGTGCAAGCATATAATAAAAAGTTAGGTGCCATTGAACCAATGCAAAATGTCCGTCTGGAGCACTAAAAGCTTCCACTTCTCTACCTCTTGCTTTTTACATAAGCCAAATAGTAACCTCAAAGCAATCATCATGGCGTTCTCCTCGTGGCAGTCTGATTTCATGATGCTTACAGCACTCATTTTACAAGATGAGACCTGTCCTGCTCTTCACTCTTTTTTATAGCCGATGACTCCTAACAATTTTCCTGTATGTAGGAGATTGCAACATGTAGTGACATAAATAGTAGATGTAAATATTATATAGTTTATTTTTCCTGCCAATACAGCTGGCAGTAGTGTGACCATCTAATCTCATGTGCTGACTAGTGACAGGACGGATGTCTCCATTTACCATTAGTGGATTTCTGACCACATCTCTATTCAGTGTTTATTGCATTATTTATTTTTACTAACTGATACACGCTCAGGACTTGCAAAAGGCAGTCATGAGCTATTTTGACACATGCACGGTAGTTCTGACATTTTCCAGAGACATTCTGGAGGAGTGGCATGTGAGAACACAGATGTGTGCAGCATTTAGGGCAGATTTC
Source organism: Pseudomugil gertrudae (assembly GCA_037177535.1). NCBI lineage: Eukaryota > Metazoa > Chordata > Actinopteri > Atheriniformes > Pseudomugilidae > Pseudomugil > Pseudomugil gertrudae. The sequence continues at coordinate 19,873,604 of JBAMHV010000013.1, forward strand.
TAACAGAGATTTTTCTGGCAGCTACATCATAAAATCACTGCGAGGGAAAGAATGCATGATAGTAGCATGTAATCCTGCAGATTTTAATGCCAGTGAGTATCCTTGCTGGTAAGAGTTGCTGCTTCACACTTTTTTATTTGCTTTGTGCTTGCTCCACAGTATGATCAAATACATCAAGTATTCGTATGAATAGAAAAATGTATTCTCATTTTCTTTTACTGTAGAGTTAACTGTTTCTTTATCCTATTGGGTTCTGCTTTCTGTGTACTCTAGCAGACTCTCCCCTGAACTCTTCTCCTCACATTTCCAGCTTTGAGATGGTATGTGGAGTACAGAACCTCCTGCTGTCCACGCTTGTTGCACTAACTCTGGAAAGTCTGGAATAATTTGTTCACAGATCCTCCTGAACATCTCAGATGTTTATATGAAAGCAGTGATGCTTTAACCAGGAAAGTTTACTCTGAGAATATGCCAACAATTTTCTTTAAAAGCATATATTCACTTACGTAAATGAGTTTTTGTTCAACAACATTCAGTCGTCCTATCTGTTATTTTCTTTAGGAAATTTAAATGCTCCTCCTTTAGTCCCCTAACTTAAGTGTCTGTCACTTTCCTTTTGTTTTACCTTTTTATGTCCCACATGCAGCCATCCCTCTTACATTGCCTTGTTTGAGGAGATAAATTGATTCGAGATTTGATGTAATCCATACACTCCAGCCATTCTTAAGAGCACCATGGGTCCATTTGTGACAATCAATATATGACCCTACAAATATCATTTGTCATGTCCTTTGAGTAGTCCAACCATACAGAGTTCCCTCCACCCACAGCACCACCGTCTCTGTTATATTCCCAATTGAGCTATAGGCACTTACATGACAGGGCTCTTAATGTTTTTATAGATTGATGGTGGCAATGAGTGGGGATGTTACATTAGAGATTTGGATGTATAGCACACAGATAATAATGATAACACACACACATATATATATAGCATGTATTAGATATTATATCACATATTAATTGTATTTATTTAATCAGATGTTTTTTTTATTGTTGACTTTTTTTCTCAGTTTTACATTTCTCCTAAACTCTGGCTGAATGATGATTTAATGCCGAGGGCTGATTAGCTGGGAATGAGTCACTGTCGTTTATTTCTTTTATATGCTTGTTCTTCTTTTTTATGTTGACAAATCTGCAAATGGGTTTCATGTTGGTCATTTAGATGCATGAACAGCAGTGTGTTGACTGATGCGATAGGAATGAATGACATTATAAGTTAATGTGTCTTATTCGCTGCAGATTATTTTATCAAACTGTTTTAATATAACTGTATAAATTATGTAAATCTGGCTCAGGCTAAATCTTTTTTTAATGCACATCTCATCAGCCTATAATAGCTCTCACTGCATTGAATATGTTCTTTAGTAATTCTAACAACACATACATAAACAAGGCTATCAATCAAGAACAATGTTTATGTATATTTGTGTGCAGAACTCACTGATGAGTCTTAGGTACTTTAACATTGGGCTATTTTCCACCCGGGTATCGTGTCTCTTGTTCCGTTAACAACCTATTTAGGAGTCATACTGTGAGAAGATTGGAGACGAGTTACAGAAAGCAGTTAAAGCTCAAACAGCTTTTGGTTATTACAGGTGAAGTTGTCATTGTTTTTGCTCTTTTAGACAAGAATATAGCATCTGCTTGGGCACATAGCTTTAAGTATTACCTCAAGTTGTAAATTGGATGGAAAATGTAAGTTTTGCTTCATGCTGTAGGTTTTTGGTTTGATGAACTAGTAGTCAATGCGTTCATATCACAATGCGACTTCTGTGTATTTACTTCTATTTGTCTGTGTACCCCCCTACAGGCACCCCCCTACTGGTGAGAAGCAGCAGTGACTCAGCCCTCGGCCCCCAAACTGCAGAGGCTGAACCCCCATTTAGTGAAGACACTGCAGTAATGGTAAAATCCTGAATATGTTATTAAAAAGGACACATGCAAAACTTAGACGACACATTTTAGAGTGCGATGATATTTAAAGTATATCTTTACACCATGTTAATTAATTGCTAAATTAATGTGTCTTAAAACATTAACAGCAACTCTAATCTTTAGTGGTCTCTGCCTCAGGATGCTTCTGAGTGACCTTTTTCTTTGTCCTGGTGTAGTGCTTTATCAAAAGTAGAACTTTTTGATTGTGTCACAGTTGTAATAACTAGTAAGACCTCCTTCAAGGTGTACTGTAATGCCTAATGGGTAGTAGATATATATTATTGTGGTAATGATGAAAACACTTCACTATGCAGTGGGCAGGTTTAGTGAGTATTTATGCATTTTGATGAAAAAAATCAATAAACACGCTACGTTTGATGTAAAAGTAATACAAAAGTGAACGTAAACTTTCATCCTCCCAAACTGATGAGATAAGTTTTTTTTTTTTTTGGTAAATCCATAATAACACAACTTCTTTATGCTGTGGGGCTGCGAATCCATTTAATCACACACACTGACTCCACATCCACTTCACCCTTCTACATACATAAAGCAAATCAGTTCTGAAGCAAGGCCTGTTGTGTTATTTTGGTAATGCAGCAACAGTTTTTGTCTAAAATTTAGGCCTCTAAATAAATTGTTCCTTGAGGAAACACTAAAAGAAAAAAATTGGCAACTTCAAGCAGCTAGTTCCTGCAGCAGATAGAGAGGGAGACGGATTTTCACTGCTCCTATTTGGCACATAGTTTTACCAAGTAAAAGTTGAGATGGATTAAATGGCAGTCTCTAGAGATAAAGATGAATAACTAAAGGAGTTCATATCGTGGTATTTTGTTCAGTGTTCAAACATTATTTTCAAAGTTTTTTTTCTTTCCAAGAACTTTTACAGGTAAAGTAAATGGTATTGTTATACTTTTTAACACCAGTATTTTGTGTAGGTTCATAAGTTATTGTCAGATATTGATTCACTTTGATGTATCATCAGCTTTGCTTTAGTGCTGTTGTAATCTAATAAGCTGATTTGCTTTAAATATTGGAAGCACATTAAGGCTCTCATGGGGGAAAACACATTGATTTTGACGACTCTCTGGCATAATTTCTTGGACATTTGCAGCACTTTCACAACTTTTTTATGAAGCAAAAAAAGTTTCAATCTTAGTTTAACCATGTTAATCATTACTGTAGATGCTGCTGCAGCTTCAGTGATGTTTTACACATTGAAACATTTAAAAAAATAAAGGTCACCCTTCATATTTGTCTGTGGCAACACATTGTGTTATGTATGAAAGCCTAACTTAAGAAGCGCTGCTTACAGCTTAAAACTTATTTATTGATAAAAAAAACACAACAAGACCATTATGTATTTATCCAGTAACATTTATTAGGTTTGTTTAACTTCACTTCTCACAACACACACAAGAGAAACAGTACAGTTACATTAATTAAGAACAAGTACAATAAAGACAGATTTACTATTTTTATTGTACTTATTGAATCCTCGTGTGGGATGCTGACAGGTCATGAGTGTGTGTGTGAGACTACATGTTTTTTAAGGTTGGGGTAAATGAGTCCTTGAGTGTCTTCATGTCTTCTGCTATCCAGACACATCTTGTCGCATGAGGCTCCATTAACAAAGAAGGATGACTTTCTCTCCCTCTCTCAAAGGGCAAAGGGCAAACAGTCTTCTGCTTGCATCATCTTCCCTTCCTTTGTGCTCCTCCGAACTGCTGATCTCAGTTTCACATTTGTCTCTTATTCGTCGTCTACAACACTAGTGCAGTAGCAGCTGTATCACCCAAATGGGACCCTAAAGTGTTTCTGTATGTGCAGAGCAAGAGCAGCACACAGACCAGGCTTTAAATTGTTGCCTTCAGGATATGACATCATCAACCTGCACCTATAAAACGAGATCACACATCAAAGCACGTACTGTATTCACCTTTATTGCCTGGGGTTTACAACATACAGCACAGATTTTAGCAATTTCCAAAGATGACATTTCCTAATTGCTTAAGCTCAATTTAATCTTCATCTCATTGAGTACACATGTTGTTATTATAGATGTTATACAGTAGATGTTAACTATTTTAGTCCCAATCTAGATACATTTTTATTGCCCTACCTCTCCTACCCACTATAAATGTGAATAGTAGAAATGTTCTTGTTATTCATCTAGAAAAACATTGTATAAATATGATATAACACCTGATGCTAGTTGGATGTTTGCATTACTGTGTGTGTTACTGTTTCATGTTCCCCATGCATTGTTCTCACCAGAAACTCCCTCATGTTTGCTGGTGACATTGACTTCATGCTTGATTGGACTCTTGAGCAGTGAACCTCCCCCTCATGAGACTCCTCACTGGACAAACATCCTTCTTTAATCACACTGTATTCCCTACAGAACAGCCTGTTTGTAAGGTTCAGTTCTTTTGGGGACTGACTGGTTCTCAGAGGTGGTCAGTCTTTTTTTCCCTTCTTGTTCCAGATGGTGAATAAACACGTTTGTAAAAATGCAGCATGTACACTGCCTACAGTATAAGATAGGCAGTGTATTAGTTTAAATTGTTCAACTCCAAACAGCATAAACATGGATGTAAATTGATTTTGATTGTTTTCAGCTGTTGCATATTTGACAATTAAACTCCTTTCAGACTGGTACATTTTCACTGTTGACACCATAAAATTAACCATGGCTTTAGAACAGGGCAGGGCAGGTTCATGGTTCTCGAGGAAACTGGGTTGTGAATCACATCTGTAGCTTGTACTTTTTGATATTTTTACCCAGCTCTGGTTCCAAGCATGCTAAGCTGATATCATATAGTGAGGCTGAAACCCAGCAGTGCTGATTGGCCAGAGGAATCATTACCTTTGATCCTATGGCGACTCTACAACTGGACACACACACAAACTTCCTTCTTCCGTGAAATTGTGAAAGTTTGGTAGAACGTTTGAAACTTTTGTTTATATGTATTCAAGCCAACAGATTGCTTACTGTGAGCAAGACTAAGGAAAACATGAAACTAGTTATTGACCACAATATTCAGATTACTTTATTTCTTTTGTTGTTGTGAAACTCCACAGCCTGCATGATCGCTGGCAACAAATTTCTAACTCCTCTGAAGTCATTCATTCATTTGCTGTACCGCTTATTACAATTCAGGATTGTGGGGAGGCTTGAACCTATCCCAGTATGTAGCAGGCGAGAGGCACAATACACCCTGGATCACATCACGAGACCCGACAAAGACAGACTAACAGCTATTCATTGTCCTAAGGACAATTTAGTGACCGATTTACTTACATGCATGGTTTTGACTGATTGAAGGAAAATGGAGTCCACATCTACACACAGGTCACTGCTCAGACCTTCAACCCAACCACGGCTTAAACCAGCAGCCTTCCTTGCTGTTAAGCCACAGTGCTAACCACAATTCCACCGTGCAGTCTCTCTGAAGTAAAAACGATAGAAAAACTCATTCTAATAATCACTCGTTACTGTTTTATACTCCTCACTGTAGTGAGAAGTAAGGCTGAAACAATGCCGTGAAGTTGCATGTCTTGTCTTTTTTACAACTGCTTTGCTAATGCTAAGAAACAGCCAAAGTTAAATGGCCAGTATTAGAGAACAAAGAATGGGGAAAAAAACCGGATGGTAATAGATGTATAGACACTTGTTGCATTCGCAGCAACAAAAGAGAACTTTCATCTACTAAAAATGACCTGATTGATAAACTGCATGGAAGAAGGTATTGTTTGACCCAATCTGAGTTGTAATAAATCCTTTTTTTTATTTAGTGATGTAATGTTTAAGATGTTGCTGGTTTTGGCTTTAAAACTCTTAGTAAACTGTTTTATATACAGTGAACTATTCATTAATAAAACTGTATACATAGAGACAATGCTTGCCAGCCTGTAGTCCATTTCAATCAAACAAAATGTTTGACTGTTAGTGTAAAGATAAAACTTGAAAACCTGAGAAAAGTCAGTAGATTATTTTATTTGCAGCCAGAGAAAGGGTGAACCGAGAAAGCATGGAGCAGTAGGCAAGCCAGCTGTCAGTTACGACTGCCCATCAAACAGCCAAGCTGCTAGCCCTCAAATCACGTTACCAGTGCAATCATTTCCATACCACCAGTAAACTTGTCACTTGTCATTTTGCAAATGAAGCCATAATTATTTTTTTTGGGTGGGAAAAATGACTTTCCACATTTAAGGTTGAAAAGTTGATGTGAATAGAAGTCAGTGGTGACCTGGGATTTCTGGAGCTGGCATCTTGCTTTTGCACTGCTTTCAGCTTAATGAGTGCAGTCTTACATTCACTATCACAAACTAACACATTGCTGATGTAAATTGCATGGGTTAGATCAGTTATTATAGCATAAATTCAAAAAGAAAGGAGGAAATAACCCAGAATATTTCAGTATTTAACTGTACTTGATCGCATGGAAAACATTCAGTGTGGTTTTCTGGCAGCTGTTCTGCAGTTACTAGCATGTGTGCTGGTGGACTAAATGACTCTGGAAAGGATCTACTGTAAAAAAAATAGAAAGAAACTGTCTGCTTGTCTTTTACCTGTTTAGAAAAGCAGATAGGATGGTTGTGTCTGGATTTTCCCAACTCTTCTGTATCCCTCTTACACTTGACATACATCCACACACTGACTTACTCGCTCATCTGTCTCCTCTCAACCAGCCAGGTTCAGACAGATAGCTTCAGGGTAATTGTACAGATTGTCACTTAGTGAGCGTAGTGAAAGGAAGAACGTACTCTTCCTGTCGTCATTCTGTATTTCTTGCATCTGTGTCTTTCATCCAACTCTCTATATCCTGTCTTTGTTTAGTTTAAACTCTTGAAGATTTACTAATCTGGTATTGCTTCATATTTCTTAAATGCCAAGCATGAATGCATACAGGCCTACTTAGCAAAAAAGAAAAGAAAAACTTCTGTCTCATTTTTAACCATGCATACTTAATGTAAACATGCACGCAAAGGTTTTGTAATGTAATTATCAATTTTTTTTATGTTTGTTTTTGTATGTTGTTTATGTGTTTGTTCTGCCTTTTATATATTTACAATAATAATAATATTTGTTATTTGGTTTACATCTTCATTATTATAGCTTGTTTGCCATTCTGCATCCATGGTAGTCAGCAATAATGATTTTGTAGCTGGCTGTAAATGTATCTCTATATCAGGGGTGTCAAATGAGTCCTCGAGGGTCAGTATCTAGCAGGTTTTTGTTGTCTCCATCCTCTATCCAAATTGATTTGCATCAGGTGTGTTAGTGTTTAAAGAGCACTGTTCAAAATGGTGACCTATTGATTATTTTTAATGTTGGAAAATCAGAAGATGTCATTTTTAGTGATGTATATAACAGATATTTTTAATAGATTTAAATCAATTAAATTGAAAAAGTTTTTTGTTCCGGCTTTTTTAAAAAAAACATTTTTGTTCCATCTCGTTTTAGCCGTCTGGCTGTTTGATGTGGCGTTACCACACAAATTCCTGAGGGAACATTTTAATATACAGTAGCTTACTCTAGGTATTTCATTTTCATATAGATGAACATCCCTAAACACACTCACACAAAATGCTCAGTGTGCATTACTGCTAATTCATCATACTCACTCAGGGGGCATTTTCAGGGAACACTTAGCCTGATTGGTCATTTAGTAATTAGTAATATCGCTAATAGTTTAATTTTTTTTATCTACTTTCAGCAATTATTAGATTGGGCCAACAAGAATAAAAGCCTACAGCCCATTTATTATACATAGTTACTTAAGGTAGGATTATTCATCACTCGGTCAGAACGTGAATCTTCCCTCTATGCTCTGGTTTTTGGAGAGCCACAAATGCTCACAAGTATTGATTAAACTGTCCCATGTCAACAGATTAATGTATGAACTTTTTCCGCTCCTCTTCCCCCAACACATTAATGATAAATCATAGTTCTATAGTAGGCATGTTTTTGTTTTCTGAAAACATCAGGTCCTTAAATCATTTTTTCTTATACATGTTTTATGACTAATCGTTTGCTTTGATGTAGTTATTAATCACTGAAAGCCGTGATCTATTGATTGTACTGGGCATTCTTGATAATTATATTCGTATTGAGGTTTTCCATTGCTTATATTAAAAAAGAAAATTGTCTGGAGTTGAGCCGGATCTTGTTATAATAGATCTTAAACCTAAAGGACCAACTTAGGATATTTCTATTTTTTAACGACACAGTGTCCAATTAAAATGTTAATATAAATAATGGGACACATTTATTCCTTCGGATTCATTTACTAGTTTAAAATGACTCTTTGATAAGTAACATATGTTGTCAGCCTCTGTAATTAATATGTTGTTCTTCACGGGGAGGGAACAAGGGAGAAAGGCTATTTCTACTTGCATTTATTAAATGAGACATACAATTAAGCACCAGTGGCTTTGCAATTAATGTGTGAGTGACTGTCATGTCAGTGAGGTGAGGATAATTAATGTTACCTGTCATCTTTTTACTAATTAAGCTCGAATGACAGCATCAACAGCCAGGCCAGACTAATTGATTTCCAGGCCACCAAAGCCCAAACATATGTTTACTGCACTGGCATTTTGTCATTTCATGTTGGGTCTCATTTCTCTTTAATCTGTTTCTTTACAGCATCCTCTGGCTTTGATTTGTATGAATTCTTTCTTTACTCAGTCCGACATCTTTATGACATCCATTCTCTCTCTTTTCTTTTGTTTCTTTGAGTATCTTTTCTCTCTTTATCTCCCTGAAGCAGTTGGAGTGGATCATATGGCGGTATGGGGGTGGCGGGTTCAGAGGTGGAAGGTCATGTTAGGAGTCCATTAGTGCCAGTTCCTAACATAGACCCTTATTGACCTGGGTGTTTTTCTCCATATGTTTAACACAAATATGTGCTCGGGGTGCACGGCGATGCTGGCATAGCCTGGTGTCATGATTGCATATTTATTCCTGTGGGTAAACATGGGAGTCTTTAATACAAGTCCAATCGGTATGGACTGAAAAATGTAATGTTAACACCGTGGTAAAGACGGTGCTTTAGTTAGTGTGGCTTCAATAGTTACACTGTAAACTTAAACATGTCACGAAGTGATATAATGATCGAGATTACATATAATTTCTCCAAAACAATCAAAACAATTCCACAATAAGACCAGCTCTACATGGTTTTACTAGGAAACACAAACAATAAAACAAATAAAAAACAGAACTGTCAGTTTAGTCTTCTTGTGCAGGTGTGTTTTGTATGTTTCAGGCGGCAGTCTGAAGTTCTTTCCTTTGTTTATTCAGATGCTGGCAATGCTACGGCACCCAGCAGGGGGCCTCTCATCTGCATTGGCTTCTTGTTGTTTTGGTGTGGCTCTAAGACAAACACAGACACATGCACACTTCTTGTGATCCCTCCTCTATTGTTTTAAAATTACATCTCCCTCTACTCGCAAATACGTCACTGTCTCCCACCTGTCGCTTTTTTCTCTGGGTAGTTGTGCCCATTGTCCGTATTATTCTGCACTGACAGCAGTTTTCCTGCCTTCAGATAATAATTTTGTCTTTATCTGTTCATCTGTTTAGCAGCTCAATCTCTCAGTACTCCTCATATTTATTCATTCATTTCTTTTGTATGTTTGTATAACAGCTTAAATTAAAACACTGGAGCTTTTTAAAAAATCTCCACACTTAATATTGTCAAAAGATACATTCCTTCTCACTTATTTTGTTCAAATCCTCTTGAAGTCTTAAACTGTGTGTGTGTTTTCTGCAGGCAGCCAGTCCTACCGTGGCAAGGCCTGCAGGAGTGCATCGAGCCCAAGGCAAGCACACCTTCAGTAGCAGGTCAGTGTCATCATATGGATGCTAATGTAATTCATTCTTTTCTTTTCTGTTTGTATTTATTTTTCTTAATGTTTTATCCTAATCAACTACCATAATGCTTTTTGGTTACATATTCAGAGATAAGTGACTATCAAAGATTGTGCATGAGTTGTTCCAGTGTTCGTGTTTACTGGTCTTTTCTGTGTGTGTCCCACTTTCTCTTCATTAAAGCTGTATTCTAATCCAGATCAAGGCCCTCACAGATATAGTTGGTGTTAAAAAGCTCCATCATTAGCTCACTACAAAAGACTGCCAAAACAAGGTCAGGGTCACACACACATTCAAGGAAGCAGAGCCATGCTTAGACTGCCATACACACATGGTCTCAAAAATAAACAGTTACAAACACACTTGCATCTGTTTTTTTTTTTTTCAAACACGCACAAGTGAGCACAGAACATACATGCGTGTGCTAATGAGTGCTGCTTAATTAAGCGCTGGGGTGCAAAATGCCTTGTGTTTCTTATGTGCCTTTTTTGTCCATGTGTTTATTTTGGCTCTGTGGGACAAGATCCGAAATTCAGACACAGAGAGGAGGATAGGATTCACAGTGTACAAACACTATACTGCTGTATATCTTGTTAGGAGTAACCAGAGTGAGGCTTTTATGTTGGTCGTGTGCATCCATTTTAAAATAGTTTTTCAGAAAACCATTAATGTGCTCCTTTTCCAGTCAACTAGGATTTTTACGGCACACTTTTTTTCAGAAATGTAATTTTTTGCATAAATATACAGTCTTTAGTTATTAAATATACTATGGATTTACTACAAAAGTAAATAATAAGCAGAGGCTGAATGATTACACATGACAATACTTAAGAAGCATAAAATATTAACTTCCCCCATGGTGAGGCAGGTAATTGTCATCTTACTGTTTTTTTGTTTTGGATATGTAGCTGTTTTTCCCCTCAGTTTTCAGTCTTTAAGGTCACTCTAATATTTGGATTTTGTATTTTTGACATCACATAATGCATAAAGCATGTGTGTCTTCATTCTGCTGCTGTTTGTTGAAGAGCATGATAGGGATGGGAATGATGAAATTGTTGCTTCATCAAGATGTGAATGGTTCTGATTTGATTTTCAGATGTAAAAAAAATGTCTGTTTTCATTGATATTCAAAGACTGACATAATGTTTGAACAATTTGTTAAGGGGGAGATAAGGCTATTGCATCATTGGCTCTGGAAAGATGCAGATGGCTTGTAAATATGGAAACAAAATGTTGGCATGTCCAGATTTAGTCTCTGTGGGATGCGGTTAAAAACAATTAGCGTTAACTGTTATAAAACTTTAGGTGATATATGCTGCTACATCTATGCCAAATACCGAGAGGTGATACATCACTTATAAAAGCACATTTATTGATAGATCATGTATATAATATCTATGCATTATGCTTGCTGTCAGGGCTGCACGGTGGAGCAGTTGGTTAGCACTGTGACCTCACAGCAAGAAGGTTGCTGGTTCGAGCCTCGGAGCTTGCATGTTCTCCCTGTGTTAGCGTGGGTTCTCTCCGGGTACTCTGGCTTTCTCCCACAGTCCAAAGACATGCAGCTTGGGGATAGGCTGATTGGAGACTCTAAATTGCCCATAGGAGTGAGTGTGTGTGTGTGCATTTTTATTTGTCATTGTGTGTTTGCCCTGTGATAGACTGGTGACCTGTCCAGGGTGTACCCCGCCTCTCGCCCGATGTCAGCTTGGACATAGTTATATTAGCCTCTATATTTCTCACTACTGTCATAATAATAATTCACCAACAATGATGCCCCATCAGTATGGCATTCTTTATGCCGCAGATACTTAAAATCCTCCACTTGGGGCAGGACCCTATCCCCCACTCTTAGAGGGCACTCCATCCTTTTCTGGTTGAGAACCATGGTCTCAGATTTGGAGGTGCTGATTCTCATCCCAGC
>JBAMHV010000013.1:19885507-19912327 GCA_037177535.1 Pseudomugil gertrudae
ACTCTTAGAGGGCACTCCATCCTTTTCTGGTTGAGAACCATGGTCTCAGATTTGGAGGTGCTGATTCTCATCCCAGCCGCCATCACGGCATAGTCTGATAGTCTGATCATCAAGGTCATCGTCTGAGAGTGACATTCCTATAGTTGTCCAAGGCTAAAGTGGCCAGAAGCATGACTATTTGAAAACCAAGACCCTAAAAGTGCAAATTGTAAACTTTAAAAAGTGATTGTAATATCAGTGACATCCGTTATGGATGCTTTATAACTTTGTGTTTACAAAACACCAGTAAGCGCAGCTATGCATAGGCCGTCTCTATGACGACTATAGCGACCAGTTTTCCCCCCTCATCTTTGTATTTCAGCTAAAGGAAATGATTAGCTACTTTAATACAAAGTTCTGTGAGCTAAATTAATGGCTAAGCAAACAAAATAGAAGCAAATTAAATGTTGCTACATGTTTGAAACTTTCTCAATGCAATGCAGGGAATTTCGTTTGATGTAGAAGTTGACATTTAAGTAACCCGTACACATCTGCATCATCTGAACTTTTTTTTTCATGCACATACCCTCTCATGCATGCACACATCCCACTCTCATATGAACCATCTCAGCAGTGAGTAATGTAAAAGTGATGTAATGGTTCTTGTGGTCGCCGGGGAAACGATCCTTGAAATTGCGAAAAAGTCCAAAATGAGTGTAGGACTGCAGCCATAAATACTGGAACAGCAGAGCATACGTTAAATGAACGTGTGTGTTTGTGCGTGGCTGTATATCAGTCTGATTGCTGCATCGGCGTGTGAGTATTTCTTTGCCTTTAAATGTGAAACTGACGCCTATAAATACAGTAATGGCTCATCATAATTTGAACCCCACAGCATGCACAGCAGAAAACTCATTCCATGCGAATCAAAATGTGCTTTTATACGGGGAAATAGATTTTCACTAAATTAGTTTATTGAAATAGCATTCCCGCATATTATATTTCCTTTGTGAATAAGGCGCTCTTCTGAATGTGTGTTGGAAGGCCGGAGGTGAAGAGGTAAAGAGGTTTCAGCGGGTTCACCAAACAACTAAAAGAGGTTTCTTTTGTTTAACAAAGCCTTTGCACTGTTGCTGTTTACATCACATTTTATCTTCTGGCTTTGCCTCTATAGTTTCACTCATAAACTAAATTTACACACTCGTTGACGAAGCAAATGTGAAGTGATTTGAAGCCTAAATCTCTCAAAACTGTATCTTACTCACACATTTATTCAGCAGTTTGTGCTTTTAGTTGGTATGTAAATGCTTGAGTATTTCCTTTTATTAATGTTTAGATGTGTGCATTGTCTTCGCTGCTTACATCTCCGGCGCTTTGTTCAGAGAGCCTTAGGAGGTAAGACAGGGAAAAAAGGAAATGGGTTGATAAAAAAGTAAAGGGATGAGAGTGTTAGATGCGCTGAGATGAAGAGAGTGGTTTGGTAATGCATATCCTCCTTTTTATTCCTCCTCTGTGTTTCTGTCTTTCATGGGGAGGATCAGGAAAGTGGCAGCTGGATAAAGAGAACACCTGCTCTCTTCATCTCTCTTTGCTTCACTCAGTCCCACTCTCCCTCTTTCTGTGCATTTGTTTTTTTTATCCTCTCTTTGCTCATCGAGCTCCCTCTCTTTTCTTAGGTCTCAACCATTTTGTCTCTCTCTCAATCCCCTTCATTTTTTTGCATTGATGCAGCCTGTCAAACATCTCACAGAAAAAAAGAAAAGAAAATGCAAATGGATCTCAATTGCTTGTGTGTGTGTGTTGAAGGTGGTGTGTTAAGAGATCAGAGGCACAACAGCAGGAAGGGATAGAGGGGGATGCATGTTATTTTCCTACTCGTTTTAATTCTATTCATTAGGCTTGTCTAATTAATTCACTGCCTCCTCCCTCCCACAATTCACTGTTTTACATCCATACCATCTAGCTTCCTACTTTCTCTCTCTCTTTCCTTTTCCTGCCATTCCGTGACTGATGCAGTGTTTCTCTTTCTAAAATGAAAATATCTTACAAGATTGACAAGGATGCACTGACAATTCAGCTGCAGAAAAAACTTTCGGGCGAAAATAACCCAAAAGTACGGTGGTGTAGTGGTTAGCACTGCAGCCTCAGTGTAAGAGGTTGTTGATTCAAGCTTCGGCTGGGGGATGTGTGGAGTTTGCATGTTCCCTCATGAATGTGTGGCTTTTCTCTGGGTTCTGTGGCGTCCTCCCACCCACGAGACATGCATGTTAGGTTAATTACTATGGTTAATTGACACCTTATTGCATCTAATTCGCTTTGGATAAAAGAGGGCAAAGTGTCTGCAGAATAGAATAGAAAAGTACATTTTCTGCTTTCATCCAAAAGACTTTTTATCACAGCAGCAGCAACACAGCTGAAGCAGGATGTTGTGATGAGGAAGGCAAGCAATGCGATCAACATAGTCTACCTGGGCGTATTTCAGAGTACAGACCCACAGACTGCGATTTGCAAACATGTAACGTTGAAATTTTAAGAGGTACATCTGCAGAGATTTTCTCTACATCTGGTTTAATTTATCACCTGTAAAACAAACATCCTTCCTGATATGCTGAGTATGAGAGAATTTCAGCACAGAGAAGGAAAATCCCTTCGAGCATGTCCACTCCATCTTTGGCAGACATTTTTGAGAAAGCGAAAAGTTTCCCATTGCCTTGGACGATCAGCTGTTCATTGTTGTAGAAGATGTTGGATTTTGTAGGATGATCGAGATCTGTTACGCCATGCCGAGCAGACAAAATTTCTCAGACATATATTGATGTGCTAATAGCTGCTAATATTTCAGCAATCTGTTTGACGACACTGTTTGTGGAGCTTCCACGTCAGCCTCAACTGTAACTGCACAATGGATCAATGCCCATCTGGAAAACATTCTGCTCCATTCACAAGAGTTTTGAGGATCTCATACAGCAGCAGCCATTTCCGGTGCTTCGCCAACACCCGGCATATCATCTGATCCAAAGTGCTTTGAAAGTCGGTGCAATGGAAGAAATGTGACAAAAGTGGTACAAGGCCATCTGACAGGAGTTCAGTGGTCCACACAGTACATCTGGCTGTGAATGACAGAGTCTTGTCTCAGCATAGTGTAAAATGTACTGGCTATAGGCCACTATAAATGTTCTCAGCTGGCCTATTCCCCCTTACAGTCTATGCAAGATCAGTTTATTACACCAATAAAACAGTTCCAGCAAGACGTGAGTTGGAACAGCACATATTACATGCTGGATAGCCTCCTTATGCAAAAGCAAGTCTTGGCTGCATACAACACAGATCATGAGCTTCCTGTGACATTTACCTCACACCTTCTGTGTCTCTCATCCTCATTTGAGGAGCTCACTAAAGACATCAGCTCTCCTGATCCATCTGCAGCAGATGTTCTTCTTTTAATCGCCGCACTAAAGCATCTCCTTTGCAAAGAGGTTGAGATGGACCACGGCATGAAAACAATAAAACTTACACTAGTCAATCACCACATATTTCTCTGAGATTTATTTGGATCCTCTGCACTTTATTGTGGCTGTACTCGATCTGTGTTATATAAAGTTCATTACTTGAAGGTGGGATTAAAGCAGAATGCACAGAAAGATGATCCCAGCTACGATGGATGTGGAGAACGAGCCTGGAGAGGGAAAAACTCAGAGCGCAGAGAAAAGGCCTCGTCTCTGCATCAGATGAAGGTCATGCACCTCCATTGTCTGATATGTTCATGCCTCAAATAATAATATATAGGCTACTTTCCTGTTTTCTAACAGACATTTTTCTTAATTGGACAAAAATGTTTATTTATGCACTGGTTCTATTTAAATAAAACCTTCTCAAACATGAGGAGGTCAACAAGCACAACCGCTCAACAGTTACATTGTTGTCTTTCTGAAATTACCATTCCAGTGAAGTGATAACCCTCGTGCAGAGCTGCTTTCCTGACCTGGCAAAGATGGCAAGCATGTGCTTGTCTGCTTCTTGCAAAAGCTCTGACAGTGAGAGACGGTTCAGTGCAGCAGCTCATGTTCAGATAAGAGGAACAGACCTCACTGAGAAGCAACTCTTCACCAACAAAAAAACTGATACTTTACCTTAAGAAGCGGAAGGATCTTGTTTAAATATTTGTTTTCCACTTTGCACATTGGTAGACAGGGAAAATGTTGTTTTATTCTTGTTTATGTTTTATTTTATTATATTGTGCATTGTTGGAATGTGCTAAATAAATATTTTCCTAATTCTGTAATTGATTTATTCTCTTAAACTTTGTTGTTAATTTAAACAGTTGCGATGCCTTAATTTTAATGAGGTTAGTACATGTTTTAAGGATTTTAAAGATTTCTTTACAACATTTATACACAGCTACAAGCTTAAATTCTTGAGTTGTCTCATGATAGTTTCTTTATGATAAACAGAACATTTATATTTATCTTTTAATTAAGGGATAACTTCCTGTTTATCTGCTTTTCACTGGGCACAAGTTAAAGTTACAACTTTGCTATATTATTTTGTTATTCAATTTTCACGTTAGTCATCCAGACTAGTAGACGAGGATATCTAAAGATGCACATCGTTAGAATAAGTCATATCACAGTGTTAGGATGCCACTCAGAGTTAAATCGTACAAAGTTAGACCTTATTACAATCTGCTGAAATAGTCCGGAGCAACAGTCCTCCAGGCTTTTTGAGGCTTTGGCTTCAGTTTGGACATTGCTTTTCAGTCTGGTCTTACTATGCATTAATTTTCAGGGGAATAAACCCGGTCCCGACTGTGTTCAAGAATAAAGGCTCTCACAGCAAATATTCACTTCAGGCTGAATCTCCTTTTTTTGTAACTGCACATGTAGGCATTATGTTTTATTTGTTTGTTGGTTTATAAATGTTTTTACCCTTCAAAATGTCATTGTTTTGTATTTTATATAGTTAGAATACAGTACGTTGGTTGCTAGATGTAACCATGTTCACCTGGCAACAAAATCTGTTCTGACAACACATAAATAGTTAGTCTGATATGAGACCTATCAAAGAAGACAATAAGCCTGCCCTTACATTTTAAAATGATTAATATTACTGCTAAGCAGCCTTTATTTGTATGTGTTGCTGTTGTGCTGCCATGTGGGAGTTATGGGAATATTCTCCAGATACTGTACATGCCATTAGACTCACCAAAGTTTGGATTTAAAAGAAAAGTTTTGTGTTAATCTCTTTCGACAGGACCTATCAGGGAATATCAGGCACAGCAAAGACATTTCATTCCCATCTTTCATTTCTGTGTTTGCAGATGTTTGGATTAATTCAAATTTGCTGAGTCGTGATGAGGATGAGGCAGGACAAGTTCTGTTTTTGTGTGTGTGACTGTAAAGCAGAGAGTTTGAGACCGAGACGAAGAGGAAGAGAGAACTTGTTTTTGCACTTTGCATCTTTCTCCTGCTACCACCCACATCATCAGTAACCCTCTCTCCAGAGTTTATCAGCATCTGTACTGCTATCTGTTAATGGGGATTTAGGGATGGATGAATGGTCTAGAGAGACAAAACCTGGAGACAGGGTTTGCGAGACAGACACAGAATGAAAGAGCACAAAACAGTTGAGGCAAAGTTGCACAGTAGTACATAAACATACACACAGGGAGCAGAGGGAAGGTCACGAGAGGATTAATGGCTGTGCTCTGATAGATAAACTAATCAAACAAACAAAGACTTGAGCACGCACATTAAAACACAGAACGAATGTAAAGCTGATGCACTCTTGAATAATCTAGACAGAGACATTGTGAGACAGAGAGTAAAGAAGAAACCCACAGAGAAGAGAGGAAGAGGGAAAAAGTCATTGCAAAACACACGTGAATCCACAGTAGTCTCCTCTTTTATTGGTTTTGAATGGAGGCGTCTGCATTGCCTTCTCTAAGGCCTGTGTTCACAGGCACAGATTAGGTCCTCAACACAAACCTATTTTTGCACAGTGAAGGCAACCATGAAAAATCATCAAGCTCAGAAAGTAATTTGCCAAACTTTCCCTCAAGTGGCACTAGTTTTTAACGCTCTTACCATGCTTTGTCTGTGAGTTATCGTACATGCGAGGACTGGTCTACTTTTTGTCTTCTCTTGACTTTAACTTGGATCGGTCAGATGTATCAAGGCTTTGAAATATTTTGTTTTTATTCTGATCATCCAGCCAGACTTGCCTGAGTAGCCAGAGCATATAAACAGAGTCATGGCATTCACGTGGGATTTCGAGCCATCCGTCTGGCATTCTTTATCTGATTAACAATTTAAATTTTATTTTGGCTTTTTTCAGTAATATGTTGTTGTGTCCTTGTCTTTGTGCTCATCTGTGTGTGTGTGTGTTTAGCCTGACCAGGATGGTGGAGATCATTGGTGAGGACAGTCCCTTGGGAATCCATGTGGTTCCCTACTGCTCTTCACTCAGTGGACGGTGAGTTGTGTACAGCCTTGCACTGAGTAAAAAACTAATAGTATCCATCTATGTAAATTAACTACACATTAACAGCTGCACTGCATCTATGATATATTTGTTAACTGTGGGGACTTTTAGTTGAAGCGAGATCCCTAAGGCCCATTTATGCTCTACACAAAAGACTTATCTATTAGTCTATTACTATTAGATCAGTTGATATGACTTTTGTGATATATTTCTATATCGACAGGTCTGAAAAACCACCTCATAAGAGCGTAAAAACATTTTATCGATGCTTTAGAGGTTTTTTTTTATGTAGGCGTTTTGATTACAGGTCTTTTATCCCGAAATTTAATCTTTGTGTGAGTCTTGGGGTAATGGAAACGCAGATAATGTTGAAAAACTACAGTGTAGGGCTGGTGTTAATGACATGCAACACCTGAAAAAAGGACATTCATTAAGCCTCTTCTTTTGGCCATCAGCCAGGTCCCTGCTTTCTTATGCAACACTTGACGAATCAGCTGCACCCGTTGGACCCTTGAAAGTTGTTTTTTTTTCTAGTTTCCATCATAAGTTTTAATTTTTCACATTTTAGTGCATGTAGGAACAACAGGGGACTGCAGGTGGAAATGAGCAACTTTGCTAAAAACTTTGAGGTCATTGTATTGCATTGCCCTGTCAAATAGATAAATGTTTTCATTCATAAAGAAATTACTGGAGGTAATGGCTGCTATTATCTGTTGTCTTCTACCTGACATATATCTAATATCGTAATGACTATATGACATCAGTTATTTTTTTGTGGTTTAATATTCTTGTTTGCGTGTAAATGTGGTGTCCTTCTGTGATTTCCTTCTGCTTATTTCTTTAAATTCAGTAACATACATTGGCTTTGTCTCAATCAGTGCACTAACACTACTTTGCACACTATGTTTAAGTGCATTTACATTGACATTTACGCAATACATAGTGTGCAAAGTAGTGTTAGTGCGCTGATTGAGACATAGCCACTGACTCCTGTTTATGTCCCTTTAATTTTTAATATTTCATCAATTTCTTTTTCATTATTATTTTTTTATTTACTTTATTCTTTCTGGTTGACCTGTATGTTCCCTTTAAACAACTTTCCTAAAATGTTGGTATCTTACACAAATTTTACAAACATCTGACCTGTAAAAAACCATAATTTCCCCCCAAAATAAGCGTTAAATGATCTATTTGAAGAAGTTTCTATACTTTCCACTGTTTCCAGTGACAGCTGCCTGATGAGTCCATGGTACAGCAGCTGCAGCAGCTCAGCAAGCTTTCTCCTTTCACTGCAGACTCATTTGCATATTTACACTAGTGGGAGTATTTGTTTTGGAAATGCTAATTTCATGGTGATTCCTTTTTTTTAACCAGATCTTTTGAAGGCATCTTCCCAAAGTCAGAATATATTTACTTATTAAATAAAATTGTGTATGCCACTTATTAATTTCTTTGCATTGTGTAACTAGTAGTTGTGTCTAATTAAATGTTATCATTACTGGTGTCTATGCTGACAGTGGTTTTCTGATGAACTTGGTGCTGTTTCTTTTGAATTTACAGATTCATTCAGTTTTTTAGAAGAGACTATTAATCACCTTTTCTCCTGTCAGGCCTCTGGGTCTGTATATCCGAGGAGTGGAGGATGAGAGTCGTTCCAGAAAGGAGGGCTTGTTTAAGGAGGACGAATGCATTGTCAAAATTAACAACACTGACCTCATGGACAAGACATTTAGCCAGTAAGTATGGACTAATTTATCCATGTTAGACCTCTGATGTAAACAAAAAAAAACTCAAAACTTTGGATGTGATTAAAAGTTGCAAAGTGATGTAACAATTAAATAATAATGTTTGAGAAACTATGGCAAAGGCTTAGTGAATAGAATTGTACATCTTCCCTGTCATACAACCACTAAAATTGCTTATGTTACAGTGTCTCATTCACACACACCCATACACACACCGCTAGGCACTTTGGGTGCAGAGTTTAGCATCTTGCCCAACTTAGCCAGGGAAACCCTGGACTCGATCCACCAATCTCCTGGTTGGGAAAACTTCTCTTCCATCTGAGCTACAGCCACCCGTCAAACTGTTCGTATAAGTATTGAGAAGATGAGAACAGGTATTGGAATCAGGACCATTAGAGGTTTTTATCTTATTGACTCGAACAAGGCGATTATGTTTTTGTCCATGTTTATCAGTTTTATGCAAAACATTATATATTTAGTTCTTAGTTCTGTAACTGGGTCTTAAGCACATTTAGATTTTATGAAATTTTGGGTGTAATGTGGAAGGAACTGTAGACATGAATTTTTAAAAAATATTTTTCACATAATGGGTGGAAATGAGTTGCGTGCCAGAGGTTTGTGCTCTCCAAGTGCTTTAAATTTAAATAATTTTTAATTTAATATCTAATTTAACGCATTGGCTGCCAGCCATGGCATTAGCAGAAAGCCTCGTGCTGCCAGCATTTTGGAGCATTTTGGCTCATCTTTCAGACTCGCTTCGTGTTTTCTGGAACTGCAGATGTGGAAGGACTACCTGGACGCCTATCGTCATGTCACCAATCCCATCCCACCCGCAACATGACTCCCAAACTTCTGTCTCTTGACTAAAACTATTTACATAGCGAATAAAGCCACCCAGACCGGTACAGTCCCTACGGCACCAACCCCTGGCCAAGAAAGCAGCACCCCTAGTGTGGAGGATCCCCATGAGGAGAACACTAGAGTTTAAACATGAGAGTAAAAAGACAGTCAATGTTATTATCTAAAATCAGGTCAATGATGATAAAAGATTTGTTTAAAAGAGAGCGGACATTTAAAAGAGCCATGTTGAGCCATCCATGAGTTGTGGATGTATTCTGCGGTCTCAAGTGTTTAGGGACCATGGAATGTAGACATTTTACATTTCAGAGGGTTAGTAAATGTGGGTGTTTGTGATATCTATAGTAGATGTATACTGGAATATGATATTATATAGGACAGATGGGCTTGACTGGAGACGTATGCTGGCTGTGAAACCGTCAATCTGTGGCTGATTTGCAGCAGCAGAAAGTGAGATTTTCAGAATGATGTAATAGTATTTTAGTATCATCTCGGTGACTTTGAAAGAGTTGGTGACTGTAAACTTAACAACTAGAGAACAGTAAAACAAATGGACAGCCATAAAAATATACACAGATCAGTATCTGGAAAGGATATTCTGAAGACATACAGGACCCGAGGGATGCATCTGGACCTTCAGGTAATCCATCTACTGTTCACTGAAGCCTCATCAAAACTGGTTGGCAAGAGGGCTGTCAACATGTCATTCTTAAGGAAGGGAAAAGACTGAGACATGACAAATAAAGCCTGGAGAACAATTCCTGATGACAACATCAAGAAATTAGAAGAACTCGGACTGTGGTGCAGATTAAAGATGGCTACACGAAATACTGATTTCAGCACTGTGTTGTATATGGTGCGGTTGCATTTAGGTTTGCGTGTGTAAATCACATGTAAATTCCTGGTTTTCCTGCTCTATGTATAGAAATGAAGAATGTTTAAAGACATTTGCACAGTACTGCACCATATGTGCAAACATTTCTGAGTCTACCTGTACCTAACAGCCATCAAACAGGGAGTATCTGGGGATGCTTCATGATTACAGAGCATTAAAATAACAAAAAAAAACACACACACACATCAATAAAAACAATTGCTGCAGATTACAATTACTGAAGCAGAATTTATGGTGATTACAACACATCACAGGGACCATTCACTCCAGTGCTCATGGCCAGGACTCAGTGTGGTAATGCGATTAAATGTTTTTTTTTATTATTCTATAGTGAAAGTAAATGGATTATCAGTGGAGGGGTTGTACGTATTATTCACAAACAGGTGTGCACTGTAAAAAAAACCCACCAGTTCTCAGTTATTCACCTGAAAGCATTCAGTGTTAAAAAGGTATCCAGAAACCAGTGAACAAAGCGAGGAAGAAGAAAACAAACTCCACCGTAATCTAGTTTAGGACCAAGCTTCCACTGAACATTAATAAACTTGAGTTTGGCCTCACAAACAAACTGCCCTCTGTTTTAAACATTGTTCAGTGCTGGTGGGTTTACTGCGATGTGTTGCTTCAGCCAGCGAAATTAGTCCAAGTAAAGCTTTGAAAGGGTTTGTGTCTACACACTTACACACTGCCAGTATCCCCGCTTTGAAGCTGCATTAAAGAAACTTGTTTGATTGGGATGTTTTTACAGAAATGTGATTGCGTGTTATTGAGTCGGGAACAATGACGATATCATCTGCGGACAATGTTCTAATTGTGTGATTTTAAACACACAGCTTTCACATCTAGCTGAATTGTTCTGTATTGTGATGTTGAAACAATGAAAATCTCTTCACTTATTGTTCAGAAAGGTGCGGCACAAACTCGCTCTTATTGTGCTGAATGGTCTCTCTGTGGATGTGCTGGGTCAGATTGGTAAAATGGAAATGACCACCTATTTACTTGTATTCCCAGTCTGACACTGGGCTTCTTGAAAGCATCACTGGTTGATATTACATTTAAATTTAAGGTGATATCAGTAGTATCAGTGCAATATAGCACTATGCACGGACAATAAGAAGACATTTTTATATCTATGGGACAACCTAGTTTTACTCTCTTGTTCATTTTTTTCATTTCAAGTAAATTATTTAAATCATACCAAAGTTTAATGTGTTTTAGTCGACTTTCTGATGTCTCAGACTGTAACTACTTCGCCATATTCAGTATTTTAATTTATTATACTTTATTTTTTACATTTTAGTCTAGCTTAATTACTGTAATTTATGGTTTTTTATTTGTAAGTTTATTGTTGTTGATTTAATATTTGTTTTGTTATTAGTTCTTGTTTTATGTATTTAATGTACTTAAATAAACATTGATACATTTTGTACATCCAGTAAAGACAAAACTTATTTCCTGTACTATCTGTATGTATAGTATTCAGATCATGTTTATCCCATTTATGACTTATTAAAAGATGAATATATTTCATGCACAACTTTCTAAACATAGCTTCTTAGTTATGGATTGCTATAATCAATAAACATGTCAGAATAATCTATGCAGGAAACGATATGAAGTTAATCAGATCAAACTTTGATAAAATGAATTTACTCTGGTTTTATGAGCTGAATGATGGTGTGTATCAATCACTCCTGTCACACTCGTCCATCTAATTTCATTAGTGTGATCGGATCTAAACTAATTTTCTGCAAAATGATCTTTTTCTTCATCATGAGATTATAATGACCTTCAGTACAGATGTCACAGCTACTTGAGCTCAATGAAGATGAGAACAGAATCTGTGAATGGTCATCGCAACCTTTAACATTTATGAAGTGCAAATAAAAGAAAATGCAGATTTTGATAATTAATATTGTTAAAATTCAGTCAAAATGTGTTTTTTTAACTGGTTGTTCTGATACAACAATACGAAATGTATGAAATCATTTCACAATTTGTTCTGGTCATTACTAAAATCACCAATTAACATGCACATATTTTAAATGAGCCATTTATAATCAGATTTAACTGTGCATTTTATTTTCTTCTAATTGAGTTTTATTCTCTTATAGTTAGTTATCTCATGAGAGATTGATCACTACACTTTGTATGTTATTGAGAGTGATGACATGATTAGTTTTAATGGCAAATTTATTCCAAACGTGGTTTGCATAATTCAGAAAAAGTTCCTACTTAAAGAGCAAAACTTGCTGTTGTGTCCTCTTTACTTCTGCCTTTCTCGCATTCCTCTCTCTCTTTTTGTTCATCCCTCTTATCCTCGCCCTTCTAGAGCTCAGGACATTTTTCGTCAAGCAATGCGCTCCCCGCTCGTCTGTTTGGAAGTCGTGCCCTCCTCTAACAGAGAGGGATATGAGAGAGGTCTCATCGGTCAGCTGTTTGGCGGCAGCACCGGTCCCAACAGCAGCCCCCATATCACCAAAACCAAAGATCCGCCTCCACCCATCAAAGCCAAACCGCTGTTTAAACCCTCTGAGAATCCAGCCACACGACTGGTAGAGGAAGCTGCCTCTCCAGAAGCTTTCACTGTGAGTTTCTAACTTGTGTACTCTAACATTTAAAGCCTATTTAGAATCTCACGCACAGTTAAAGTTGTAAATAAACATAACATTGATGTAAAATGTACATTAAATATGCTGATAGTGTCAGTGAAAATGGATGAATGTGAGAAAGAGTGATGGTTGCTTTCTGCTCATAAATGAACAAGACTGCAAAGCTTTCATGGAAAACAATCATATAATGCAAACTTAAAATATGTCTCCATCTTCCCTCCTTCACACTACTGGTGCCTCATCAAAAGTGTTCAACGGGATCATGGGTCCAATTTGTTGTTTTTCTGTTAATCCCTTATTTGCAAAGACTTGAGCTAGCGCACATTATTTTTACTTTATGTCCACCTCCTCCTTCAAACTGTCAAGTCTTATAAAACCCAAACACATGTTAGTGTGTGGTCTGCATCACCATGGTTACTTTCCTGACATTTAAAAACAGCTGGCACAGAGGAAACTGTTACTTAGCAACAGCTGATTATCTGTTTATCTTATAACTCGGACGTTATACACCTTTTTTAAAATAAAGATTTGGCAGGATGAATGTTTTTCGTGTTATTTTCTGCATCACTTTATGTGATTGATTAGACAGCATTAACAGTAAAAATAATGGACAGTGCTTCAGTTCATTATCAGTGGACTCTCTTTGCTCATTAATCATCTTCATGTCAGGAGTTTAAAAAACAAAATGGGCAAAAATTGTGAATAATACGGGAATCCATGTGATTCAGGAATGTCTTTTGAAGCGCTGTAAAAAACTGCAGACTGCAAAATCGTTTGCAATAATTATTATTTACATTAAAGTTGTTGGAAATATAGCCATTGTTAAGGTTTGGAGCTTTTTCTCCAGCTAAGAGGAAATTAGTCTATACCCAAGAACCATGAATATATCGATGCAGACATGAAGCTGTTGGAAAACCAGCAAACTATAAACTAAGAGACTGGCCGTACCTCAAAATCTACATCTTTAAGCTCCACTAAGCTTCCTTTGAGGTGAAAGCAGTTGTTTATTCTAAGTATCATGGTGAAGGTAACGTGTTCTGAGAGGATTTTGCTTCTTGTTGGTGCAGAAGATTGCATACGTAGATGGAATATTTTTTTCCGTACAAGTGAAATTGTTTGATAGATTCCTTATTGAAAAGAGACGATAACATCAAGTGCATAAAGTTTAAATGTTGTAAAAGCTGTTTGTTCTCCGTCTAGACCTCGAAGGGAATGAGTGAGAGCCCCCTCCTTCGGAAAAGCCCTGCCCTCTCCAGCCTGGTAGCAAATAAAAGAGGAGGCCGGAGACTGAGGATCGACTTAAAGAAAGGTGGGAAATCACCTGGAACAGAACAGAGCCTAAACTTAGACTTCTTTCTAGAGAACATGATCAAAACATTCCTATAAAATTGTGTTTTATTGTTATATATTTATATGCAGTCATCTGATGCAGCTCGAACTGTTACTTATTGTTGCTGTTGTGTAGCTATATTATCTTGTCTTGTCTGTCACTGTGCTAATAATGTCATTTTACCCACTGTGTGTGTTTAGTCAGGTTGTCCAGATTTGTGCTTATTTCAGTAAAGCTTCCTCTATGTCTAAGCTCCCTTCCTCTCGTCCTTCCTCTCTCCATCTCCCTTATTCCTCCTCTTCAGGGTCTATTAAGTCTTTATTGATCTGTTCATTTCTGCTGATATGAATTCATACTGGACCAAACTGCTGACTGGGCTCTGCTAAAGAGACCAGACCTAATGAGGTCTATAAAACACACAACTGGTCCCTCTATCTGGGGTTGGCCTTTTTGTTCTCACGCGTTCTCCAGTGCTTTCATATGCATTTCTGCGTATGCGTGGACATATTTTCCCTGATTAGGCTTTTAATCTTCATCGCTTCCCTTTCCAGAACGTTCACTCTCATTTTCACTGTGTTGCATTCATTCCTCCTTACACCCGTTCCCCGTCTCCTCCTCATTTTCTTTCTGCTCACTGGCCCACACCTGAACCCATCACTTTTTATTTCAAGCCTTCACACCTGCAGACGCTGCAGCTAAAGGGTTTAAAGCGATCACACTCACAATCTTCTATAACTTAAACTTATCACACATGCAATATGTAGTCAGGAGCTGAGTCAACATCTGTATTGACGCTCTCAGGAGGAGTTTGCAGTGTGTGTGTGTGTGTGTGAGAAAGGATGAATTGTGATATTTACCCTCAAATTCTTGTTTGTGTGTGTCCAGGTTCAGAGGGTCTTGGATTTACTGTAGTAACCAGGGATTCTTCAGTACACGGTCCAGGTCCAATACTGGTAAAAAATATTCTGCCGCGCGGTGCTGCTGTTAAAGATGGACGTCTTCAGTCTGGAGACCGCATACTGGAGGTAGAACACAGCTAAATGTTAACCAGATATTTATGTAAACTGTTTGAGCTGTTTATTACATTTATTTTGTATATCTGTGTGTGTAGGTAAACGGTGTGGATATCACTGGGGTGGGCCAGGAGGAGCTGGTCTGCATGCTCCGCAGCACACGACAGGGGGAAAGTGTTTCTCTGGTGGTCTTAAGGCAGGAAGACATGTTTCTGCCCAGAGAGATGGTAAGAACTGATTAGTGTTTTATTAACAGTCATGTTGTCTGGAAGGTCACTGGTCAGAAAGGAGGATACACACCGTGTTCCAAGTTATTCTGCATGTAGAAATCAGTGAATGAAACATCTGGGTTTTGGTGTTTGTGAGGAAGAGTCAGCTTGTCTCGTTTCTCCTGTATGCTTAGATCACTCATAACAGTTTCAGACAGGTTTGATCATCTGAGCTTAATTAAAAAGAAACAAGAAAGCAGTTATTAAAAAGTTCGTTTACAAAGCTGCTGGTGTCTCTGGAATCCCAAAAGGCTTTTCATGCAGGATATCCCAGAGGCTTGCAGTAGGCTCAGAAAGACTAAATATCAATTCATTTGGTGCTACTCTGGATGGTCCAGATGGACGGAGTTCTGGATGGTTGGTGGATGCCATCATGTCCCAGTAAGGGTGTTACATCAGCGAGGTGATGGGGAAGAACTGTTTTTGCCTGTAATAATGGGGAGTGAGCTGATAGGATCCTATTTAGTGTCAAAATGACTTCTACATCATACATGCAAATTCTAACTGACCATTTCCTGTTGTGGTATTAAAAGAAGGGGGGTTGGGTGGGGCTTGCAACCATTTACTGTTCAGAAACTGGTATGCAGAATAATTTGGATCACTGTATTTTAACTGGCAATGAAAATGCTCTTGTTATTGTTTATGGTTTTATTTCAAAATCCAGATTATTATCCAAATCAAAGTCATTTTTTATGTTTAAAAAGTCATGTTCACCATCATTTGAGTGGGTTATTTAGGAAACCTTCAGAAGGCATCATTTTATTACTCATCTCCATCTAATTTTTTAAGTTTAATTTTTGATCTAATCAACAGAGTTGCCATGGTGATGCACAGCTCGGCAGATTCCTTTTGTAGATATTAATTTCTAATGTCAATGAGGGCTTTTCTGAGTTACTTAAAAGGTCATTATGCTTCTCTCTCCAGTGATAGGCTCTTTTTTAACTTGGTGTTATAGAGGAGTCCACTCAGTCGGGCTTGTTGTAAGTTTGAGGCAATGCAGTACGAATGATGCTTTGTTTTGTGCCACTGTTTCCCAGCATATTGTTTACGCTGCATTTCAACATTGTTTTTCTCTGAATAAACATCTTGTATTCAAGCTTCTTCTCTACTTGCCTTTTTCTAACTTCGCATGATCAGCAATAGTGCATGTCCACTTTCACTGGATTTTTTTCATCTACTTCTATATTAGTTGTACAGTAAACCTTTAGATCTCAAGCTTTCCTTCTGGTTTGCTAATACTTTCATTAAATATCACCAAAGTGGTGATAAATCCTAATTATAACTCCTCTCAATGACTTTTGGATTCCACTTGTTTTGCTATCACGCTTGGGGAAAATACAAATGAGGAAATGAAACCAGACAGTTAATTTTATTTAACACAATTGCTTTTATCACTGGTTTATGTTTCTTTTTATCTTAGTTTTTGCTTATTGTGCTTCTTCCCTTTGTGTGTCTGTCCATTCCTGTCGACTGATGTTTCCTCAGCGGCTGCTGCAATGGTCAGACAGTGCATGTGACCCTGAGCTCCATAGGAAGTTGTGTTTCTGCTGACAGGAAAATGAGAGGAGGGCTCGTTTATGTGCATCAAACTCTCTGCTACTATGGGACACACTTTGTCTCTGTACTGTTACACAGTGAACTAAACCAGAATACTCACATGACAAAGGGAGACATATTTACATTTCCCCGCCTATGGATTGTTGCATAAACACTCTGCTTTTTTAAAAGGTTCATTTCCATCTGAAGTTGTTAATCAAGGAGCCTTTGAAGGTTAATTAGACCCCACATCGCAGATCGTTGATGACTGGACATCTAAGGTGTAACTGGTTGAATATTCCCACCACTTATATGGTAAATAAATCACAACATGATGTGACTGGGTAGACTAAACTTACTAATTTGAACTTATTTATTTGTTTTAGTGGCAACGTGGCTAAGCTGCTCTGCATTTTTGCAGCTAACTTGACTACATCGCCCTTTTACCATTCAGCATGAGCACATTGGTATAAGAGCACAATATCACACAGCCGGTCAGGAAGCCCAATTCCCATCTGTCCTGTTTTATTCCTCCAAGCTTGCTTTAAAAAATCTGAGTATTTTCCTTTTGTGTAGAAAACTGTCCATCACAATGTGTCCCATAGGTAAAGTATTGTTCTGACTTCCTCCCAGCTCTTTGGAAAGCAGCTGATTCAAGGTCGCTCCTTGTGTCTACTGGAATTACAATTTGCCCCACAGATTCTTGATTTGCTTAAATTTGCTGAACCTGGATAAATCAAATGAATGTCAAAGGATTTATAGTTCATTGGTATTTAATGTACGCATGTACCGAAACACACTGAAGTCACAATGTCCATGAACATCACACGGAGTGGATTTTCCTCTTTGTGGTGCTGTGTGGCCTGTTCTGTAGCTGCCATTAATTTTTATACCAGGAGTTTTATTTGGAATAATTGCATTTGTAGAAGTTTGCTTAACTTACCTTGCCTGTTACAAATGGTTTGCTCCTGGATTATCTTGTTTGGGTTTGACTTTTTCTGCTGTGGTACAAACTGACTGAAAGTAGCTTCTACCATCATCTGCTGATGCTACACAGCTGGCTTGTTTACTCAGAGAAGAATACATGAGACAAGCAGGATGTTAATTTCCTCACAACATTCATTACCTAATGTAAAACATATTTTTGATAATCACTTGGGAGATCATTTGAATGCATGACAGTTTTTGCAATAAGGTAACACATAACAATGAAACCATTTCTGATTCAATTGCTTTTTAATTTAAACCCCCAAAAATGAATTATAGTTTTGTTCTTTAATAATAATTGTCTTTTTTTTATGCTGCTGGACAGTCTTGAGTTTTTTGGTCTCACACACCTCCATTTTTTAATATTTATTTATAATTAAAGGCTTTGTAGGGGCAGAAGTGAACTACTCTGAGATTGCTGAGAGCAGGAAATAAACTATTTTAACCATATAAAGCAAAACAGATGAAGACCAGAAACCCAGTGGTGCTCAGATCAAAGTTCATAATAAATGTTCTATTTTATTTCTTAATATGCTTGGAAAGCTGTTGTTTTATACGAATCATTAGACACATTTGCAGCTAAGTTTAGAGCATGTCCCAGCAGACACTGAAGGATCGGTGTGGTAGAAGTTTCAGCATCCTTCAGCTTCATGCCGGTTTGTTTGTGTTGACGGAGAGGAAACAGAAGAAGGAT
Organism: Pseudomugil gertrudae; assembly: GCA_037177535.1. Taxonomy (NCBI): domain Eukaryota; kingdom Metazoa; phylum Chordata; class Actinopteri; order Atheriniformes; family Pseudomugilidae; genus Pseudomugil; species Pseudomugil gertrudae. The sequence goes on from JBAMHV010000013.1 coordinate 19,903,903, forward strand.
GATGATGAAATGATGGAAGGATCTTGTATATCTTCTCCTCCCCCTCTTCCGTTGCCTCATTTTAGCCCACCATCTGGTGTTGTCTGTTAATGTGTGCGCTTGCTGTAGAACAAAGACATTACACCACCTCTTTACACACACTTTTACTGAGCAGCTGAACTGTGACATATAACATATTCATACACTATCCACAATATAGCAAGCATGCATCCCTGCTGTGCAAGCTCTCCTACAGGCCTTTGTACACAAACACACACCATCACTCACATGCAACACGGAGCAACTTTTTTATAATTTTCTTTGCAACAAACAAGCGCACGCTGACTTGGCATGTGCCTTGCAACTAATGATTGAGTCAGTGATGCTCTTTTTATGCCCCCAAACAATTCACACATCTTCCTTCCTCTCTTTCTTTTTTCTGTCTTTGTGTGTTTTTCAGTGCCAAATCCTTCACTTTTCTGTTTCCAAGTCATTCAAGGATGTAAAAAATAATAAATATTTACTATAAATAAATAAGAAGGTGTGTTATGATTGTACATCTATACACATATGTAAATATGCCTGAGCTACACGTTATGTTTAGTAATATATCTCACATAAAGTAAAATACATGAGTGAAAAAACAACCCTAAAACTGTTTTTTTAATACATTTAAAGTGCATTTTGCATTAAATCGTTTTACTGATTGATTAAAACTATGACGACATTTCTAGCAATAAATATAGTCATTGCACCAATTACATTCTTGTATGGAAGTATTGAATTACAAGTGACTGTTTTCAGCTATAAACCTCCTGATGCATGAGGATAATGTAGATTTTGGGGGGATTTGTGCTAGAATCTAAAATAAAACAAAAACCAAATTTAAGTGGAATTTTGAAGATTTATCAAAAACTTGTAACTAATGTTTCAGGTGTCAAGCAGCACTTTAAAAGGAAATAAGTGAAATGAGATGGAACAAAGTTTTCTGGTTGGACAGATTTTAACGCTTTTCTGCCATGTTTTAAATAAACAGCACAAATATACTGAAGCGTTGGATGTTTGTGTAAACAGCTGTGCTGGGATTTTGCAGCAGCAAACATTTTTAAGGACCAAATGTTGCTCAGACACACTCTGACATGAAATCAGTAAACAGCAACTAGTAACAAAGCTGCTTTATTGAACAGTTTCTTCACTCTGATCCTGCCTCATCCATCACCACTACAACCAGTGTGTGTGTGTCGGTGTGGTTTGTCCACTCAGTCTGTTGTCTCTTTGTGTGTAAGTATTACATCTTACTGATATTGTCGCCAGCGTGACCTCACAGAGTTACTATAGTGGATCCCCCATCTGTTATACCCTCAGAGACCTGTCTCTTCTCACACATACACACAAACACACACAGAAGCTCTTTGGCAGCTTGGAGTCTCTGCAGGAGCTGCCATCATCCCAGCGGAAAGTAGTCGAGAAGGGTATCACATCTCTCTTCTCTCAGACTTTCCCTCTGCTGCTTATTAAAGCTTTTTCAGCTCCATCATTTTACCGCTCCCACATCGTTGTTGTGTCTTCAAGTGCTCAGTACATAAGCGTCCCTCATGCTCGTGCATGTCAGCTCTGGGTTTAGGTCTCGGGATAGGGAAAGGGTTTTTACGGGAGTGCTTTACTCTTAGCAGCAAAGCCTTTGGTATTTACATTGTGTTGGCTGTGTCTTACTATTTTCATATTTATTCCACTCACATCTGAGCTTCGCTGCATCTGACTCATGTCAGTGACCCTTTATATGCTACAAATTGAATTCAGTCCACTTGTGCCTAATTGAATTAACACAAGGCACACATCTGTCTAGCTAAGACCTATAAGTCAATAGTATGTCATCAAGTGTGGACACAGAATATAAGAAAAGAAAAGGGACTCACTAAGATTACATTTTCAATACGTGACTTGTAATCTATGACCGATTTTGTACAACTTTGGGTACTTGCAAATATGTTCATTTTAATGGATTTAGCTCTATTGTTATTTCAAAGTAAGTTAATGGTAACAGTTGATATTTGTGTGTAAACCTTTAACGCATATTTACATGTGTATACATGTGTATTACACCATTGTAGCCTTACTGAGTAGAATCCCTCCAAATCTGAGCTGAGGTGCTAAATAGCACCATGTCTATATTATAAAATGTGAATCTTCCAGTTTTTATGTATTATATTGCTTTTTAATTCTTAATAAAAGCTAATCCTCCTTTAAAGAGATAGAAAATGACCATGTAAACACCTAATTCTGAATGTAAATGACAATTTGGGCTCAAACTTATTTCCAAAGTACATGGCTGATTTATTCTCAAATTAAACCCAAACTGATTGATTTCTTTCCTTTTTCTACACATTTTGATTTCATGTAAAAGTTCAATCCGGTCGTTCTGCCCATGCTTGTCCCGTATAGACAAAATCAAAGCGATGTTATGTGTTTTTTCCATGTTTTAGCTGAAAAGACAAGAAGCAGGAAGTGGAGTTTGTTTTTAGTACATGTAAGTACATCACGTACCAACCAGAACCCTTCCCAACCCCGAGGTATGAAGCAGAAATGGGAGCGTTATTTTCATTACTGATAAGCTCACATTTAAACTCAGGGTCTCTAGTTTCATTTAGTTATAAACTGATTCTCAGGTGGTCATTTCAACATCTCCGGGCTTTACGCAGCCCCCAGCTAAATCCTCGTATTGCCCTTTTATTTCCTTTGTCATTAAATTTTTCAGTACGTCTCTGCTGCTCTCGCTTCATTCCTCCTGTAGAGGTAATGCAGGCAAAGTAGTCGAGTGTTGCTTTTTAATGCATCAGAATGCGTCTCCATCATCCTCTCCCTCACATTTTCTGGCTGTGTCTAATAAAAACTCAAACACACACCAACTGAGCTGTCTTTTTGATAGCATGTCCTGTTGATCCATCATCATGGCATCCCATTTAAATGTTAAACGACCTGCACGAGAAGCCTCACCTGTGCAAAGGGCTTTTTTTCTTCTGTAACTGGATAGACTTGATGGAGTTAATGTAGCAAAGACTCAAACAGCTTTTTTATGGTCACAAATGGAAAGCAGAGACATGGAGGCTCACTGCAGTTTTTTATTTTCGCATTACGCAGAAATGTCCACCCATCACAGTAATGAGGCCGGAATAATAGGAATGTGTCAAGCAGTTCTGTTGTATTCCAAGAGTGTCAATGTTTGCTTGTGTAGTGCTCCATGAAAAACAAAATGCTTTGTTTGTTGTTTGTTTTTAAGCAGATTCTTTCTCTGCACACCTTGTTTTGAATACACACAGAGCACTGCAGATGATGACAGGACAGCTAAATCACTGAAGCTAAGCTTATTCATTCGCTTACTGGGAGATTTAATTCATCGCCTTAGAAAAAAATGGGAAAAAAATACAACAACTTTACATATATTTGCATATTTTTGTCAGATTCCATAAAACATCTCACACCCTGTGGGTGGCCCTGACCTCTAGCTGAGAACTGCTAGTTCAGACGTTCATGAGGCATAACAGCACCCATCATCTGCTTCAAATTCACTCTGGCATTAGTTTTCTTTTGTGTTGAGTGTAAGCAAAAGCAATCATAAATAACAAAGGAAGGAAGTTGAATCTGATGAATAAAAAATGGTGGAAAAACTGAACTGTTACCAAATCAGAGACAAAACTAGACAGAATTGTAGACTTTTAATGAACTCACAATGTAATTATGCTCAGAAAGTAGTTAACGTTTTTATGCAGGAGGTTTAAAAGTTCTTTCCAAGGTCGGACAGCTTCCTATCAGGTCCGGACAGTTAGTCTGACTTTGGATTTTCCAGCAGGCAAAACAGTTTTCTGCAGAGCGGAGGACTTTGTGTCGGCTTAACGCTGTTAAACCTTCAATCCCTGCAGACAAACAACGTCTAAACCTGCCACTGCTGACCCACGCAAACACACTTGCACAGCAAAAATTCATGTATGTACACCAAGAGCCACACAAACATGGGAAGTCCATGTGTGTGAAACAAAAAGGCATCCACAGAAATGTTGAGGGTCAACCAGGAAATGTTAAAAAAGCGCTTGTAGCTCTGAATAATATGATGAAATTGGTCATGCTGGGATCAAATTTGTCCCCAAATGTTGAGTTTGCATTATTAAAGTCCCCTTTTTTATGTGGTTGGATATTGATTTAGACAATGTATCTATTTGTTTCTCAGGAGGAAACCCTCCTGTTTAACAGCTTAACCTTGTTTTCCAAACCACATGGCATCTCAGTACAGTGTAAATGAAGTCCACAGACAGCAAACAAAACCTGAAAAGAGAAACAAACAGCAGTCTTTGCTGTTTTTAAGTGAACTCATTTATAAATGGTGTGGAAAAGACAGACTTGTATATACGTTATATAGTTGAGCACATTGTGATGCATCATTGTGGGGTTTTAGTTCTCAAGCTCTCAAGTACCATCTTAGCAAATCTTTTAAATGAACTGAAACTTCAAGCAGAATTTCCCAATGATTTGTCACAATCCGCATGTCCATCCATACATCCATTTTTTTTACAGCTTTTCCCTTAATCGAGTCGCGGGGTCCACCTCACAACGGGCGAGAGGCGGGGTACACCTGGACAGGTCGCCAGTCCATCACAGGCAATCCGCATGTCTTTAAAATGATAATATTACCACTAAAAACATACTTTTTTCAAGTTAGTTTGCTTTTAATAGTGTGGATGTAATATTCTCGCACAGTGCTGGTTTGGTTTCAGACTCTTTAGTCGCTTTTGAAAGTTAGCTCGACCTCTTCATCAGACTGGTCACAGTGAAGCAGGGGCGTGTCGCTGACACACCATGTAGTACCTGTAGAGCTCTCCAGTGTGTCCTGTCCTTTCTCTGTCAAGGTCTCTTTCAATACAAAGCTCTTCTTGATGGATATACTGTGCATTATGATTTATTGTTAAATGAGTCATTTGTTGAATTTCTATTTATTAGCTGGACTTGACCAGGGAGCTGGGAATGAGAGAATAAACAGAGAAATAGAAAGTGAGGACATAAGGATGCATCCGAAGGATGTTCAATGTAAACTGGGAAAAACTAGCCAAGCCTCTCACCTTTAAGGAAACACCGAGCTACCTGCAACATTTTACAGGGACAAGACAAAGAAAAACAATGGGAACCTATCACCTCACAAACAAGCCAAAGAAATGAAAATGAATAATAAAATAAAAACACAAAGAAAGAAATGGAAAACATAACAGATAATGGCAGGAAAACTTTCAGCATGCAGGTTAGTTAATGTTGGGGCAACACACCAGGCATCAGTGGTGATGAATGATTAGTGTGGTCATGCAGAGATCAGTAGCAGGTCAGTTAGGTCATCCAAAGTTTGTTGCTCACATTGGACTTTTTCTACAAGTTGTTTAGCTTGTAGTGGATATTGTAACCCATGTGAGGTGCACTGGTGTTATCTCTCTCCCATTAAGCATCAAAGACTTCTATTATTTCTTTCTTTCTTTGTTTACAGTATCTTCCACTAACTCTGCTTTAGACACAGTCATTACTACCATACCCGTGCCTTAATAATATGGTGCTTTTGCCATCTTTCTGGGTCATTTTTTATCTCCACAGTTCTCTTTTCTCTTTTAGATTTAATATCTTACCTCTTTATATTCCCCATGCCCATGCTGCTTTTGTCCCCTTGGCTCTCTGTGTTTGCCGTATTCCTCAATTACCTCTCGAAAATGTGCAACTTTTATTGATATTGCTGAGCAGAGAGGGGAAGAAAATGGGTGTATAAAAGCAGACAGTCCAAATGGATTCTTTTCTTTTTCTTTATTTTCTCTGACCACCATTTTTCAGCCGTGCAGAAATTTAGCTAAAAAGCACCTTGTGATTGTTTCGCTCAAATGGAAAAGCTTTTAGTTTAGCTTCTCAGGCCCAATAAGCTGAACTCTGTCTCTGCATCCCCACCTTTGTTACTATTCTTCTCCCTGCGTCATTGATGTGCCCCCCCCCCATCCACACACATTCACACACACACTTTTTATTTTGTTTTTAACCTTCTCTTCTTCCCAGAAGGATGAGGTGCCTCGCGTGCCAGGTGTAGTTTTAGAGAACGGGAAGGAGCAGCTCATGTTCGAGGTTCCTCTCAATGACACCGGCTCTGCGGGACTTGGCATCAGCCTCAAAGGGAACAAATCCAGAGAGACGGGAGAGGATCTGGGGATCTTCATCAAATCCATCATACATGGAGGGGCTGCATACAAGGTGACATGATTGTCTCATTCACACCCAAATGAGCTTCCTCCAGTACAGTTCCTCACAGTGTCATCATATTTTCTGCTTCTAGATCTATGCTCAGATACTTCTTCATGGTTTAAATAAAGAAAAAAACATTTTATTATGAAAAATAACTCATTTGTAGATAAATCTTTGTATTAAAAAACATTTCAGTCACTTCAGCTGCCTCTCTGTGCTTCTTCTCTGTTTGTCTTTGACCTCTTATTCATCCCACATGAAATATTATAACACACACACACACACATGCCGGGTGCAGCTGCATGTCACACACACCCACTAAAATAAATAGAAAAGCATCTGATGTTGAATCACTGCAAGTCTGACGTGCAGCTGTCTGTCTTCGGGGGTTGAGTCAGGCTGTCGTGGCCGGGTGCGATTGTGTGCAATGTTTTTCCATCATGTAAGCTAATGGTGTTCAGGCTTTTTGGTGGTTTGCCCTTTAGGGTGCTCACTGAAGGTTATATGTCTTTCTAAAGCTCCTTTATTTCACTCACTGGTTACAAAAAGAACATCAAAATACACAATTTGCACAAGTTAGGTGGCGGTTTGGTTTAGCTCCCTGTTAATGGCCATTATCATGTACAGGTACATGTATTTATGCATTTGTATTTAACTACATTAATATTTGGAATTAAAACAGTGTATGCTTTGCAGGATGGACGTTTGTGTATTAATGACCAAATGATTGCTGTAAATGGAGAGTCGCTGCTGGGACGCTCCAATCATGCTGCCATGGAGACACTCCGGCGATCTATGTCACAAGAAGGAAATGCAAGAGGGACTATCCAGCTGGTGGTGCTGAGGACTTTCAAGGTATGCTCAATGGTTTTATTTTATGTCAGCTTTACTCCCCACAGGGATGAAAGTCCCCTGTTTGTGTTACAGTAACCAGTGTGCTTTCCTCTGCGACGTCACAGTGTTCAGAGTGAGAGTGTGTCAAAGCGATGATTCTTCACTGCAGGCTTTAACTTATAACCTCAGCAACTGTCCCCACCCCCAACACACACACACACATACACACACACACACACACACACTGAACCCCATGCTATACTTATTCTGGTCCTTTATGACACACAAAGTTTAAATTTGATGAAATAAACAGGATGCAGGATAGACATTCAGATAACATCACCTCATTCAAAGACATGTTATCTGAACTTAGGAGATAACATGGTAGCTGCAAACATGTTATTAGAAGCAAATCCCATGAAAAACTAAGAACAAAGGCACTTTTGTTTTTTAGGGAAATGGTGAAATGACCAAACGTTAGTACCATCAAGGAAGGATATTACTACCACAAGTCAAGATGAAGGTCCTGCAGTGCTTTTTGAATTATGACATCACCCATGACTTTACATGCACCTAGCAACAAGTGTTACCCTAAACACAGTCCAGCTGAAAATACAATGGTGAAAGAGTCATAACACAAAGGACAGCAGCATAAGATCATCACAGATTCGAGCTTACGTCAAGACTTAAATGAGCCTGATTAATAGCCGTCAATAAAGCAAAATAAAACAAAAAGTGCTAATGAAGATAAAGAACAGCTTAGAGGACAAAAGATGTTGCATCTTCTTTACACATTTCCATTGACTTCTTTTTACTCTTAAAAAAATCATTTTCATCTATAGTCTGTTTCCTCTGCCTCACTCCACATGTGCCTTTCAGCCCCCCAATCCTTCTTTTGCATTATCGACTGCTCCCTTCCCTGTTCTTACAAGCAGCAGCAAGAGAGCATTTACACTTCAGCCATTCAGATTTCACATGTCTGTGCTCCTCTTTGTGTGTGTTTGTGGCAGCTTTGTTCACTCGGCTGAATCTTTTCTTTATGAGAGAGAGAAAAGCTTTTCATCTCATCCACTTTTCAGATGATACCTTTTTCAGGTCTCTGTAGTCTGTGTAGACAAAACCTCCTGCACATACGATGCTGGTTGGTTGGCTGAAGTGTGACTTGTGCTCTGCATGACCTGCTGCTGGTTGAAAAACGCTACATGTTGAGCCTGTACCATGTGCTCACAACCACACTAAAATGATGGATGGCTGGATAAATGATGGATGGATGGATGGATGGATGGATGGATGGATGGATGGATGGGGAAAGATGGATGGATGGATGGATGGATAAATGGATGGATGGATGGATAAA
>JBAMHV010000013.1:19935323-19950205 GCA_037177535.1 Pseudomugil gertrudae
ACTAACAGTCCTGCATTCTGGGAGCGCAGTGTTCTCTTTGGTTGGTACGGCACTATAATATCACTAATGTAGGATGGCTTTACAACAAAGGAAACTACAGTCTGTTTGGTCAGAGTAACTCTGGCTCTCTCTAATTGGCTAATACTACTTATAATAAAACATCAAGAAAATATTGAACAGTAATGAGTAAGTCAAGAGCCAGTACTGTGCTGTAAACATTGTTTTTTTTTTAGTTTGCTAAAGATTAAATTGACAAGCAAAAATTGTGTTTTGACATTTTACATTAAATTACGTAGTGTGTGTTTGTGTGTGTGTGTGTTTGTTTAAGGCTCTGTATATAGAGAGTTAGGGACAGAGTGGTGCATGTCAACATAAACCCTCTCTTTATACTTTGTAATGACTTTATTCTTTGTCCGCTTATTTTTATGCCCATATGATCATTTTTAAATAAAGTTTTAATTAACAAAATTAAATGAAAAAATGAAGGGTAATATTTTTTCACCACTGCAACTTATGAAAGCAGTAAAAATTTTTGCAGTTTAAAAATGGATTTATCTGACATGTCCTGCTGGCACCAATTTAAGGCCATACGGTTACAAACCTGTTAAAAACAGTTAGAAAGTCCAGTGACAGCAGCATGGCCAACACAGAACTTCTGCACGCAGCGCACATGCCAGAAATAATAATGTGTGGTGTTGTTGCCACTGCTTATTTTCTTCAATTTTTTCTTCTTTTCCATAACCATCACCTGAAATAAAACTACAATACTGTACTTTTATTATGTAATAAAATTTTAAATTGTTCTGCTTTGGAGTATGTAACATTTTAAAGAATAAAATAACAAAAGAAGAAAAAGAAAACCAGTAGAATAATGTGATAAATGACTTTAGTACTTCAGTTGTGTTTTTCCATCCTGTTGTTCATGAGATACCAGGTATACATTCATATTTAATGTATTGATCAATCACTCACAATGTAAAAAAAAAACCTTCACCGGTTGTGATCCAGCAGCAATAATGTTTGCTAAACCATTTAATATGTGTCAACTTCCTCAGTGACCCATGTCCCACAAAAATTGCTGATTTTTAAAAATATATATTTTTAAGCAAATATAACCTTTTTTGAGCTGTTGTAAAATATTCTGCGTTGTTTGTTATTTTACCCTATTTTCCTCGCTGTCATAAAAAACACGGCCTAGTAATGTGGATCAGTGATGTGTTTCTAATAGTTTTTGGACAACAATGGGGCATTACAGAAACTCAGTGCATCAACAAAGGGAAAATGGAGGCCTTATCTTTTAATTATGACTTGCAAACTCATAATTACAGCTCTGTGGCACAGAGGGATAAGTTAAATCTGGCTGTGGGTACATGGGCATTAAGTCTTCTTAGGCTCTATTTTATTTTGGTTTGTTTTTACATGGGATTGGACAGTGACCAAATCAGTGGCAGTAGTCACAATATTTAAACAATATGCAATGAAGTGTTGTCTGATGTAGAGATTGATTATTCCAAAAAAACAGAAAAAAATCTAAACGTGAACAAGTTTTTCTAGGGAAAAAATTATGTCTCCAGTGGCAAAAAATGATAAAAAAAATTTACAATACTTTTACAGTTTCACAATTTTCTTCTCCACCTTTATTCACCTTCTCTTCAGTTGCTTTGCTTTTTTGTTATTGCAAAATAATTGTTCCCTTTTTGGAAAATTCCAATGTCAGAATAAATATAATTTCCAGTTTCATAGAATGTAGAGAACACTGATTACTGCTGCATCCCATTAAAGAGAAATGTTTGCAAACATACAAACTTTTATAAAGACCGTTATTTTATTTGGACTATATTACTGGGAGAAAATTCAGTAAAATTATGACTTGGACTTGTAACACAAGGTGGAAGTTGCAGCATTTATTTAATTTTCCAGTCATTGAAAAATAATCACCCTGCCTGCCAACACTAATAAATGTCAGGATGTAAGGAAGTCATGACTTGGAGCAAGCCATCCAGTATCCTCTGAAAGTTTGCCATCACTAAGTACTTTACTGTCAAAATGTGGGTTAGCATTATATATAAAACACATGTCTCACATGTCTCAGCCACTCCAGGTCAAAATTTTCAGAATTCCTGTTGCTGGCATGTCACTGAGAATAATCATGTTTGGGCAGTTGGCCTTAAAATACAATAGACAGTGCTTTAATATCTGACTTATTATGGGCTTGTCATGTATTTAGATTTTTATCTTGGCAAACTTTGCAAATTAAACAAAAAAATCAACAAATAAATAGTAAAAACAAATAATCATAAAGTCTCCCAAGAGCAGAAATGAAGATAAAACTAAATGTATTGTGTTTGGCATCACAGTATTGATTTGCAACCTTGTCTTTAAAATTCAGTCTAAATGTTAGTAATTCATGAGTGATTTTTATTGTTCCATGAATTTTGACAAGCAATTAATGTAATAAAGACAACTTTTTTTCAGATACGTCTTCTGGCCAAAGTTAAAATGATTCTTTTTTGCTTTTAGGTTTCTGAATCGTCAATTCCTTGAAAAGCTATTTATGGTCTAATAAGCTCGGGATTAGATTACTGTAATGCAGTGATGATGGTAACTCCCAGTCTTTCCTGCGCCAACTTTCAGCAGGTGTAAAATGCAGCTGTAATTGGTAGATAAGCAGGTGCATCACTCCTTTAATCTTTCCATTGGCTTCCAATACATTTTAGATTTAATTTTAAAGTTTTTAAGTTAAGCTCTTATTTAAGCTCTTATTGGACTCATTTCCATCTTATTTATTAAAGATGTTAATTGTTTGTGAGTGTGGCAGTGCTCTGAGATATCTAGTCAGCTATTGTTGGAAGTGCCTGGGTTGTGTATAAACACTAGGGCTTTTCCATAGCAACACCTAGACTTTGGAATAAACTTCCCATATGTCTCATCATGGCCCTGGGCACTCTAAATTTTAATTTAGAACTAATTTATTCGGGGTGGTCATAAACACTCTCTTATCCTTTTATTTTCTGGGCTTTAAATATTTATCTGAATTTTACTCATGGACTTGCATGCTAGTGCATTTTAAATTGCACATTACATTTTTCTGAAAAAAAATAAACACAACATAAGTTCCACCATCCTCAGGATAAAGTCTACTGACATTAAGCATCAAAGATGATGTCATAAAGAGGGGTTAGGATGCAGACTAGGATTTCTTGGTCATACAGCAAGTGTCAATTAATCTGACAAAATGTGAAACTGCATGATTAGAGAAATACGATTATTTAATAGACTGATAATCCTTTAGTTAATTCCACTGACAAACTCATGACTGCCTCAACATCATTACTTTCTACTTGTTTCTTGCTGTGTACATTTACAGGTGCAGCATTTCAGGGTTTGCATCATAATGGAAAATATTTCTTCTTCCTATCAGATGGATAAAAATTATACTTGTGGATTCCTGATTTATAAATTAGTTGTTAAATATGTGGAAAATTCAGCAAGAATACTTTCTGAACTGTCACAATATGCATGAATGGAACACACACAATCCACCCACATAGGTGTTGTCACTAACATTGCCTAATTACCTTTCCTTTCAGTACTGCAGAAAATATAAACAGCACTGACTGACATCTCCTTAACCATTTTTATAGAATTTCTGAGAGCAAAACTCACTACTCAGTTTATTTAACCTGACTTTTGTGCACTTTTAATATGGTATGATCAAGCTGAAATTAGAGATTTTCTTTCCCTCACAGATTGCGGTTAACTGGAATTTGAGGAGATTACAAGGTGTTGAAGGCCTCAGACAGATCTTCACACACAATGACAGATCTCAAAGTCTTTTGTGGTCATTAAGGGGGTGGGGATTGATTGGATAACAACATAAAATGTTAATGACCCGCTTGGCACATTTTACATGCCAGTGCACACCAGTCTATGTGAATTCAGCACTCCATGTAACTGGCATATTACATAAACAGGACATATTATTGTCTCAAAGCTAAACAACATGGCAGTCTTAAAAAAGAATGTTTTATGTAGAGATTTGCATTATTTTCTTATCAACAATTAATGACACAAAAGCCCTTCATCTCGAACAGATAATGAGACTTTCTCTCACTGTCAAAAGTTTTTTTTTCCCACTTCTAACCAGCTGTATAAGGTGGTAACAGGAAAAGAGGTCAATCAGTAATTGGTTTTGGTTTTTCCTATTGGCTTTTAAATTTTTCCAAATTAAATTGAATTTAAAAACAAAAGACAGGAAATGAATAGAAACTCCATTTATCCTAGGGGAAATTTGTATTAATAGTTTTCCAGCATAAAGATGCTGGAAAACTATTAATACAAATAATTTGCATTATGTCATTCAGGTCAATTGCTTTTTAAAGCATCACATAGACCATACATTACAACTAAGGACATCTGTATCTCTAAGGAAGACAGTGGTCATTGATCTATTTTACCCAGTTCATATGCTCCAGTGTCCTTAAGGCAGTACACCAAACCCAAAAGTAATGGTATATGTGTGTTAATAACATTGCCTCCCAGGTTTTTCACGAGCAAAAGCAAAGCTTGTTACGTGGTTTCTACTGTTGTCATCTTGACAGCGTCCTGTATCCTGATGCTCCTGGAAAATACAAAAGTAGACAAAGAGCTGAAGATGAAAGGGGAGAAATGAGGATGGGGGTGGATGATTGACATCTATCAACTGCTAATGGAGGAAGGTGGGCTAAAGCTAAGGTGCACTGTTAGCAGGCTAAAACACTACCTTCTTGCCTCAGATATTGGATACTATGTCAATTGAAAGAACATGCTTATAAGTATGCCAAATTTCAAGATTAAATAACATCTAAACAGATGAGTTATAAAACAAAACCACCACCCTCACAGTTGTCATGTAGGTAAACTTGAATTATTAAACCTAAAATGTGTGTTGTACTAGGCTTGTTGTAGAGCCCCCTAGTGCAGGGATGCCCAAGATCTACCATTCTCCAACTGTTAGATGTAGCCCTTGTCAACACACCTGTATCAAATGAATGGCCTGTTACCAGGCCTCTGCAGAGCTAGATGACATGGAGAAGATGGAATTTAGTCATTTGATTTAGGTGTGTTGGGGAAGGGTTCCATCTAAAAGTTGCAACCCATCTAAAGGAAAGTAGATCTTGAGGACTGGATTTGGGTACCTCTGCCCTGGCAGATGAGGGGAGAACTATCATTTCTGGCACTTATACATAGGCTTCACTTTATTCCAATGGAGGTTAATAGGTCAGTTACTACCCAAAATGTACTACACAATCCATCCATTTTCTACCGCTTTTCCCTGAATGGGGTTGCGGGGGGCTGGAGCCAATCCCAGCTCACAACGAGCGAGAGGCAGGGTGCACCCTGGACAGGTCGCCAGTCTATCACAGGGCCTGTACTACACAATGTATCAGAAAATCATAAAAGCTCAAGGGATTATTGATAATATTTGTTTCTCTTTTGCATCTTCTACCTTTTATAATTTTGTATTAATTTCAACTGCTCTAACTTGAACCCTTGTTATTGATCCGTTTTTCCTTACAAATACCTTCTTATTTTTTAAGTTGGTGCTGTATTGTGAAATATTAAAACACAACAATCAGAACATTGATATGGTCAACTGGGCTCTAAATGCTATTGATCAAGTTTATTCCACCCGCAAGGCGGTGAGAGGAGAAACCCCCTGCCTGACTGGGACCTTTCCCACAGGATCCGTGGGCCCGCTGGTGCCCGGTGTGTCTCGGGATTCTCTCGATTGAGGACGCAGAAGATATTTACATCTTTGGCTTCATGATAATGGGATTTCTCATATTTGGATTAAGTGGATTTCTCGTGTGCTCCAAATTCCTGAAGTTGCTGCGTGGGATTGCAGCAGACGTTCAGGGCATCTCTCGCTCCCTGAAAACTCTGACTCTTGCTGCTGAGGAGCAGGGAACAAAGTTAGAAGCTAACCTGGCTCAGGTAGGCAGATTGCTTGTGTTACCAGAACTCATTCAGGCTCTTTCCAACCGCTTTGAGTGAGTAATGGGTCGCGAGGAAAGTGCAGCAAAGTAACCATCTTATTTGGCTGTTTGGGCGACAGGATGCCAGCTGCAGAACTGAAGGTCACAAAACAATGATCTGGTAACCAAAACATGCCTAATCTTATCTGGCCCTCCCCCAAACAGTTTGGATTTTTTTCTCCTGCAGAAGAAGGCCGATAAGTGCTCTGACCCGACCTTTATCCCTCTTCCATGGGACGCGTCCTTGTGGATCTCCTGACAAACTCACTGTTGCCATAGTGACGATCAGACGGTGAACTGTGTACGGCTGTGGACCATACACCTCACTATACATGCGCACACACATTCATGTCACATGATACACAGACACTTCCTAGTTGTCACTGTCTCTGCTCCACCTCCCATCTAATGAGATTTGCCTGCATGGACTGTTTGAGCGCACAGCTTGCAGTCCTGCTGGGGACTCGCATCCCCCCTACCCAATGTCACGTGAACTGTTCTTATATGTGCTGTGATGTTGAGACCCTCATGTGTGTTGTTCTAACCCCCAATTAGAACCCCCACACTTCTGCTGGTTCTTGGATACTGAATTTAACACAGACCTACTAAATAAATAAATGATGGTTACTTTTAGACCTTGTTATATTTTTGCCGGCATTGTGATCTTACCTAAGTACTGTCCAATTCTGTATGTCATGTTTGTCTCTCTATGTAACCTTGGATTGGCTGTATTAGAATACTGATAGTTACAGTTAGTGAATAGTTACAGTACATTTAGCCACTTTTAGTGATACTTACAATTAGTGGCACTAGCGTCTTTATTTTCTGTTTATTTTTGTAATTTCTTTCTGTTTCAATGTAAAGCACTTTGAGCTGCCGTGTACATGAAAGGTGCTATATAAATAAACTTGCCTTGCCTTGCCTATTATTATTGTGTTGGAGTCTTGCACTATTTTCTAAGTTTATGGAGAACTTTTGGCTTGAGCGCACAGACTCTCTTTTTATTATTTTAACATCACCATAATTTGACCTCAACTCTGATAATCTAGCTGATGGCATCCAAAATAATGTAGCGATTGACTCTTTTTCTTAAATTGTCTGGAAAGTATGAAAACTTTCCCAATCAAATCTGTACTTTTTCTCCTTTTTCCTGTTTATTTTCTGTCACTTTATTTTGATTGGGACTTTTTTTTTGTTAAACTTGATGAAACCTTGCAGATTTAAAATCAGATCTGGTATGTATCTGACGAGAACAACAGGCTCTATGTACAGCCAGTACCATGAATGACTAACAGATAACAACAGCCACACTGTCTGCACAATGTGGTGGAAAAAGAAGGCCACAGTTGAGCCTCATGCTTTATGCTGATAAAGCATAGAAACTTCAGTCTTTCTGTTGCATCTAAAAGACTTTAGGTTTTACTTCAGCCAAAGAGAGTGGTGATGAAATCCAGTTGTTCACTGGTAAAAGTATGCACTGCATATTCTGTGGATATATACTTGTTTGGCTGCACTAGACAGCCGGGGTATCACCACAGGGTTGATTCAGCAGGGATTAATCACATACTGTAGCGCTGTGATGTTTAATAATTCAATCTGCCCCTGAATGTCATGTGGACTGTGTTTATGGGGGAGAATCTTACACACTGGGGCTTTTGTCCATCTTCTCTCTAAGCAGCAGACGTACATTATGTATGTGCATACTTTCACCCTGCTTTATCACTCTTTGTACAATTCGGTGTGTTTGGTTAATGGTCGCTTAAATAGATGTGGAAGTCACATCAGCCCTCTTATGTCTTTTCCTCTGAAAATGCACACACACACAAAGAGAAGCAGTGTGTATAGGGGATCATTAGCTAAAGTGATGCAAGTTTAGCTATCATGAATCAAAGTGGCATCATATTGACAAGCCACAGCCAGCAAAGAATCTGAAATGTGTGTGTGTATGTGCTTGTGTTTAAGGATTACCAGTATTTTGAGCTGGCAGCACGCCCAGCCTTCCTCTCTTCCTCCTCATTTTTCTCTGTCCACCTTCCTGCCACCAGGGTTTTCCCTAGTGATATTCCCTGCAGGAAATTTAATTTGCTCTCTCCCTGTCGCTGTGCTTCCTGCCTGTTTTCTTTCCATCTAACCCACCATCAGTGTCTTCTCTGTTTTAGGTGGCACACAGTGACAATCACATTACCTTCTGCCCTCCCTAACCCCCGGTTTTCTTCTTACAAACATTAATCCCTGCAAGTGGTGGAAATAGAAGCACAGTAAGGCCTATAGCTGAGCTTAGTTCAACTTTCCCCAGTCAGCATGTCATTAACCTTTGCTGGCTTTGTGCAACAGGACTGCAGTGATCACTAGATGGTCTGTTTTTAACATGCCGACTTTTCTCTTTCTTCTAACTTGTTGTGTGCCATCTCTGATCTCGGTCTAACTCTCCCATGAATACTTCACTTTTGTTTTGTCTTTTCATCCATTGCGAACCTCTTCATCATGCTTCCTGTCTGATCCCTCCCTCCCTTAGTAATATCTCTCACAGTATACTTGTGATGATGGATGGAGAATTAGTAACACTGAAGCAGACTATACATCTATCAGAGCACAGTTTAGTACATTGCACTCTTTCTTATTTCTGAGCTGAGCCGTGTTCATGTTCTTTTTGCCCCCCAGTCAGGGTCTCTGTGGACTTCTTGATGCAATCAGACCAAGGAAGTGCGGTGACCTCTGAATGTATCATCAAAGCTGAACAAAACTCGCCATTTGTACTCGTGCTGTCCAGCTTATATGTTTGTCTGACTGCAACAGTGGAGCTAAAATATTTCTTTCTGCTTTTCTCCAGCTCCTTCGACTCCTGTGGCGCTCGGTCCTACTCTTGGCTTAAAGAAATCCAGTTCCTTAGAGAGTCTCCAAACCGCCATGTTAGAGGTCAACAGGAAGAATGAGTTGCTACCATTCCACCGTCCTCGCCCGAACATGGTCAGGGGTAGAGGCTGCAATGAGAGCTTCCGAGCAGCTATCGATAAATCCTACGATGGACCGGCTGAAGATGACGATGGTAAGAGTGAGAGAGATGAAGTGTGCTAAATTTGAGCACTGTTTTGCAAATATGAGTACAAGATACCCCTGCGGGTACGGTGAGATGCTCAAGAAAATAACTAGTGTGCATGCAAAATCTAAAGGTCCAATGAATGTTTCTATGAAATATAAATGTAAGCTCATCAACTAAAGTTTTTATTCAGTTTAATTCATTGTAAATCTTTGACCAAATGACTTCACTTGTCAATCATTTGTTAGCTTGTCAACTTGAAACACGAATGAAGTGTAGCAGCAATGCTGCAGAATATATCTCAAGTGGCAAAGAAGACAAAACGTAGAGCAATAAAGTTCAGTTTGCATTATGATGAATATGTTTTATTTATTTTACGACCTACCCAGGCATTACGTTTGTTATGTGGGCAGAAATGAACTACAAGCAGCAGAATCTCAGATCTGTGTGGGTTGCTGCAGATAACATGCAGACTGACATTGTTACACACATTGTGGGGAAACTTGGAGACTCATTTTCACTCCAGCTGGAGGAATCAAAGGATGGAAGCGGAAAATCACAACTTGTTGCTTTGGTTAGATGCGTAGATAGTGACAGTTCTGTCAAATATGCCCTGTCCTGCACAAATTTAGAAGGGAAAGCAACAGGACATGTTGCATGTTAACACACTTCTCCGTGGAGAATTTCTGAGCTTTTAGTGATGGGAAAAGGTTTGCCATGAATGTCGTCACGAATTATCCACATTCAGCACATTTTAAATATGTTGTTTTAAAATCTTTTACATTTGAAAATGTTTTTTTCTATAAAGTTAGATCAGGCAGTGAAGTTGCAATAGTAAGGCTACACCAAGCTGAATTATAAGTCCACATTTCAGGAAAAGGATTAAAAACCTCTGCGTGAAAGGATCTGATGGTGTTTGGGCTTTCCTGTCATCAAGTGCATCATATGCTGTCAGTTCTTCATTGTAAATGAACCCCTTGTTTCTGTTTCCCTTTTGGTTGCATTATATCACCCACAGCATCTGTTTTACGGTTCGTGCAGAAACGGCTTTCTCATCACTGATTAAAAAAGGAGATATTTACATATTTGCCTCAGTTTTCCCTCCATCTGTGCCCCATACGTCACCGTTTCCAAAAGGACCGATTTCTATCTTTACATTTCTCATCTAATCGCTCACATACATCATCAGCATACATTTTTCTTATGATGATTGATGCATTCTCTTCTTACCTCCACATGCAAGGTGTCCCTCAATTAAGCCTTCTCCACAATGTGTGACAACAGGTCCTGCGGCAATCACATATCCACACATATTCAATTCCCAGCTGTGTTATTAGCAGCTAACTCTTATCAGTCACCACCAGAGTAATGAGTCGGGTTGTTTCAGATCACTACACTCACAAAGGATAGGACTAATAGGGCATGTCAACACCACACACACACACACACACGTGGTGGCCACATCTGTCCCCATCTTTCTAAACGTTCAGCACTTTCAGAGCTGCTGGTAATTGACAGAGAACACTTCTCTGAAGAGTATCTCTCTTTCTTCCACTATGTGGGCTCTGTTCGTTTCCCTGACAGATGTAAACACCTGTCAGAGGTGGATTGAGTTTTACCTGCAGCCCACTGGTTTTTCATGTCATGAGCAAGACCTTGAACTAGGTTTACTTCTTCTTAAACGGCAAAATCACAGAGTTTCATGTAATCATGTAATTTTTATGTAATCGATAGTACAACTATGCGATTCTGTTTCCAGTTGATTTGTTTTTCTCAGAAGAGTAAAACAAATAGCTGATGGTGCGACCCGACAGTGTTAACTGTTTGTTTCTTAAATGATCTTACATGCTTTATGAAAACATAATTATGGTGAGTTCAACCTATACAGTCTCAATTAGGCAACACAAAAAAGCAATAGATGTAGATTGTACAAAACAGTGAATCCAGCTTCTTGAAGAATAAGGACATAAATGAGTTTGTGGAGGCTCACATCTGTTGTCACTGTCATTAAAGGTTTTCAGCCTGTGAGAGGAGGATGAGAACCAGTGTGAGCCTTTAAATGGGCTATCAGGCTAACAAATAAATACACACACTTATGGCACGCACATTTCAATTCTGCTGGTAGACAGTTTCTGTAATTAAAGCTGAAGTGAATATCCACACAAAATTAGATCTCAATTGAAGTAACTAATTTGGTTTGGTTATCTCATAAAGTCTGATGAATAGTATGTGTGTGTGTGTGTGTGTGTGTGTGTCCTTGTTTTTGTCACCTCATTTGGACCTTTTCTGTTATAATTACTGACCTTGTCAGGGCTGCTAGTCCTTAAGGGAACCAAAATCCAATCCTTGTCTCTGAAGTCCTTGTTTATGTGTTAAGTCTAAGGTTAGGGTTTGCTCTAAACTCGCTGTAATCAGTCAGGTCCAAGGTTTTGGTTTGGCTGTGGTTATGAATGGAAAATTCATTGTCCTGATAAGGATAGCTGTAAAAGCTTGTGTGTGTGACATCATTGTTATTCAAGGCCAGACCTCCAGTCTGTTCATGAAGTAATGAGGCATTGCAGTTTATGCTTTGAACACTTTTACTTTCCTATTTCTAAGAGTTAATTAGCTCACTGTAAGGTTGATAAATATGGTTCAGACATGTGAATCACTTTGTAATTGAGCTGTTCATTTATATGGACATTGTAGTGTCATTGTGTTAATCTATGTGTAGCTTTTTTTTGTACAGTATACCGGTAGGTTTAGGGCACATTTCCAGATTTTACACTTATGACAACCTTAAAAAGGGATTCTGCCAAACAGTCTATCGAGGATTTAATTGCTAAGGCCTCCATCGTCTTCATCCTCATGATTTTGATTTTTCTGGATGTTTTTTTTTTTTTTTTTTTACTATTTCTTTTATTCATGTTTAAATCATGACTACTCCATCTACTTACTCTAATCCCTCTTCTTCTTTGATTCTTTCATTTCCTGCAGATGAAGGTTCAGACCTAAGTTCAGGCCGTGACACCCCTGCAAGCAGTTCATCCCGTCAGGGGGTTGGCGATCAAACAGAAGAGAAAGGCAAAAAAGACAAGAAAAAGAAAGCAAAAACTAAGAAGAAAGAAAAGAACAAAGGGAAAGGGAAAGAAAAGGAGAAGAAGAAAGCAGAGGAACCAGAGGAGACGGAAAAGAAGAGTAAGAAAATTGGCTTTGGTCTGTTGAGGTGAGTCAAAGGATCTTTTTTCCCAGTTTTACTGTGCTTGATCTGCTTTAGCCACAACATGCTGTGATAGCATGTGCTCCAACTGCAGCCTCAGCACTGCTATGTCTCTGCTTTTTTTCCTTAAAGTTTACCTCAAATCCTTTAAGTAGTTATTTCCACCTATGTGAAATGACACATCATTTAATCCTTTGAATTGACTCAGTACTGTTGCATTTAGATCAAATGAGCCAGTCATTTATCATTCATTAAAGTGACACCACTGAAATGTAGATTTTCACTCTGTTGTGGCCCCAAAAGGTAGCTACTTCAACATCTGTCTAGCATCCTGTCTTCTCCGTGCTCATTCCAGCTAGTAAAATTCAGTTGGATGTTGACCCCCAATTTAACTTTTGCTTGTATTTTTCATTGTATAAATTAATTTCATAATTAGGCCAGGTCCTTACACATTGCACAGATATTATTGTAATGCAAATTATTGTTTTTGTTTTCCTTAAAAATTGGCAGCTTTTGGGGTACCTGATTATACCCTTTAAACTTAGTGGAAACTTTACACAGATTTGAAACTGGCCGTGGCAAAATAGCCCAGTAATGCCCCTAAAATCAGCCTGACCAACTACTGAAACATGTATGGAACTTGGTGCAGCTTGCTTCAATCGAGTCACAACAGTGTTAACTCACGAGATGTACCTCAGATGCTAAACCCATATCTTTGCAGAGAGGACACTGTTTTTGTCACTCTTTCTTCCTTCGGACCTCTTCTTTGCTGATCACCTTCAGAAGATAGCTCTTTCCTGTGTTAAATCACAGCTAAACAATTTATAACTTTGGATGAATCTAACCTTGCTCAGTGTTTGCAGCACTGCACTATACAAAGTGTATTTGACAGAAACCTTGTTGTCAGTCTCTTACCATCAAATATGTACACAGTTTTTACTATTATTTTATTCGTACACCTGGTTTCATTCTATTTGAGACTAAATGTAAATACTAAAGCCTGAAATTATAGCTATCTTTTCTTTTCCCAATGAAACCCTATCATAAGTTTCCAGGTACAGACAAACAAGCCTGAGTGGTGTCCCAGTTTCCTTAAGAGGAACTGAAAATTATCTGCCAGAGCTATTTTCTGTGATTAACTTTGAAAGTACATATTTTCCAGTGTGAATGGAGCCCTCAAAGAAAAACGGCATGAATGGGGCAAAGTGTTTCAATGAACCATTTGTACTCCCTTCTTTAATTGCTGCCTTATAACAGTTTTTTCCCCTCTTCTTTACTGTGGTTGTTTGTGAAGTGGGATTTCACATGACCATTACCTAGATACTGATCTTGAGAAAAACACTTGTGAGCCATTAAATCTGAAAATATAGCTGCAGCCTCTGAAAATATACTTTCTGTTTGAACAAGAACACTCAAAAACACTTCCAGATTTCACAGTCACAGTTATCACAATGATTATATCTCCAAATTACATGTTATTAAAAGTGCATTATTAGGCTGTTATGTGCTCAAATTTGACTTAATTGAATAAGTTGAAAGCTATTTTTTATTAAAGTCACCACCTTTTTTAACTCTCTTCTTTTCCACTTGGTGTTTGTTGCTGTAAATTTTCTGACCTTCAGTATTTTATCATAAGTTAAAATTATTCCCATGGTGAGTAGATTTAGATGTCTCTTTTCAGGTGTTAGAAAGCTTTCTTTGTAATGCAGCTAAGCCTGTTTTATTTTTCTTTATTAACGGAGAAATAGATGAATATGGTGTTCTAATTCAGTATGCTGAAAAGTTTTATTCATAGATGCTGGTTTTTATGTCTGTGCATCATGTAGAGAACCTGCTTCATCTGTCTGTTTCTGTTTGCTGGTTTCTGAAGTTCTGTCTAAAACAGTTACAAAGATTTAGCAATAGGCTTCATAAAAATAATTAGTTTTACTTGCAGATCCACTGTTCAACTAGCTGGTTCATAAAAATATATTTTCAATATAGAAATCTGCTAATATAATTTACAAGTTTCTTCATCACAAAATTGAATGAGTATTGAACAAATCACAGTGAAATTCATGTGCAAACTTCCAGAAAAAAGCATCGCATTTAACTGCTGGATTGAAAACTGGATTGAAAACCTTTGTTGAAACACTAGAACTGCCACAAGCCCACCATAAATCACCCAAAGAGTATGCTTAATTAACATTTTCTGCAATAGGTTTTATTGTGTGGTGCCTGAGGGCAAAGTACCAATACTGTTGTGTGATGGCCCCAGCAGAGTTCTAAGGGTTAATGTTATTTAAACATTAGAGTAGAGGTGTGATAAAGGGCTCTTTTTTTGGAGTAGATATATTTAGCTGTCATCATCATACAAGTGTATAGAAATGCTGTGTTTTCACAGAATGAATCTTAATGGAAACAGGTATAATTAATACAAGAAGGGCCCTAACTCTGAACCCTGTGGAACCTCATAGGACACAGGAACAGTTTCAGACTCGAAGCCAGCTATACTCACATACGTGGTTCTGTCAGCCAAATAAGACCTGAACAAGTCTGACAATGTACCCTGGTGTACGGTGGCTGGGAAGTGCAAAACAAATTAAAATGTAAAAAACAAATTTAAAAATTTGTAAACAAAATTACATTT
>JBAMHV010000013.1:19975124-19985325 GCA_037177535.1 Pseudomugil gertrudae
TATATATATATTAAATCCAATAGGAATGTGGGTCCAAACTTTTGTCTGGTACTGTATATGCTTCAAAAAGCTGTTGCAAATTCTCCAAAGTGAGAAGAAAACCCCAACATATTGCTACGTAGCTTCTTTGTATGAGCCGCAATTCTCGTGACATCTTGTCAGCTGTACGAGGTTTTATGAAAACGGCAGCATATGCACTAAAAACTGTGCAATGGAAACACCTGCAAATCACAAGTGGTGTTTGTAAAACTTTACAAGTGTTGCTTACATTTAGCAAAAACTGTAATGGAATCTCAACTCGTGTGTGTGTGTTTCAAAATAATTCCACCTGCATTAATTGCAACAAGACATTTACCTTTATTATAGCACTATAGGTTTAATAACTTTTTTTTTAGAAGTTTATTTTTTAATTGGTGGATCATTTCACATGCGCGATGTAAAAAGACACCTGAAGTTAAACACATGATGCTGGTTGAATAGATCATCTAGCTAGATCTTCACCTATAATAATGTTGTATCAGCACATTCCCTGCTGTAAGCTTCGGGGATGAAGTGAAGTCTATTTCCTTTCTCTTTATTTTCATATGGCAGTCGTGCAGTCAACCCTCCATCCATTCTGTTTCAGACACTTAGTCTGACATGCTAAAAGGTTGATATTGTTATTCAGATACTTCAGATTTTCTCTGGGGTTTTTTGACATGGCAGGATGTTCACACTGTTGGTAAGGTTATATCAGGATAATGGGTCACCATGGTGATATCAGCTTTTAGCTGCTTTTAGCATTTTGCTACTAAAGAGGCAAGGCAGGTCTACTACTATGGGACAATTTAGATTTTCAGAGACTTTCTAGAGACATTAAAACTTTAAAAAATAAGAAGCATAATTTTAAATATAAACGTAAAAGAGAATAACATTAAATAGACTATTAAAAATAAATAGATCTACACTTTTAAATAAAAACTATTAAAATACAGCTGAGAACAGGGGTTTTGCATCTAGCTTCTTCGTGACATGTTCTGACTCTAGGAACTGATAAAGGACTGGATCCCTATGGCCTGACGGGTCTGATAGTTTCATACTGGGACAAGACGTCAAAGTATTGAACCTACCAGCATGTCTTTGTGTTTGCGCTGTTATTTAAAAAGTTATGTATTTGTATGTCTGAACGAATAAATAACAAAAGAGGTGATTTGTCGCAGGGTCTTTTATTTTTTAATGTAACTAAAAAATAAAAAGCAAAACTAGGATTTTATAACAGCTTTACACTCACACAACAGGAAGGAGTGAGGCATGTTGAAGGTGTGTGTAACCCTGCTTTTTTTAAAGAAAAATCACTCTATAGCTGGAACATTGACATTTTGTTGCAGGCTAACACAAAGTGTCTTTAATCTGATCCAAAAACCTTAAACATCACATTAAATGTAGTTTTGGTTTATTACCTGTAAGGTATTTATTAAAGAACCAGGCTATCGGGAGTATTCTTACTCAAACACAGAGAAATAACTTCTTTGTAGGTTTCATTTGATTCTTTACACAGCTCGGTTGTAGTTAGAAACAGTTTGGGATCTGCACTTCATCCGTCTTTTTGTCGTCGTTTGCACTGACTATATTAGCACTGGTAAATCCACTGTGGTGTTACGCGCCACTACTTTATGTACAAGATGTTTAATTTGATTAGTACCTAAATTATTTTAATGTCATTTAATGTGAACAAACAAAATCCTCTTTCTTTTGATTGTTCTTCTTAACCTTTGAAAACTGAGGTTACATAATGTCTCAGCCCATTCTTGCTGAATATATTTCTGCCTCTCGGTAGTTCATCATTGTTACAGTTTAAATAGGAGACAGATTTAGACTGGCCATGGAAACACACACATGCATGGTCTCTGTGTGTGACGCCAGACTGTGGAATGAGGACTGTAAATCTCTCTTCAGTGTACACCTCTGCTTCACAAGTATGCAAGTCATCCATGCTGTGGTGATTGTTTGGATGACATGGTTGAAGATTTTAAAAACAAATGATTGTTTTTTGAGTGCACTGGCAAACAATGCTGATGTGCTTATGTGGGCGTCAGGTCACAAAACATCAATACATCATTGTAAGGCAATGAAAATAACATAACTCCTTTGTTTTAGTGGGTTGAACTTGTGCTGTATTAATAGGAAAATCACACTGCCCGGGAGGTTCGCCAAACACTTGCTTTCCACAGTCACAGTCACAATTACAGTGGAAGAGCAGAATAAACAGCAAGTTTAATATCTGGCATATGTGCTTTCAGCATCTGCAGCAGCAGAGAAGTAAAACAATTATAAGGTCTCTCCTGGGTGAAAAGTCTGAAACCAAAGCTGACTGGAACTCTAACAAGGACGAAATAAGAAATGCAAATTATTAAAGCAAACTGATCCAACACTGCTACATTTCCTCTATGAAAAGTTAAAATAGCAGTAGCTCCCCAAAGTTCCTGCAGAGATGAAAGAAGATGCTCCCAGGGTTTCTGTTTTGTGTTTTTCACTATAAATGTAGTGACTAAACGCTTCGTACTGGTGCAGCCATCTAACAGGCGCATATTGGCTGCTGTCTGTTAGCCACATGGCTGTTGGTAGATGAATTAGATCCTTCTACACATTCTCTAAGTTTGTTTTAAATGTTGTTCAGATTTACAATCAAGATCATTTAATATAGCATTTTTTGTTTTAGGACAAAAGTCACTGATCAGATGAGAAGTTGTGATGAGCAAAGTGTCATACAGACTGAGATTCCAAGGTTTATGTGTGTGTTGCCATCCGCATAGCTATTGTTGGCCAAGACATGAGGCAGAAAGGCCTCCTGCCTCACACGTAGCTGTTAAAGTCAAAGGGGAATGTCTGGCCAGACAGCCTGCCCATGTGATTTTATGCCAGCCAGTTTACCACATGTAGAGCTGCCTTTCCGTTTGCCTTTCTCACACACACATATACGTCTGCACATACAGATGGCTTGTCCAAATAATGTCATGCCAGACAATATTCCGTCTCTGCAATCCTCACACAGCCTCTGATTTTCATCACGACAGGATGCCACCCTTCTCTGCCACTGCGAGTGTCTCTCCTGCACACGGCATTTAGACAGCTAGTCTGATTGATGCCATGGCAGTCGATGGAGCTCTAATTACTCCCCGTGCGTAGACGCTGCCGTATTAGAGACAGTGTCATATCCTGTCAGCTGCATTTTAAATACACGTGTCACTTCCTGTTAGACCTCTGGATGAAAAGAAATAAACTGAGAAAGCTGACGGGTCATAAATGTGTCTACACCACACACACACACACACAGATGCACAACCTCACCGCAGTTACTGAGTCTTTCTTTCACGCAACTCCTCTGCCTCTATTCTCGCCCCTCTCTTTTCTCCCCTCTGACCCACCTGCCAGCATTGGTGGTCTTTTGTTGTCAAACTTCATTAGTGGAGATGTCAGCTAATTAGAGCCCAAACGCAAACTCGGGAGATTAGGGGGAAGAAGAAGAGATGAAAGGCGAGACGAGGGAGGGAGATGGAGGCAGGGCAGAAAAGATAGAGATGAGCAGATGATGAAGAGATTAGGATGGAGTAGGAGGGATAGAGAGAGGACTGGTATCAAGGTAGGAATGGAAATGACAGCTGAGATGATTACCTGTGTACACTGAGGAGGGTAGAGAGAGGGACGAGCATGCTGGAATAAGAACAAATGAGCTGCATGAAAATGCAATGGAAAGGTTTAGTAAGGAAGATTTAATGTACTAAATTAGTCACAGTAAAAGAATTAAAGAACAGAACAGATCAGGTTTTGTTACAAAAAAATTCAGGGCACAGATTAAGCTGTTTATGTGCATTGAGGCGTTAGACAAAGACAGAGCTACTGCATTGACCTGTATCTGTTGTTGCGGTCGAGTTGATCCTTGTAAGACACAGCTGATAACGATCCTCTGCTGTACAACTGGACACCAGGGAGAATATCCAGACTGGTGCACATTTGTTGATGTGTGGAAAGAAAAAGTCCTGTCAAAATCAGTCAATAAAGAACTGTATTTCTGCTACTGTGTGGCCTCACTGTTACCAAGCTGTTGCCAAGAAATGATGCCAGTAAAGAAAAATTAACACTTCGTCAAGTGAACTTATTCATTTGTCTTACTGGCAAAAAAAAAAAGATAAAAAAGTTATTGTCCTTCCTGATTTGTATAAAAGGTGAATAACCTAGCCCCTTGCTACTAGCAGCTATTTGCTATTTTGAACCTGTCTTTTCAGCTCATGGCTGCTTTCTCTGCCTGAAAGACCTTCTACTATCCCCCCTATGACTTCTCTTTTAGTTTAGTCTAGTGTTTTTTTTATTGATGTAAGTCCTGCATAAATAGTTGCACACACCACCCCATGCAAATGCCCGGGTGCTGTAACATTTCTGTCTGACCCTGCCACTCTGGAACTGTAGACGATGCTTTTAAAGCAAAAAATGATCAGTTGAAGCATTGATGACTGATTTTTCCCAATACATGGCTTGTAACGAATATTAAACGTTGTCTTGATATGTTACTGTTAAAAACTTTATTTATTTATCCATCAAAAGGGGATTATAGGTACAATTTTACAAGTAGCACCTTCAATCCTTCTGCTTCTTAAGCTTGTTTTGGGCTGCCAACCATCGGATGTTGAAGCACTTGCTAACACACAATCTCACCTGCACGCAGGTGCATCAATCAGACTGAGCCAAGAATTGCAGTGACATATTTCCCACATGTCACATCTGTTGTAAGAGCTGACCATAAATCACCTGTTTTGTCTATTCCTGTATATGTGCATCCACATGTAGCTGGATGTGTGTCGGATACGCTGCAGCCCTTTGGCCACTCTGTCAGATTTATTAAACCTTCCAGCTCAAAGTCATCTGTCTGAGAGCACTAAAAACACCTGCTTGTCATGCCACATCTAGCTGTCTCTATGTCACCCTGTTCTCATCTCCTGATGCTCATTTTTTTACATGTATTTTTACTTTTTTAGTTACTTCATCAGTGTTGCTAATTGATTCTTTGCATCATTCAGGATGTGTTTTTTATAAATATTAATGATGTTAAGTCTACGTTCAGGTGAACTGGGGTGATAATCCCTTTTAAATGCATTAACACATGTGACAGAAATAAGTATGAAATAAATATGATGAGGGAATTTTAACCTTTGCAAGCTGTATTTTTTTCCTGAATGGATGTGGTTCCTAAAGCGCTGACAGGTCTTACATTATGCCATTAAAAATTAATGTAAAATATGCATGACTGATGATCATGTCAGATCCCAGTATTGATTAAAAGCCAGAAAATAGTTTTTAAGGTTGTAGCTTTCAGAAAAAAAACTCACCTGTTATTACCAATCCTGTAAATATTTATAGATTCTAATGACAAGGACATATTCCTTTACTGTGGATACAGATATTTCTTAGGGTGTGTGTTATTAATGGAACAGAAGTCTTAATTATTAATGGCAGCAATATTACCACCTCTGCCCAGTTTCCCCAGTCTGTTTTTAAACATTTATGAAATTATTATTGGTTTGACAGCGAGAGGGCGAGAGATTGATCTCCCTTTGCCTCTGTGTATGTCGGCGTGAGTGCACCAAAGAAGGAGGAAAAGAAAGAAGTGCTCTCTTGTCTTACTTTAAGATCTAGAAGTCGTAGATATAAGTTAGATGACAGGTAAGCGAGATGTTACTCCTCAAGTGATGCTCATTAAAAATGTATATGCGGAATTCACATGCTGGTTTTAAAAGTAAAACCATCCCAGTCTGTGTGTCTATGGCTTCCTTTGTTTATCAGTTTGTTGTCCTGGAATTGTGTGTGTGTGTGTGTGTGTGTGTGTGTGTGTGTGTCATAATGCTATTTATCACATGTATGTATTTTTGAAGCCCCACTCTTTTGTCTTGGATTTTAAAGCAAATAAAATGCACTTTTTGTGTGTGTGTGTGTGTGTGTGTGTGTGTGTGTGTGCGTGTGTGTGTGTGTGTGTGTGCACAGAAAAATACATGTTGGCTCGTTTCACCTCCCCATCCTCTCAAGACCTCTGTCGATAACATGGAGCAGAGGGTAAACTGAGATGTGAGCTTCTGAGGTGTGAATCATCATCTCTTTGACACTTGCTCTTGTTGACTGTATACAAGAAAAATACTATGAACATGCACTGGCCACTTTATTAGGTACATGTTTACCTGCTCTTACGAGTGTCAGGATGGGGATTTGAGTGACTGGAGTATTTCAGAAGCTGCTGATATATAGAGGATTTCCTCAGAAATGTTTACAGAGTGGTCTGAAAAAGAGAAAATATCCAGTGAGCAACAGTTGTCTGGATGAAAACGTCATGTTGATGTCAGGAGAGTGGACAGGCTGGTTGGAGGTGATGGGAAGATAAAGAAACTCATACACAGAACCACACCATACATATGAACACACAGCAGCTGTAAGCAGCATAAGAACACACTATGTACCGCTTTTGTCAGCTTAGGAAACAGAAGCTGCAAATCATGCAGACTCACCAAAAATAAAACCATACAAGTTGGAAAAACATTGTCTAGTCTGAGTTTTGGTTCCAGCAGCAGCTTCCAGATGGTAGGGTCAGAATTTAGTGGAAACGACATGTAAGCCTGAACCACCCTGCTTTGCATCAGTGGTTCAGGATGTTATGAGCGCCTACCACACTGAGGGTCACCATTTGCTCCAAATATTCTGTTGTTTTACTGTGTTAAAGTTCACTGAGCAACACAGAATGTGTATACTGTGACAGAAAAGCTTGATTTTATACTTATTTGAGTTTTTTCTGTTTTTGCGTTTTGGCCTTTTAAAAATCACTTAGGGAGGATTTATTGTTTCTAAAGAATTCAGCTTTTATTTCACAAATCCAAACTGATTATAAAGCTGATTTAACAAACAAAGATCTATACATATAAAATAAAAAACCTGGTTGTTCATCTGTTCATATAATCTTTGCGTCTGTTTAGCGTACAGGGATATTTATATGTTACTGTGGTTGTAGGAAGGGAACGTTTTTATCTCTTTTTTTTTAATTGTACTCATTACTTATAATGAATGTTTACAAATAAAACTCACTTCAGTATACTAGGATGACGAACTACATTTGTGCCAACCGTTATAGGAATTAAAATGATCATTTTAAAAAAGCATTGATGAGACAAGTGTTGTGTTTAGTGATGTTTTGTCTTATTGCTGACACAGCTCACCTTTGCTTTTAGGCTTAAAGTGCAAACACACAGAAACTACAGTATGTGTGTAATATAGGATTATATGTATACAGCATGTATTTAATTCACTACATAATAAGTTTTATGATACAATATATAATCACAATGAAGAAGTAATGTCTTGTTTTCCAAAAGGTTATACGATATATTTTTAGGTCCACCTTGCTGATATCAGGTTGGATCCCATTTGGCTTCTGAATTGCTTTTATCCTTTATGGTAAACTCTTCTCATGCTCAGTTAAACTTCCACAAGCCATGTGCTTAAGTGCATATGACGAGCTGATCAGCTTTTTGCTTTACCAAACTGGTAGACTTAATAAGTAGCCAATAAGTATTTGTTGTACTCAGCAGCCGTTGCTATGAAGCTTGTATTAGTCGTTGAATTGTTGATTGTTGCTTGATGAAAGAACACGTCTTCTCATATGACCTGTGTTCCAATTTCATTGCACCATCATCACGATGGAATGCTTCTGCTGCTCAGTGACCAGACATATATGGGCATAAATTTGCTCTCCAGGTTAATCTGCCTTTTCTCGGCTGTGCCAGGAGGCACTGACTCACTGAAAAGCCAGTCCGAGAGAAAACCTTGAGTAAGATGGATGCATATACGAGCTTTGCATGAAAGGGAGGAGGAATCTCCTCTCAGGTTTAAATTAAATTTGAATATTGTTTGTGCATTATTAACCTATTTTGGGATGTCTCACCTGGATTGAAATATTTAGCCAATAAGTCTGTTTAATAAATTATCCCTGTCAGAGGTATGCTAATTTGTTATTGTAACCAGGTTTTGGGGTTATTGGGGTTAGACACGTCCGTTAATTGTAGTTTAGAGAAATTATTTTAAAAAATATGATTTCAGCTCAAGTACAATTTACTCTGTTAGGATACAGGCATTTTTAAGCATATTTGCTATGAATATTTGCTATACACAAGCTAAAAAAAACAAATATAAAACAGAAATTTCCAGCAATGACCCCTCACACAATGTTGTTTTATTTGCACAATGCCTGGGAGCTACTGTGTGTGTGTGTGTGTGTTGTTATTTTTTTCATAAATCACCTGACGCTTACATCTGTGTCTCTCTCATTCGGACCAACTCTGTTTGTGAAAGCTGCGGCTCTAATGTTGCACATGGACTCGTACTGTATGCCTGTGATATGGCTTTCTGCATTTCTATTATGTGTGGGTGAGTTGATGTGTATGTGCATGACTCACAGGGTGCCCAGAGTGCAGTGTTGATATGCTGTATATTTCCTGTGTTGACTGAGAATATTCACGGAATGATTGATGATTTTGTTTTCTTTCCTGTTGCAGAAGAAGAAGAAAAAAGAGAGAGATAGATGTAGGCAGTCGAAATGATGAAGAGATCTGCATGTGCACTTGTGTAACTTTTGCTCACTGGCACACACATGTACACAGGTTTGCCTGTGCAATCTTCATCAAAACTTTTGAAGATGATGTTGGGAAAATACACTGCTTGAATAAACAGATGGCATGTGTTGGCTGCTTCATCATCAGGACAGCTGTCTGCTGATGATGTCTCAAAATGTTTTATGTGATGTTACCTACAGACTGGGATTCAGCGGGCAGAATGTATAGCACCCTATACGCTCACCATAATTTACCCTTTGGATCTGTATTTAACAGGCTTGCTTTTAAAGCCCATATTTGCATGTTTGGTTTCAATTCAGATGACAAGGCTTTGACCAGTGCAGATTGTAAATGTCCCATCTGTTATGCAGGGTGTTCTAAAGGCTTGTTTTGTTTTTTGTTTGTTTGTTTCCGATGCCTGCTCGTCATTGTGTGGCCATTTCTGCAGCAGTATGGACAGGATCCAGCAGCTTAGAAGAGAATATCAGCAAGCCAGGCGAGAGGGAATGGTACCACCTTATGAAGAACTGGATCTACGTCGTAGAGGACATGAAAATGACCCACATATGGTGAGTAGCGCATAATCCCAAATCAGTCATCTGAGTGATCCCTGCTTTTACAAAATTAGTAAAACAGCCTTTTAGCCGTCAGTCATATAGTGCTGTTTGACATAAGTGGCACCTGTAGGGATTGAGCTGATCGGGCTGATATGATCCATTTATCACTGAGACACAGAGATAAGTAGAGGTTTGAGGTTGTCGTCATCCCTGCAGGTGCTGTTTTTCAAATTACACACTTACAATCAGATGTACTGAGATCTGCTGCAGAGTTCAAGCTGACTGAGTCACGCTTGAAGAAGCTGAAAAACCTGCGTGTGATAATGAATTAATCTAATGATAATAATGCACTGAGGGGAAGTCTCCTTCCATTCTGCTACCAGATGACGTGATGGAACTGGTCACAATCACATGTTAAAATGGGAGATTTTATTTAGAGAAATTAAAATTATTATCAGGGGCTGCACGGTGGCGCAGTTGATTAGCTTTGTGGCCTCACAGCAAGAAGGTTGCAGGTTCGAGCCTCAGACGGGGCGGGGGTCGAACCGGGAATCTTTCTGTGTGGAGTTTGCATGTTCTCCCCGTGTTAGCGTGGGTTCTCTCCGGGTACTCCGGCTTCCTCCCACAGTCCAAAGACATGCACTTTGGGGATAGGCTGATTGGAGACTCCAAATTACCAGTAGGAGTGTGTGTGTGCTTGGTTGTCTGTCTATGTGTGTTGGCCCGGTGATGGACTGGTGACCTGTCCAGGGTGTACCCCGTCTCTCACCCGTTGTAAGCTGGGATTGGCTCCAGCCCCCCCGCGACCCCGTTCAGGGAAAAAGCGGTAGAAAATGGATGGATGGATGGAAAATTATTATCATACATAAACTGAATTTCTGTATAAAATTGAAATAGAAGTATGTTTATGATTATCTTTTATGAGCCTTTCTTTTGATCATGTTAGAGTCAGAGGACACTAGGGGGACGAAGAGAAAGAGATGCCAGTCCTGTCCCTCCAACGAGGACAGAAAAACAAGCACA
>JBAMHV010000013.1:20015646-20056682 GCA_037177535.1 Pseudomugil gertrudae
ATATGGTACCGGTCAAAAGTTTGGACACAGTTTTCCCACTGCTCGTCCTAACGCTTGGACACGGTTTTCCAATGAATCCAATGGGAAAGTAGTGTTTCTGTAGAACCTGCTGTCAGTGGTTCAGTGCAATACTGAAGAGGAAAAAAACATTCTATTGAATAACTGAGGTACAAGGACTTCACTAAAAATGGAAAGTGCAAAGAAAAGGTCCGGAAAGCCTTCAAAAAGTTTAGAGAACTATTGTTCAACCCCACTATAACCCATAATAACTCAACCAATTGAATAGTGGTAAGAAAAGTCAAACTTTTTTTAATAAAAAAGTTAGCTTGAGTGTTTTTTTGCTGTTTGGTGTCTGAAGGTTTGGATGGATTTTGCCATCTTGATGGCTTAAAATGTCACTCAGCAAAACTAGGTCCGTTTGATTAATGGCTCTATGGGCTGATTTGCATGCAAACACACACTTTTGATGCAATGTTTTTCCACTTTCTCACTTGCATGCACCAGAAAAACAGGATATGCTTAGCATTAAGTAGTATTAATAGCTGTGTTCATGGGAGATGCTCTAAGCTGCGTGCTTTGAGGGAAATTGACCTTCTGTGGTCTTAATTGTACCAGAGGCTCAACAGCGTTGTGACATTTAACTGTGCTCCAGTCTTAATTCATAGCGTTTTATTCTAGTGCTTTGCTGACATTTCAGCAGGAGGAGGTTCAGGAGAAAAGATGATTGGTGCTTCTTTGGTGTTGTACATAAATAAGCACATTTGCAATGATTGTTTGGTTCCTGCACTGCTTTTTCTTTGCTTTGCTCACAGTGACTGCAGATAACTAGTAAACCAAAAGATTCGAACAGGGAGAAAGAGATGGCTTTTAACGGAGGAACTTAATTTGCTTATTAGCATCTCTATCATTTTACCATTTAGCTAGGGATTTTTTTTTTAACCAAAATCCAACATACTGATTTTGTTCAACTCTTAATTTTAATACCAACCCATACCATTACCTTCTCCTGGGATACAAAAAAGAAAAACAAAATCATTTCAGGTAAATAAGACATAACATAACCGCAGCTAATTTAATGTGTGTAGACACATTGAAATAATTCTTAAACATGTGGACGAGTCCACTTCCAAATTTTTTATGCTGCAAGAGACAACATGGTTTGATGATGTCCCAGATTTATTGCAAGTTGATCCAAACAGACAAACATATCTGGAAAAGTTCACATTTTTTGTCATTTTGAGTTAGAGGAGACTTTGCTGAATATTTACACAATGGGTCATAAAGAAAAGTAAAAGAAAATATTTTCTGATATTACATTTTGATCTTTATAATGAACTTTTTGTATATTAAGATTGAAATAGGAAAATCATTTATACAGTTCGACTTTTTGTGTATCAACCAGCTGGCATCTACTGGTCTGGTCATCTGACTGTGGGAGAAGGCAAATAAACTGATAAACAAAAACACCAATGTCATAAACAACTAAACTAAACTGGTTCCATTAAGGAGAGATACAAATCAGATAATTTCAAGCAGCTTATTTATGGGCTACATGCTGTTGATTTATTAGGATAAACTGCACATGGTGCCGTGATTTCCTCCATATGTTCAAAATGGACACATTAGTCGACCAATGAATTTGTTTATTTGACTGTTGGTGTGTGTAAAGCTGAACTTATGTGTGAATATGAATCAACATGTTCTTGTTGACGCTCTTTGCTGTGGTGCTACCTTGTTAAAAGGGTGTAGTAATTAGCTTAGAAAATGGGAGGCTTTTCTCCAGCAGCTGCAATTACTGTTGTCCCCGGAATATCTAGATGGATAAATAGATGGAAGAAGGGGCAGCAGGGTGTATTAACTGAACAAAAGCAGGGTGAATAAAGACCAGGCTGATGTGATAGAGGACACTGCTGAATAAATGAAAGGAAGTATCCATGGTTGGTTAAAAGGTGGAGGGTGGAAAGGAAATGAAGGAGAAAAAAATGACAAGTGGATTGAAAAACAGCGGCAAAGAGCAGAAAGACTTGAATACTCCTTTCTGGCTCTGATGGACATTATTATAACACTAAGGCCTAACAACACACACACACACACACACACACACACACACTCACACACACACACACACACAGGTGCAGCTTCTCATTCTCCTTGATTCAAAGCTGAAAGTGATACGTTTTTAATCCCCTTTTAGACAAACGGGACACACAAGTGTGAGGCTGTAAATTTCCACCCCGTGGCCATCTGCTGGTTCCAAGGGACTGGAGCCACTGAAACTCAAGGAAACATAATCATAACATCACAATATAAACTCAAATGTGCACTAATTTTAGCAGAGCCTTGATGCTAAATTAATTTCAAACTGAATATTCATCTGTAAATCCAATCCTAATTGGGAAAAAGATCAAGTGTTGAGCTGTGTGGCGCCAGTTACCACATGAGGGGCTTTAGACACAGTTTACTTGAGTAGTGACTGAAAGATGGAAATCCCAGATTCAACCAGCTGAAATGAGCTTCATTCTGAAGGTGAGCCGCCTCAGCTGGAGAGATCACACAGCTGGAGGTAGTGCGATGTAGAACAGCTGCTCCTCGTGCTGTTAGGAGTGAGCCGAGGTGTTTCAGGCATCCCAGAACAGGCCCAGGATCCACTGGAAGAGTTACCGTAGATATCCCTTTTGGTCTGGAAATACCTCAGGATGACCTAGACTGTCAGTGAGAAGAGGTATGCCGGGTCTCCCTCTTATACCTGTTGTCTCCATTACCCAGCCTCAAATATGTGACTGGAAATGAACGGATCAATAGAGTCACAGAGGATTGGGTAGATAGATGCTTTAAGGTCTCAGCAGAACTGAATAGACCTTTTGTTGGAGAGCCCATTGTTGCATAGAAAGTGAGGTATTTTATACCCTACACCCATATCATTCTTTCTATAATCAGCTCCATATCAGCCCTCACCACAAAACTAGCCTTCCTCATCAGTTTTTGGCTTGACTCTTTACAGTCGAGTCAAATGTTAGAAATTCTCACCTTTTAGTCGTTTTAAACACCTGCAATGCTGAATTTACATTTAATATAATCAAGACAGAAATATCAGTTGGATAGTGTAACAAAGGTATTTAAAATTGAGGAAACTGGTATTTCTGATGAGATAACTTCACTTCCACATGGACCAGTAGGCAGCATGATGGTGGATCTGCAGTGGGAAACGTGCTAAATGAATGTGCTTAGATTTAGCTCAATATGTTAAATAGAACCAGCAGCTAATTTCATGGATAAATAACTCAGTCACTCGATCACAGTGAAGGTTGATATATAAACATTTAAAAACTAAGGAGTCATTATGTAGGGGTGTCAGGGAACCAACCGCATCCCTGTGCAGGCCTCTTAGCATAAAGGTGGAGCAGGTTGAGTCATTTAAATATGTAGGAACAGACATTGATTGCTGCCTGTTCTTTACGTATCCCAGTTACTGTAAAAAGGCCCAGCAGAGGCTATACCTGCTGAGGAAGCTCAGGTCTTTTAATGTGAGCACAGACATTTTAACAGCTGTTTACAGATCAGTCATTGAATCTATTCTCACTTTCAACATCACTTCCTGATACAACTTCCTCCCTGTTAAACACAAAACACATCTGTCCCGCATCATTAAACAAGGCAGTAAACTCACAGCTTCACCAGAGCAGTGTTCAGAAAGGCCATCCGGATCACTGCATACCCATCTCACCCCCCACGTTCACACTTTAAGTTACTCGCATCAGGATGGAGACACAAAGTCCCACTTGCCCGGAAAAATGTTTACAAAAAATCATCTGTCCCCTCGGACAAAACTCATGACTTTAAATGCTTCTTTATTTTATCATATGTATGTTTGTGAACACTTTTTGTATTATAATTGTAAATGCAATGAAGCCTTGTCAAAAACAAATTTCTGTCTCAGTGAGATGGACAATGAACATTTTCTTATCTTAAAGACAGCTCTTGTGTTCTTCCTTTTTAGTTCAATAATTATCCTATTTGATCAGCTTGAAAGAATTTAACTGGAACCAGCTAATTGACTGACTCATCACTTTTTATTTGTCTGAACTTTTAACTGTGTAAAACCCACTAATTTTACAGATGCAATGGTTCCTGACATTGCTGACTAATTTACAGGACACATATATTTACACCACTTATCAGATCACACCTTTCATAATAGTCATGTCTTACAAAGAATTAACTGAGACGCGAAATGCTTTGAAATGCACGTTATGAAAGTTAACACAGTTGCTGCACATATATAGGCATTAGTAATATCACTGAAAGTAGATGACACACACTCACACACACAAACCGCAAAGAGTGTGTCATTTAATTGAGTCTGCCTAAAGTGCTGTCTGAGCAGAAAGAAGTGATACAGATTAAAACCTCTCTTCCCTTAGCCATTGATCCCTGCAAGAGTGGGTGAGGGGTGGGGATGGAGAGAGGACAAAGAAGGAAAAGGAAATCATTGTCTTCTGATTGACACTGATTACTCACCTTCTTTCTTCCTGTTTGGTTTTTAATGTGCCTTAAAATCTACTTTGTGTGTGTGTGTGTATGCAACAAAAAGTTTGCTAAATTGATGGATGTAAATGGAGAACAGTGGTGGAAAAGTGCCCAACTTTGATGATGAGATGGGTGGAAAGGTGAAAGGAAGGCAGAGAAAGATGTAGGCTGCAGGAGGGATAGAAGAGACTTTAACTAAAGGGTAAGGAGGTGAATTTAACAGCACTCAGAGGAACCCTTTATTTCACTTAAGGAGGGTTGGCTAATGAAGGGAGCCGATTAGATGTGGACAGGGAGAGAATGAGGACATGTGGGGTGGTGAAGGGCTGCAGAAGATGAAATCACAAAGCAGAGAAAGAGACACTTCACATTTGAACAAAGTAGTCTCATTTAGGCGGCGAGCATGTACCAAATACTCCATGTCGATCTAAATCCCTGTGATATCCTTGAAGCAGCTCAAGTGAAAGGATGGGACATCAGAGACTTTATCTGTGTGTCATTGTGTCTGTGGGTAAAACAGACAGAGAGGGAGGGAGAAAACTATAAAATAGCAGGAGAAAGCCTGAGCCTGTGTCAGTGCTGAAAGTGATTGGGCGGTGTGCTTTATGGGTAAATTGAAGGGTGTGTTAAAAGGAGAGTGATGAGCCACTCTTACGGTGTGTGTGCCTGTGTAAGTTTGCATGTGTGTATGCTCCCTCTCCCTTCAGTATCAGTCTCTTCTGCTTGATTTCCGCGCTCTCCTCTTTCCTCTCCTCTGCTCGCTATGCCGTGAAATGGTTTTTCACTAGACCATTACCCCTACCAGTGCACTACTGCGCTGCCACAGCCCTCTCTGAGTGAAAGGGACTGTGTTTAAGTGTGTGTGTGTGTATGCCTGCAGAGAGAGCGCTTGGCTGCATGAGAGCAAAATTGAGTGTGTGTGCATTAGCTGCGCTTGAAACAGAGATTGTGCATGTGTTGTTTTTGTGTAGTGAAGATGAATTATATGCACATGCTGGTTAATGTGTTATGTGTATATGTGTGTGTGTGTGTGGGGGGTAAGATGTTAAACTTTTAAGTCCTTTGATTCAACAAGGTGTTGAAAATATTCCTCAGAGATGTTGCTTCATACTGAGTGGATTGTGGCAGATTTGCTACCTGCACATCTTTTTCCTGTTCTCTGTTCCACCAGCTATATTTCTTTTAGATTAGTTGACTGTGGACACATTGTCCAGTACAGTGAACTGATGTCATGTTGAAGAAACCAGTTGATGATGATTTGAGCTTTGTGACATGGTGCTTCACCCTGTTGGAAGCAGGCATTTGAAGATGTGACACTGTGCTTAAAGGGGATGGATATGGTCAGCAGCACCACTCAGGTATCAAGACATCTTTAGATGATGCTCACTAAGGAGCCTACATTGTGTTAAGAAAATATCCTCCACACCATTACACCACCAGTCTGAACTGTTGATACAAGCATTCAGGGAGAAGCGGTAGGAAATGGATGGATGGATAATTGTGGATTTGTAAATCTTTCTTTTTCAATCTTAAAGTTTCTCATAATTAGGGGTGTGTTCTTTTGATTGACAGATATCTAATATCTGGCTGCAAGAAGGCAGAGTGCAGCAGATATTAGCTTGATAGATATCAATCATCCACCTTCATGCTCACAGCTTCCTTTCAGTTCCACCTTTTTGCCTATTTTTGCATTTTATGGGAGCTTCGGCACGCATGAATGTACCAAGATGGTGACAATAGGAACCACCCAATGAGCTTCAATTCAGTTCTTCAGAAACCTCTGAGTGACATCATGCTCCGCTCATCTTTTTTGTATATAGTCTATGAGTGTGCCTCTCAGTGAGACTTATGCATCTGCCAGCATGTCTTTTCTTTCTAAGTAAACTGCTGGAGCTGGTTCAGGCCATTTAAATATAGACTGTTTATTTATACTTCACCCTTCTCGGTTGCAATAAGTCCAGTTGGTTATGTTCCTGCTGAAGAACTTGTGACCTGTGAACTAAAACTGGAGAGTTTGTTTTGCTCCAGGATGTCTTGATAGTCTTAAATCTTCATTCTACCAGAATCAGTGAAACAGAACCAGGCCCACTCCATGTTTGAAAGCAGGTAAATTGTTTAGTGTTTGTATACAGTCCAATGAAATTGACTCATTTTAACAGAATTTGTACCCGTAGTCTGAGAAACTTGAAGCTACTTGGCTGATCCCCAAGCTCATTGCATTCAGTGCTGTGTCCTCTTTGTTGACCCGAGCAGCAGTTCATTAAGAGGACACAGTGAACACTGAAGGAACATCTTAGAAAATGTTTGTAAAACAGTAATGAATTGTTTATCTCTTACTAAAAGCCTCGCAGGTACAGTTTATTGTAATTTAATCACCTTTCAGGAGGAATGAACCATCATTTCCATAATCTGTGAGGAAGATGAATGTGTCCATGTGTGTAACTTTCAAACAAGTTTTTCACCATCTCTACACCCGTTTCCCTTCTCCACTCTTCTTATTTATTTCTCATCTCTTCATCTCCACCTCCAGATCCAGTCATCCATCCTCTCATCTCTCACCCCTCTCGCCATCTCCAGTCCCCCCTTTCAACATCTTGTTTAAATCGTGTCATTAACATCCTTTCACCTCCTCACTCTGCCGCCCTCGTCTTCACCTCATTCACTTTCTTGTTTTATAACTCACCTCTCATCTCTTTTCTCTCCCTTTGCCACTCCTCAATGACTTCATAATATCCCTCCGCCTCTCTTTATCTCCCTCACATAGTCTGTAACTCATTTACTCCTCATTCACTCCATCCCTCTCTCCACCTTTCTTCCCCATCAAATACCTTTCCATTCTCTCACTCTATCTCTGTTCGCTCCTAATATCCTGCTGTTTCCCTACCTGAGGTATCACAGCTATAAAGAGAAGTGTTCAAAAGAAAGCAGGGCCAGCAAATCTGTTTTAGATGCCTTCTGGCATCATTCCTGGAATGCAGATAGAGCAAAAAGCTGCACTCTCTAATATCTATACTCAGTTTTCTTATGTTTTCTGTGTTGGTATAACACATAACGCTGTACTATTACAGACATTTATGTTCCACATGTGCCAATTCATGTCCCAGCTCAGTAGGTAGTAGTGCTCGTGCACAGATTGTTACATCCCTGGACCATTCAAGGGGGGGAAATGGTAACACAGCTCCAGAAGGTCAAGTTGTGGAGACGATTTTGGTATTTTGCCTTTCCTTTAATGTTCAACATGTTTTGAGTAAACAGAAGGGATCTACAGAGAGAGGCAAGGCCAACAAAGCAAACATATCCTTAACGTTGCTTAGAAAGGTCCATTAACCTGAAGACAGGGTAAAAGCAGAATACAACCCCATATCAGCACCTCTGGACTTTAACATAAACAGGAGGAAATGAGTCACAATCTGAATTGCTTAGCAAAAGTAGTAGCTTAACTAAAATCTAACAAATAAACTAACATAAGGGGAGATCAAAAACCAACAGAAAATGGTGAAACAACCCACAGTTGCAGCTTGTCAGATCTGTGAGGGCCATTCCTGAGCCATCACTAAACAGAAGAGGAAGGTCGGCACACATCTTCTATAGGTGATTATTTTTATAAAACGGTTTCTCTGGATTTCACTGAATTAATTATATCTCTAAAGTGCCTTCAGATACCTTCATTGTTAATTAGTGCTATATGTACAAAGCTGGCTTAGATTCAATCCCCAATTGAGCATATTCCTTTGGAAATACAATCATTTCATTGTTGTAAAGGTCTGCTTGGCTTCATCTTATGAGCTGTAATCATTATTATAAAGTTAAGCATAAGAGGGGAAGGGGCTGTGGATTCAGGAGAAAAAGAGAATTAAAGGAGTTGCAAGGGTTAAGGAGAGACCCAGTGAGATGAGGAAGTGGGACAGATTGAACTGTCAGCAGCTCGGCTTAATCTTTTTCTTTTTTTCTTTTCTTTCAATATGGAGATGAGACAGAACTCTGTTAATGTGAAACTGCATGAGTGCATGTTTGTGTCTGAGTGAGACGACTCCATCCTGTTTTGAAGTAACCTAATCTCACGATGGAGACCCCCGCTACCCCCCAACAAATCTCAGAAGGCCTAAATCCCTAATAGCTAGCCTTTGTCATTCCTAAATTACCCCTGCATCACAAACACTGACACACACTCTCAATTAGAAAGCCAGGGGCTTATGGGTATGCATTGCACGTGCTTAAGCTCCCAGTTTAGCAGTTTTCCTCATACTTAGGCCAGGAAATGTGTATAATTCAGGCCTCTGTGCTTTTGAAGATATTGACGAAGCCTTATTAAACTACCACTAAATAACTGTGCTTTTTCTTTTCAGATTCCCCCCAGAGGGACAGACCAGCGTATGACACCGCGGTATGAGGAGGTGGAGCGTCAGTACGCCTCCCTACCCAGGTACCACATTTTCTGCTAGAACATCTCTGTGTTTATGGGACTATTTACCTTTCTTGTGAAGTTCCCCGTAAAAATGGTGATGGACAGGCGTTATTTCATGTAGATGAAGTCACTATGACATGCATAGCTACTGTTTGGGTTTTAAAAAGACTTATGCTGTCTGTTTAAAGTGTGCTCTTTTACCCTCTCGAAAACATGATCGCCCAATTGTTTTTGTGCTGCACGCTTGAGCAAATTGCCCAGTGCATTTATGCTGTTTTCCTCTCAGGACAGCATGAAACATTGCCAGCATTAGCCAACACAAGAGCAATAACAGCCACCTGAGTATTTTAATCAATTCCTGGAACATCTCTTGATTTATTCCTTCTTTTTTTCCCAACATGCTCATATGTTTTTCTGATGCCTCTGGATGCCTGAAGTTGCTTCAAAGTTTATAGGAAATGTGGAACAGCATTTAATCTCTTCCAAACATCATCAGCCACTATTTCAGCATCTCATTTTTCTCCAGGACTGCTTGAGCTTGAATTTTCTCGGTGTCTTCGCTCTTTCACCATCTTCATGTTTTCTTTTTCTGTCGGACTCTGCTCTCTCGAGTGCTACTTCCTTTTTTTCCATCTCATGTGCTATCCTACTCTCTTGCTCATTTCCTTTTTTACTTGTCATACTTCTGCTGGACTTTGCAACAGGCCTGGATAGTTTACCATGTAGAATGCCACGTGTTTGATTTGTTTGTAAATG
This sequence comes from Pseudomugil gertrudae, assembly GCA_037177535.1. Taxonomy (NCBI): domain Eukaryota; kingdom Metazoa; phylum Chordata; class Actinopteri; order Atheriniformes; family Pseudomugilidae; genus Pseudomugil; species Pseudomugil gertrudae. The sequence continues at coordinate 20,025,335 of JBAMHV010000013.1, forward strand.
CATGCTGGTAAGTTAAGCTGAATAACAGAAGTTTAGGACATTAGAAAGTTTACAGCCAGGTTCCCACCTCTGTTAAAATGGTGAGGGATGACTACTTCACACCTCTTTTGTGTGTGTGTGTGTGTGTGTGTGTGTGTGTGCGTGCGTGCGAGATGCAGAAGGAGGGGCTCTGTGTGTGGATGATGACTTTGGCAGATGAGGGTGAGAACAGTGATGATAGTTTTGAGGTCTGGCTGTGGTATCTGAAAAGGCTTGGGAAATTGGACACACACACATACTGGCACACCAACTGGTTGGCTTTTTGGGCTATAGTTCATAAATGCCTTTTACTGGTATTCATCAATATTTGAAAATGACTACAAGGTATTTTTCTATGAAAGTCATCACGCTTATTTAACCGGCTGGTAACTTTTTCGTATAAAACGTAAAAAAAAAAACAAGTTTGATTAATTGAGTTGTGTGCTTTTATCAAATAGACTTGGCCTAAAATGGGTACGTTTCTGTGTTCCACGTGCAAAATCATTTATGTAAAAGAGAAAAAGCTTGAAATCGCTCTGACTTCTAAATCAGAGCACTGCTCTCCCTTGTGGATGAGATAACAGTAAACAGCTTTATACACTGTCTTGTGCTGCCAAGACTCATGTGGCAGATGCCAAATATTTTCTGCAAGCATTGCATTTCGAGCCGTAACAGCCTTTTTCCACATGAGCCCACCGATCTGAAAGCAGAAGCTGAATAGACCCATTAACTTTGAAATGCTTCAGTTTTCTGAGGCTTGCCGAGAAAGGAGAAGTTTTCCTTCTCGTACTGTCTTTATTTATCTTCCGCTGCATATCTGTCTGCACTCTTTCTCCTGCTGTCATTTAACTCATGGAGATATTTCAGCATGTAGAGAAGCAGAGAAGTAGATCATGTTTGGAAACTGCATCCAGGCTGTTGACCTTATGAAAACATATTATTTTGCCTCTGGACCAAAAATAACTGGCAGGCTGTGTGTATCTAGTGTCAGCCTGTCTGTGTACCTGTACGTTTTATTTTTACAGGCAGCTCAATGTTCAGCGAGTGCAGACATTAGCGTGTTTCTATTAGATCCATGCAGCACCAGAAATACCTGAAGTGCTGCGTAATCAGTCCCTTTGACTTAATATCAGCTTAGTTGAGCGTGAGTACACTGAGTGAGTGTGTGTGCTGTGAGACAAGATTTTGATGGCTCTAAAATTAAAACATGACCCCGCAGTGGATGATGTTTCCCTGCCTAAAGCACAGACACGTTACTAAACAATCTGTCAGCAAATGTCACTGCTTGAAATAGATACAAGCTTGTTCAGTATATATGGAATATTTTGCCTCTGCGTGAAGTCATACATGATAAAATTGTACAAATGTTTTATTTTATTATTAAACATGAAAACTGTTAATGGTCAGCATTGATGTATATTCATTTTCTCCAGTTTACCTATGTGTCCAACTTTTTAGGACAGTCACCATTTGATTTACTAATGCATCCTTCACTAAATAATCTCGGCACAATATTTAGAAACTTAGAAAATGACCTCCCACCCTCTTCACCTCCATGTCTTTTCCTTATTTTTGGCCGTTTTCACATACTTTTCCCATTCCAGTTCACTTTCTCTCAGCGCTGATGTACAGAAGTACAGAAAGAGCCCCTTCATATCTTTACGTGATTGCTGGTTTAAACTTTTAACCACTCAGACATTTGCAGAGGTTTTTTGGGGAACAATTGATGAAAAAGACATTTTATTTCTTAACTACATCTTACAGGTTTAGGTGACCAAGGTGCTATAAGGCTGAATGGATTAAATTCATCTCAGTTTCAGCTCCTCCACTGTTATAATTGCAGGGTGTTGTGAAGAGAAAATAAGTTTTTTTTTTTAAATTTACTGAGACTTTAGTTGGTGCTTTCCTCCATTTACATTTATATTTAAGTCTGTTTTGAGAGGGCCTGATGTAGCAAACAGCAGGAGCTTTGGACGCAGTGTTGAGCATTATAGCTGATGTCAGACCAGCAAGCAAGACAAAGAAAAAGAACCTGCAATGTACCTAATGGCCACACTGACCACTTATTATGCTGCCTTTTTTAAAAGTCTCTGTGAATGTACATTTTCATAGGCAATGTCTGAATGTGCACACTATACTAGTGGTCACAGCATTGGTGAGAGGTGTCCGAATGTCCTGGAGAGGCAGCCATTACCCACAGCACCAACAGTAGAAAAAAAGTGGCCATTCTTAAAGTTGAACTGGTTTAGATAAGAAATGTGGTCATTTTTAAGAATATTTTTAAAATCTTTATTTACCTTAGATAGGAATAAAAATAGTAACTATGGAGGGGTTGACAGCTGGAGCGGTTAAGCCTATTAATCAGCAACGTTATCCAAATGTGTTTGAAATGGATCTGAAATGTGCTCATGGCCGGCAAGTGAAGGATTGGCTGCAGTTGCTATGCTGTATACATTAAAAAGTGGAGGATTTCTTCCTAAGAGTGACAGAGATGGAGCGACTGGTTCATATCACAGCTAAAACCAGGGGCGTGCATGTGGTGTAGATTGATGGATCTCTGCAGCATTTCAGGCTCAGATTTGTAAAGACACACTCTGGAGTCATGAAAAATGTAAGAAGGACTTGCATTAGTGGGGAAATGATCAGCCCTATCATTTTTAAGAGTGATTGTACATCTGTTTTAAACAGCTTGAGTGATTTATATACGGCACACTTGCACAACCCATGATGAGTGAATCAGCACCTGCGATTGTGTGTGTTCCCTTAGACTCATATTTCTGAGGTCAGTAGATGGCTATCAGTTTGGGCATGGTCAACATCAGCAGGTTGTACCCCATATGTGCCCCATTACTGACAATTTACACATTCTTTCTCTCCCGTTATCAGGCACACACACACAGAGGCCCACATAGACATCTTTTTCTGTCTTTTCTGTTTAATACAGACATGAATGTAGAACAAGCAACATAAATAGATTTAAGTCAAACGTAGAACAAGCAACAACTAATAAATGAAAATAGGATTTACTAACAAGAATACTGACCCTTAAATTCTGAAGGAGAAAGGAACAAATGAGGAAGTAGCTGGTTTCACTGCTGTCCGTTCTATAAAGTAAACCCCCTCCTGCTGGACCTTACTGTTTGGGAACATCCATCCATTTTCTACGGCTTATCCCTGAACAGGGTCGCGGGGGGGCTGGAGCCAATCCCAGCTGACATCGAGCGAGAGGTGGGGTACATGCTGGACAGGTCGCCAGTCCATCACAGGGCCGACACACATAGACAAACAACCAGACACACACACACTCACTCCTATGGGCATTTTAAAGTCTCCCATCAACCTATCCCCAAGGTGCATGTCTCTGGAGTGTGGGAGGAAGAGAAAAACCCGGAGAGAACACACGCTAACATGGGGAGAACATGCAAACTCCACACAGAAAGGTTCCTGGTTGAACCCCTGCCCCAGCCGAGGCTCGAACCAGTAACCTCCTTGCTGTGATGCCACAGTGCTAACCAACTGCGCCACCATGCAGCCCTTTGGTAACATCACTGTCTTTAAATACCCGACATGTTTGTTAATGAAGACTGTTGAACACCTAATTATTGTGCACGGAAGTTTCCATGTACATATGACTTTGATTGAAGACAATGGTGATGTCCATGGGTCTGGTGATAACAGCGGGCAGTTATATAAAAGACAGCTTTGGCCCGATTTGATTTGCTGAGCACCCTTCCCGATTTGTCTTCGTTATTGCTTTTATTAGATCAAGAGAACCAATCAGAATTGTTATCCAGGTTTCTGGAGAGGCTGTCACTTCCTCATTATGATGATAATTAGATGTTTAGTAATTAGAGGGCAGATGTTTTACTGTGTCGTCAGCTCTCTTCTTCTTTTTTTTCATTCATCTTGCTCCACTTTCTGCCATTGAGCTCTGCGTCTATCTCCATCTGCCTCCCCACATCTCATTTTCATTCCCTCTGAACTTGGGGTGAAAAGGACACTGCTGAATATTATTTCACTCTGCCAAGGAGAGAAATGGAATGGGAACGTCTTTCCCTCCATCTCTCTTGAGAAGACCTCCCAACCGGGTATGAGAGTTTCCCAGACCACTTTAAAACTGCGGCACAATCCTCCCCTTTGTTCAGTTGTTTTTCTGTTTTTCTGGACTCATTGAGACCCTACTTGTGTGTTAGTCATGTAGAAGAGCCAAAGAAAGGGTGAATTTTTTAATAACGTGTTTTTGTGAAGGTTTTTATAAAATAAAGAGATGGATAAAGTTCCTGTGCATTTTAAGAAATCAAAGGACTTTCCCCGGATAGTTTTTTGTAAAACTCTACATAATGAACTTGTCTCATGACTGCTTCACTAACTTCCTCTTTAAGAAAACAGCTGTGACTAAAACAAGATCAAATCAAATAATAATCTCAGTATATCTGATGAAAAAACCCTGTTAGTCTCTGAATGGGACTGATATTCTGTGTTGCTTAAAGGTTTAATTGTCAGGTCTGAATACATGTTCTACTGTTTTTATTTTACAGCTGTGCATAAAATAACCTGTACCCATATCCTAAGTACCTAAAAGCAAGCATCTTTTCTTGTTTACACTCTTACAAAAGCTTCCCTCTAAATGCATGTGACATCTGTGTAGAAACACTGTTATAGACTGCTTCCAGTCTCCCTTCACTTGTGACCCCATCTTGTTCCTGAAGTCCACTGCTTCTCATCTTTTCATTCATTGGTCCTTTAAATAGTTTTTATTTTTTTGTCAAAGCTTTGATCTCAATCAATCATGAACTTTGAAATAGTGGGTTATAACCCTAATGCAGGGGTCCCCAACCCCTGGGCCGTGTCCCGGTACCAATCCGTGGGTCATTTGGTACAGGGCCGCACAGAAAGTATAAATAACTCACATTACTTCTGTTTTATTTATTTTGAAATCTGAAAGATGTTTTACTTCTCTGTTACATTCAATTATGTCACTCTTGACACAAGTCAAGGTGCTCTTCTCGGTCACGTGATAGGTTACGGCTAGTATGAAACCCAGGAGCTAGCAAAATGAGTAAAAAACAAACATCTTTGGAAAGTTTCTTCTTTAAAAGTATGTTCCAGACAACAACTTTGCTGGTGTTCTGGATTGAAGTCATGGCTGAATACCCTGAGATTGCCACAACAGCACCGAAAACACTGTTGCCATTTCTGACAAACATCTGTTGGAAACCCTGCTTCCTGTGTGAAGCAGGGTTTTCTGCAGTGACGGCGACCAAAACAAAATTACGAAGTAGACTGGACATAAGCCACACACAGTTTAATGTTTCATGCGCTTTGTATTTGCGGTGTATCTTATTTTGAAGGCACGTTTAAATGTTACCATAGTGACCAGAGAGTGTTGCGGGCAGAGAGGACGTTACCCATGTCATGATTCGTGTTTATTTTTATGTTTAGAAAATATCACAGTCATATCATATTATTTTGTTGTATTTATCCGCCACACCTTAAAGGCCGATCCCTGAAAATATAGTCTGACATTAAACCAGTCCGTGGGGCAAAAAAACCTTAATGGCTTAATGTGTTGCAGAACCAGCAGGTGGGCATGACAAACAGGTATGATATGCTTTCTTTTGCATGAAACCCGGGGTGAGGGAGGGAACTTCAGGGTGCAGCGGTAAATGTGCAAGAGGTATCAGGTGACACTGTTACGTGTACAGACATATTCTGTAAGGTAGCACGCTAATACTGTTATATGTAATAATTAGAAATCACGTATTTATTGCACTTGTTCGCCATTCCTAACTCATTTGTTTCTTACTGGATCCTCTTCCATTGGATTTTTATATGATCTTATTCACGTTGGACACTCATTATTATGTGGTAAATTTGTTCATTTGTTTTAATAAAATAAATAAATAAAAGATTGGCTTCAGTTTATTTCAGCAGTTGCAGCTGTGAAATGTTAACATCTGGCCACTATCTAATTACCATCTGTCTCTGAGCTGCTGGAGAGACTTCCATGTTTCAAAGATATACTGGAAAGTTGGATAACTGTGTGTTTATGTGTGCTTTTTGTCATTTTGATAAACAATGACAAGCAACAATAATAGTCTGTATGCAGAGTAGGTTCGTATCTAATTCCCTGATTAAAAAAGACGAATGACACCAAATAGTTGGAATGATTTATGAATCAGTAAAAACATAAAGTAGCTCATATTACCGCAACGACACATCCTTCACATCCCATCCTCCAGGATTCCCTGTTAAAGTTTTCTCGTTTGGAAGTTTCGAGCTGTATGTCATTGTGCAAAATGTAACTTGTCAGTATCTATGTCTTTGTTTTCCTTTCAGACTTGTGTCCATTGTAGCTCCCAGATACAACTATCATTACAAAACTCCTCCTTCTGCTCCAGAATTAGTCCCTTTTGGGGGAATCATAATTTTCTGTCAGCAATTTGTATCCTCACAGAGCAAAGTGTCCCCAGCTTGAAGCCATTAAATCTCACTGAGGAGAACTTAACTGGCTCAAGATGTGAAATAATGATGGTTGTTTGACTGGTATATGGTGTTATTAGTAGTGGATTTCATTATATTTCAGGAAATCAGCCACTCTGCTGTGTATAAGTGCTAATGTTCCATCGTTCCATAACTGGATGTCATCTTTAGTTTGAATAGCGTTGCTTATCCAGGGTTTAGTCTGCGGCCACTTTATGGCTTTATGTGGACACGTTCTGAAAAGTTTATGGATAGCTGCTCAGTTTCCATCAACTCACATGATTTATGGCATAATTTAGTATTTTCATCGTACTCTTCCTGAAATAAGGTTATCTTATCTTTTTTCTCTGCTATTAAATGTCAGGCTATCATAAGTTTGTAATATTAAGTTTTTCAGAGCTGAATTTATTTACTAACACTAAAATATAGATGTAGTTTGCCCTAAATATGAGTGTTCAGACTTTATTTTACATTCTCAGTACAGCAACGCTACACAGTGTTAGCACTGTTAGCAGTGTTAGTTAGCACTGTTGGTTAGCACTCACAGCAAGAAGGCTGCTGCTTCGAGCCTCAACAGTGACCCTTCTGTGTGACGTTTGCATGTTCTCCCTGTGTTAACGTGGGTAAGCCGGGTTCTCCGGCTTCCTCCCACAGTCCAAAGACATGCACCTTGGGGATAGGCTGATTGGAGACTCTAAATTGCCACTTATTCCCTAATGGATGGATGGAGTACAGCTACGAACATAAACACGTTTTATTTTCCTTTTAGACATTAGGATGACATCCTTGTACTTTTTTAACATCTCACAAATTTGTTTAAATAAAGAGTACTTATTAATCAACATGTCATTACATCCACTTTGCTAGTGCCAGGTTGGACCCCATTTCCTAAACGGCCTTAATTGTTGGTGTCATAGGTTCAACAAGATGTTAGAAACATTCCTCTGAGTTTTTCTGCTGTGAACTGCTTGTGTGGCACTACCAACCATGCTGACCTAAATCCATTTCATCCCCATTCTGATGCTCAGTTATAACGTCAGCAAGTCATGTGATTGGCTGATCAGCCATTTGTGTTAATGAGCATTTGATCTGGTGTATTAGGTGCCTTGTGAGTGTAACTTGTATGAATATAAGCTTAAAATATCACTAAATATAGTTTTGTTTTGTCCACGTTTGGGAATTTTGTCTGCAGACATTAAATTTGCTGTAAAGTGGAGAGTATGTCTTATTTACCTGAGTTTCTCTCTCACCCGTATCTATGGTATCTTTTGATGTCGGTATCAAAAGTTAGTTGGACAAAGTCAGTATATTTGATATTGGTAAAAAAAAAAAGCCAGTATCAAAGATCCCTTGTTGTTAGTTATGTTGTCGGTTATGTATGGGTGGAACAGTGGGAAAAGAACAACACAGACATGAACAAAATGCCGGAGGCACTGAAATAATATGCGAACATCTTCTGTGCTCTGTTGATCCATCAGCTCGTCTTACTCTGCATTTGACTTGTTGATCAGGATGATCTGCCTGCAGTGGATTTTCACTGTCTTTCATTTTGGCTGTAGCTTTGCTGCTCAGTCTCCAAATGGCATGGCCGTATTATGATGGGATGCGAAACCCACTCCAAATCCCCATTGTTCTGCCCTCTCTGTGTTTCCGAGGCAACAGTCTCCTACCATCTGGATGTCCTCATCCCTTAGTTCCTCACATTTTCCTCTAATGGGTTTGGCCTCCATCGTTTTACAATCTCATTTTCCCTTTTTTAACTTCAGAACTGTCTCTTTTTCTTTCTACCTTTGTGCTTTATTTGTCTCCACATTTTTTACTCTCTTTCTAATTTGATTCTCTTTCCTTCTCAGTATAAGTACTTACTACATTATCTCACTCTTTCCTTTAATCCTCTCTGTCCCTGTCTCTTGTCATCCTGATAACACCCCATTTCTCTTAACACTTCACTCATGTTCTATAAAATAAGCACTTTGAATTATGCATCATCACACATTCACAGTCACACGAGGCACATTTCCAAATGTGTGTGTGCACAAACAGACTCAGGGGAATGTAATCATGTTAGTTTCCTTCACTAGCATGTAATCCACGGCTGATATACTGCTGGATTAATCGACTTCAACAGAACTTTATTGACAAAGACAGATAGGGCCCCTGAAAGTTGTTTACCTGCATTGAAATATTAACAACTATGCAGGTGTGTGTGTGTGTACTTGTGAAGTAGTGCTCATTATTCTGAGCAGATGCTGACCTTCAGCGTGCTCGCTTTGTGGAGGGTACTTGCATTCTTTTTTATTTTCTCTTCTTAATCATTTCCTCTTTGTTGTTACTTTACTACTTCTCATTGTCCACTCCTTTTTGTTTTTGCTCTTTTATGTGCTTTGTCGCTTCAAAGACGTCCATTCATGCCAACTCGCACGTGTTTACTTCAGTTTTCAGACCTGAGCTCTTGTTGGATGCTCTTTTTCCTCCACTTCATCGGCTTCTTTGTGTGTTCTACCTGAACTTTATTTCCTTTTTTTTTGTTTCTCTGTGCTCTATTTGACATTTGGAAGGCTTTATGCTTCCCTTGATTTTCAGTCTTTCTGCCTATCTTAGTTTTGCCTTCATCCTGTTTCCTCTGTCCTCAGTGACTCGGCCTTCTGTGCCCACAGTTCTTATCCACTTTACATTCATCTAACTTCACATGGTCCTTTGCTCTTCAGTTTTTCCTTAGAATACAAATGAAGATATGACTTCTTAGTGTTTTTTTTGCCTTTGTGAAGTCCCCACAGGGGTTTAGAATTAAATGACAAACAGTAGCTTGTAAAATCAGAACTAGAGACCACGTTTGACCTAAACATGCAGAGGATTCAGGCTTATATTTAGATTAAATCTCCCTGTTTGTAACGTACTACACTAATGTATTGAAGAAATTAGAACCTGTTTTCTAAAGAGGTTTTATTAACACAATATCTGATTATTAATGACTTGATTTTCAACAGTATCCATCATCCTGTTCAAACCTTTGTATTTAAAATCTCTTTCTCAACCCAGGACTTAAAGTTTTAATCTAACCTTTGTGTTGCATTGTTTTCTTTTCCCTAGGAAGCTTTTTATTTATTTTCATATTATAGAAGCTGACTCGTAATTCAGAATACTCAAACAATGCTCATATACCAAGTGCTGTGGATTATTAGAGTTAGGGAGTTTTTCTTTTTGTTGTTGTTGTTATTTTCACTTGAACTTTTTAAAGAAAAAAGTTAACTTTGAAAGTTCATAATACCTTTTTTATTAAAGCCCCACTTTAGTAAAAACTGCATGTACTGAATTCTGTGGTCGTGAATGTGTTTGTGACAGCTGGACTATGTATCCTAGTTTAAAGTCAACAATGATAAACTGCTCAAAAATAATCTGGATAATAAAAAGAAGCAGCATTTAAAACTTAGCCGAATGAATTGCACAGAGATGTTGTAAAAATAAAAGCCCCTACCTGCTCTGAGCACCAAAGCGACACACAAACATTATAATTTCTTATCTTAGACAGACGGTAGACATCATTTATTTGACAAATCTGTCAAAAAATGTAATGGAAATTGAACTGATTTAAAAGATTCAATAAGACCATGCTGAAACACCACTTTACTTATTCTACAGCAAGTCACACACGCTGTGTTTAAACATCCATTAAAGTAAGAGCTGAAGTTATTTTGAATTCCACTAAAATTTTAGGACTATCAGTGGGTCAATCTTTCACCAAATAACTGTTAGTTTTAGCAGAGAGTTGATCATTCAAATGTTTTGTCTGTGTATTGGGTATGTGTCCTAATCTTGGCTGATAATACCCTTGCTTAGCCTCTGACCCCATCTTCTAAGCATTTGGTGGGAACTGATGAAGCGTCGTGCGACTTCAGGAGGTTAAAAGTCACGAGAGGTTTAGAAATCACACACACATTCACCACCACACTGACCACGCTGACAGCTGAACCAACAGAATGCCATCTCTGGAATACACACAGTCACACTGTGTGTAACCACTTAACCATAAGTAGGAAAACAGCTTAGTGCCTTATTGGACTTCTCTTAATAAAACAAGAAAACCTCTCTCTGCCTCCTCAAGTGTCACTCTTAATGATTAGGCTCTGTTCTGGTAAAAGTTTTTGTTTACACTTGTTTTAATCTCACTGCTCACAGTTAATACTGTTCCAGATGTTATCCACTGTACCTGTGTAGTTTTCTGAGTCCTACCAAAGACTGCCTGCTGTATCAGCTTCATGTGCAAGTACACTCTTATGCACAAATGACTGTTGTTCATCATAAACATGTTACCACAGTCTTCCCATCCTGATGAATAGGATCCATTTTCTGGAATAAGGAACAAAACACAGCTACATAATTGGATTTTGAAGCAACGTAAGATTCCCACAACAAACACATGAATTTTGAGGTTCTGATGTCAGCTGACTTTCTTTCACATCTTGTATTGCAACAAGCGGAGGATAGGCAGGAACTGGCACTCGGTGAGTGTATCAGTGATCTAACCCATCCATCACATTGAGGGACTCTATGTCACGGTGATTAGATATCTACTTTTCCAGATGTGAAGTGTCACTTTTACCCCCAACAAACGTAAAAAAAAAAAAAAAACCTGGAAGGTCTTAATTTTTTTAGAGAGATATAAAGAATCAAACATTTCAGTCAAACACTTAACTTGACTGAATGTTTTACTTTTTCTTGTTGAGATATTTGTAACTATATTCATTTGTTCTTAACTTTTACAAGCCACATGATATCCAAGTTAGTGCTCTATGATTGTATGTGCAAGTAGAGTTTTTTAACTGCACTAATACAGTGCTGGAGTGTATTTTACTCCAGTTACTTTTAAAATTAACACACAAAAAGGCCTTTACCTTTAAGGGTTACCTACACAACTAATGAGAAGCTGTCATTGTTGGGGTCTTTTTTGTCTGAAAGAGCTTGGGATAGACCAGCTGCTGCTGGTACTCTGATTCCCAGTTGATGCAGCCTGTGCTCATCTAAAAAACTTTAGAGTACATAAAAATCATTCTCCTGCTTTTTGATATCAAGAAGTAGTATCCTATGTATTATGAAGGCATTTGCTATCTGGGCATTTTGTGAAATTGATTTTTTTTTTTTTAAATTGATATTTGACAGGGGGAAAGGTGTGTTTAGGTAGACTGGCGACCTGTCTAGGGTGTACCCCGCCTCTCGCCCGTTGTGAGCTGGGATTGGCTCCAGCACCCCCGCGACCCCGTTCAGAGAAAAGTGGTAGAAAATGGATGGATGGATGAAAGGTGTGTTTAGAGGAAAGGAGGCTTTGATGGTAGGAGGTGACACATAACTCAATCAGGAGGGCTGAGTTCATGTCCTTTCTGAATCATCTACTGACGCTGGAACTTAATCTTTAGATGTGCTTTAACTTATTTTCAGTCAGGTTTAGAAATGAAACACTGTGTGGTTCAGTTTAACCAATTAAAAGCAGTTTTAGGCTGGGAAACCATCATGGCTTATGTTTTAAGTCATATGGATGTTTTTTGTTTTTTGGCTTACTGGATGATGAATCTGTCTCTAAACCTGTTGGAGACAAACATAATTGCAGATAAATGATCAAAACATTGAAAAGAATCATTTATTTGTTGGTTTTCAGACAAATTAAAATGTGTGTTTTGTCATAGAAGTCTTCTGGCTGGTTCAAACAATCTCATTGTACCTGTACTTGTGTGTCTATTTCTGCATTTACCAGATATCATGACTGATATTATCGAATGCCAACAACACGTTTATGAATACACATAACACACATTTGGCCCTAATACTGACCTCTGTGGGACACCACATGTAACTTCCAAGCATGATGAATGATGTTTTTATACCTAACAAAAGATACGCATACCCCTTTAATACACATTTAATCCCATAAATTTCAGTTTAATCATGCTCAGTTGTGTTGTGTTGTGTATGTTTGTGTTTTTTATACACTGATACATTAAAAATGTTTAATAGTTTTGAAGAGTGAACGATGACTATCAAAGGCCTCTGAGGCTTTCCTCCCCCAGTCACTGACTTCATGCTATAGCTTACAGTGCATCCACACTGTTAACATTAACTGAGCCATATGAAGCAGTGATCAATGATCAAAATCATCTAAGCATGCAATACTTTTCTCTTTTAATTCCCTCAGTCTTTAGACAAATACATTTTGCTGTCTTTCCCTACACTTCTTTAGACAGATAGTAGGATATTTCACCGCTCTTCATTATTTTCCACTTAAGCATTTATTGCCTCATCGTCTGGACTGTGTGATTAAAGCTTCATAATGAAGTATCACATTAGGAAGATGAGGCAAAGTTATAGTTATTCTAACTTCAGAAACATTATACCACAGCAGCTCCATTTTCACCATAGCTCACAAAATTACAACAGCAGTTGTGGAACTATTTTAGCAATTAATCTGTTTTATTACCAACCTGTCAAAATATCGTGACTTATGAACTCCTCCACCATCTCTTTCTGCTTCCTAAAATCCTTTTTTATATGGGTATCAACACACATTGTGGATGGAGCTCTGTGAAGACTCATAAATAAATAACTGAATTACAGCCACGCTAGTTTATTTCCTCTTCTTCACGTCCTTCTCTTACCCTCACATTAACTATCGCTCATTACTTCCTCCCCCGCTTCATCTGGAACTTTCCTCTCCTTATTTTGATGCTTTGCTTTGTTGTAATGTGCTCTCTGGAGTATTTTAGCATCTCGGGTCAAAGCACTACGACTGTAACTCTTTCCACTCTGCTCTGAGATAAGCAACAGTGTGATGGCTGGGTTTTTGTGTTTCCACTTGCGTAGCAGCTGTGCGCAGAGTGAAAGTGTGCGTTTATGAGTGAGAGGGGCAGGTGCAGAGGACATATAACAAGTCCTTGTTTCCTCTGAAATCCATCAGAAATCTTTTAAATACCATGGAATTAGAGCGGCTCACATTACTCTCAATTACTGTCAGACCTGGACAGAGATTTCAACCCCCCCAATTATCCTCTCGGATATCTGACCTGATCCATGAGTATCCATGCAGCTAACAGCTTAAAGGAAGTCATCCCTAAACAGGTATAATATGGGTGAATTTCACTTCAAACTCTCCTAAACGGCTTTTCTGTTCTGCTTGGAATGTTTTCAATTTGTCTTCTTTGGCTTGATGGTGCTCTCAATTATGTTCAACTACTTGTTGCATGTGCCAGGAAGCTGTTCTCAATCATTACATCTGTTCCTCTCGTTCCATCTTCCTCTCCGTCTCTTCACACACACACATATAAGAGCGTTCATACACCGACAGACCACCAGCCCTCTTCATTTGGTCTAAACTCCTCTCCAGCTGTGTTCCAATTTGTCTCCTCCAGAGTATGCCGGGTTACCGAGGGGGTGATTAGTAGCGAGCCCAGTGCTGAAACCGTGTGTGAAAAGCTGTTGGATTGTGTGTTTTAAAAAAAAAACTTACGTCAGTCTTTGTGTCCGTCTAAGTGTTTTAGTTCTCATACTGTACTTTCGTCCGTGTGTACGTGTGCATGCCAATAATGGGTTCCATCCAGATACGTCCATAATCCCCAGCTGCTGTGTGGCGCTGACTGGGTTCCTGGAGGCCGAATTCCAAACTTGCCACCGGATTTACAGCGGATTCTCAAAAGATTACCACTGGATATCTACACCATTGTGAATATGGAAAGTCCCATAACACACAGTGATTGTTTTCATTATCAGGCTGTCAAACATTTTATTGAATTAATCACTTATTGTTTCAGTCTGTAAAATGTTATAGGCGAGGCACATGGGCAAAGCCAGCAAAACTGGAAAAGAACTATGAGCTGACAGCAAACTTTATATTTATATTTTCAGCCTTTGTCAAAATCATTTCCTTTTTTTTTTTTTTATAAACGTGTCTGTCCAGCATCACAGCAGGCAGAATGATGGTCTGGCTGCTATACTGTGCTGAGCAATTTTGCTTTGCCAAGAAGATCTTTCAAGATTTTTTTTATTTTTTGTGCACACTTTAAAACATCCTCTAAAAAGAATTTCTTAATCCACTTCTGTTCAACACAACTAAAAGATAAGCATATATAGTTTTTGTAAAAGTTAATATTGCATATGAAGTTTACATCATGAATGCTTCTCATAGCGCTGTAATGGCCTTTTTTCCTTGAACTGATCATAAGGGAAAGAATTTTCTGAGATCAGATTTTAACAAAACATTTCTGCAGATTTTAAACTTAGTCCAACTTTTACTTTGAGAAATCTATTTCTTAGAAAATACGTCCGCTCTGTCTAAAATACACAGTCTGCACTGATCAGGGATCTAATCACTCATTCATTCCAGTTCCATTCAGCTTCCTTCTTTTTTCTCTCGTTATTCCCCAAAAACTACTCTTAAACATGGCAGGAGCAGGTAACAGGACAGCATTTATCACTGGACAACGTCCCCATCTTAGCACGCAACATGTAGCTTACCTTCCCATTCTCTATTGAAAAGCCATTTCCATCAGTCCTGATCTTGCCATTATGTTGCGGTGCTGCAAGCAAAACCATAAATATCCGACTAAAATGCTCAGAGTCCACATAAAGGTTTTGCTCCTGAAAATGTGTAAATGTCCCGACATGTGATCAGAAGTTGCATTTATCCAAAGAGTCTATTCCCAGGCTCTCATTGGCTGGAGGCTATGTATGAAAAACATATGTCCATCAGCCAATAAGACAGGTTATGGGATAGTTTCTTTAAATTTAAGCAAGGCCCAAAGCATTTTACTGTCCTGGGTGAATTATTTTGAGCCATTACACAGTAAGTAGTGCTTTATAGCAAACCAAATGGGTCGGGCTGTAGTTTACTATAACTCCTGGTAATTCCTAATTAAAGGCTCTATTTTTCCTGCTGGAAACAACTTCTATTTTCCTCATCCTCGCTTCGCTTTTCCGCCTTTCCCTCTCCATCTTATCTCAGTCTTTGCTCCCGTCTTCACCTCCTAATCATCTCTCCTCCATCCTGTCTTGAGGCCAGATGCTAAATGACAGACAGACTGATTGATACAAGCACAGGTACACAGATCTCAGACCCCTGCAGGTCACCTGGCAGGCAAGACCCATCATTGTGAACTGTCTAAAAGGATGGAGATGGAGAATCAAGCAGACACATGGACAGACAGGGGAGCTGGCATGCTGACTTGTTGGTAGGCTTTCCAGCAGAAGAGCAGACAAAACGGCAGCAGATATCAGGGAGAAGGATATTTGAGACGTTGGACTGATACACGTTACCCTTAGCAAGCAGAGCAGAATGAGTCACAAACCAGAGGACAGGTGACAGATTAGTTGACATAGTTGCAGAAATGTAACGTGTGTGTGCATGCCTATACATGCACAAACATGCTAACAGTGCATATGGAGCCAGGAGGGGCAGAAGCAGACATGCCAAGCATGATGGGCATGTAGTTCGTTAGACACTTTCCACTGCTGACCACCCAGATTGACACGCGCAGGCGTCAGCATGGAGACCACCAAGACTCTGCAAGTGTGTGCTGAACTCTACAAGTATTTATGTACAAATCTGTGATTTCTTCTGTTCAACAAGGACATGAATATTACTTCTAGTCACTCCTCAGTTTTATAGATGGTTAGCAGCTGTGGAGAGCTTCCCACTCAGCCGTCCATGTCATTAAATCCATTTGAAACTAATTGAGAGTAACAAGATTCTGCTCTATGAATATTCAGCTCAGATGCATTGCACTGCGTGTGATGTAAAGATATTTAATCATAAACTCTTCTTTTAGAAAACCAATTTAACCTGACATTTTTGGAACCAGAAAAGTCTGAAGCAACATTAAAAGTGAGATAAAAGAAATAATAAAGTAGCAGATTGAGAAAAAAATAGATATGATAGAGACAGAAAGACGGAGAAATAAAATCTAATACCTCGTAATGTTTGCTATGCAGACAACACATGTTTGTATACTTGCTTTCCACTGGGGACAAGACATCAATATCTATTAACAGGACTTGACTGGATTACCTCAGCTGGGTCTTTGCTTGCGTTAACTGAGCCTGAGCCCACTTAAAACTGTCACATGTCACTTATATTCTGTTGCTATGTGATCTTTGGCTGGGATGAGCCGTTGGCTGGACTCCTACACTCATCCAGTCCAATCCAAACCGTTTCTTGCAGGTTTTCATGAATATTTCAGCCCTTAAGTCAGCAGAATGACAACAAGTAGAGCATTAGCACGTTCTGTTGTTTTTGCGTGAAAATGAATGTAATGAAAAAAACATGACAAGCTGAACAACAAGAGCTTACTCTGACACGTTGTGTTCAAAGTGCCAGCAGTAGGTTGATTATTTGTTTCATTGTGGGGGAGGTGGAGGTTCGGTGTTGTGGAGTCATGCAGGTCAGTCGTGTTTATGCCTCTGATTGCTGCTCATCGTTTGTTATTTTCATGCTTCATGTTTACCTTGCTCGAGCATTCTTTAAGGAGGATCTTAAAGTAATGAAAGATGATCACAGCTCTGTTGATGAAGCCGTAGTCTATCAAAAAAAAGAATAAGCGTATACTTGACCATGTGATTTACTGGATGACACAGTATTGGCTGGAAAATGTTGATTTTAGGCTGAATAAACATAAAGACCCGGGAGTTCAACTAGCAGAGATTTTTCTTGGAAAATAGCTTTATGACTATTTTACTGTTGGCTGTGTTTTCTGTCTCATACTGAATGGTACAGGAAGTTACTTCACACACACACACACACACACACACACTGGCATCCAGCTGTTTGTATTTACTTTCTGTTTGCTTCTTTCCCTAATATATTCATTCTGGTTTTGGTTTATATTACAATGTGCAAACGTTCTGTGATACGTATATTGCTTTTTTCTAGACGAGGTCCGTTGGATCCAGTAGAGTACCCCATGCAGCCATGGTCAGGTCATTACCCTAGACCCTCCCAGCTGGTGTACCCTCAGGCCCCACCATACTCTAACCCCAACTCACAGTCTGGTCCTTCTTACTCTGGCTACCCACCTGGCCAGCCATACCCACGGCCAGGAGATCCCCGAGGCCTCGACCCCGGCTACTACCCACACTCTGGGTAAGTGAAGAAGTTCTATGGTCAGATGGCATCCTGTAGGGTGAGTCACGGGTCTTTTACCAGTGGGTATATTAGGCAAGCACTAACTGATCAGTTTTGCAGATTTTCAGCCTGCTTTCATCTCAGTTTTAATCAGCCAATTAGATGGTAGGTGACCACCCAATCCATCCATCCATTTTCCATACCACTTCATCCAAGTAGCTGGAGCCTATCCCAGCAATCAATGAGCGAGAGGCGGGATACATCCTGCACAGATCAGAAGCTGTTTACATCAGTTCAGCAGCGGCTACAGTCTCCCATGTCTCTGTATTGTTCAGCATATCTGACGAGCAGTTAATCATTTCATCCTTTAACTGCTGTGCACTCGGCTGTAGCAGCTCCGTGATCAGTGCACAAAAAGGAAAATACCCTGCAGGTTTTCATCTTCTCTTTCCGTCCTGGAGGCAGTGCAGTGACAGACCTCTGCAGAAACATTACCAGGTGATGCTTTCAGCTGACAGGGGTCCTGATGGTTTGTGAGCTGCATGTGAGCAGAGGTGAAGATTGCACACCTGAAACTTCATGTGGAAATAGTTACTGGCTGCATATGCAACAAATGCAGGATTTAAACTGGAACAGCACCGATGTGGATGAAGAACATGAACATCACTTTCCTCCGCCAGCTTGTTTGTTGTGCTGTGATGAACGTGTGACCCAGAGTGTTGTCTGATTTCAGACTAGAACATCCAGTCACGTTATTCTTATATTTCATTGTTCTAATAATTCCTGCATAATTGTGCTTGCTTTATTTCCTCTGCTTCTTTTATTTTTTAACCTGATTGTACTGTCAGATATTTTATAACGCTATAATGTTTATCAAGAATAAAACCTGATAAACTGATCAGTTGAATTCTAGAATCTAAGTATAAAAAAATAGTATAAAAGTATCATTTAATCTCATCATTAATAAACTTTAAAATACCTCTCACACCTGTCTATCCTTATTCCTTTGCATGCCCTGAAACCCATCTCTCTGTCTCTAGTTCCCAGCAGAGAGGGCCCTTACGCCAGGATGTGCCCCCATCGCCTACCCCTCCTCTCCGTGTACCACGGTACGACACAATGACACGCGGGACGGTGGGTGGAGGTTACAGATAGGGGTCATGTCTGGATGAAGACAGTTCCAGGTAAATTCTGATGGCAAATCACTACCTCAAATATTCCAGTACATCACCCCTCTGACTCCCAGTTTATCCTTGATTGGTTCCAGGCATCAAATGGAGCCCAGTACAAACCTGTACGGCCACTGTATACTGGGGAGGAAGGAAGGCAGCAGCAACAAACTCACCCAAGACAGAAGAATGCTGTGACTGCAGCTGTGTAGAGAAACCAGGTCCAGAGATGAAATCCAGCAAAATACAAACAGCTCTGTTTATGCAGCTCTTCTGCAGCCAGTGTACAAAAAGCCACTATAATCCGACACTGAGCGCTGTTTGAAGTACACAGTAAGACACACACAGCAAGGTAAACACACCTCATTACAGAGGGGCCACATGAGCACATGTTTGAAGTCACTCAAAATGCTTTGAATTTTTCCTCTGTAGCTTTTTTTGTCTGATTAAGTTTTCCTTCACGAAGCAGAGGCACAACAGTAATTGGGATCTTTTTATTAGTTTAACTTTACTTTTACGTGCAGCTCTCCACACTTTTATTATGCCCAAGTGGTTTGACTGCGGCTGCAGCTAAGCTTCACCTGACAGGGAAAATCTCTTCACACATCAACAGTCTGCTGATATTGTTTTATTTTAACTCACTGGGTGTTATTGTCAGCCAGTGAGTTTCAAGCAACATACCTTTGTTTTTTTCTTTTTCGGTTACATTCACATCCCTTATGCTTCATTGGCGCCTTCATATTCCTTTCCATCGCTAAACCACTAGGTGGGTTATCACCAATGATGCTGTTGTTACAGCAATACCCCAAAACAGCACGTTTTTTATGCTGAAATGGTTTAAAAGGTTGTAAATGTTGCGATTATCATTTACTGATCTGGTATGATGCTCATGAAGAGGAGAGAAGCTAATACAGTGTGTGAGCATCACACAATCCTGAACAAACAACTGTTTACTGGTTAAAGGGGTTTATCAGGAGCAGCAGCATTTGTTTGTAGCCTTAAATGAAAATAAACCCAACAAAACCCTTTGCTGTTAGCATGAGACAGCAGAGATTAGATTGTTTGGTCCTGATGCTGCAAATCGTTGCCTTCTTCTTGCTCTTTAATAATAAATACATGAATGAATAAATGGATCTTTGGCAACTTAACAGTCAGCTTTGTTAAGTGCTGCATCTGGCCATGCAATCCACCAGCGTAGAACTCTATCCAGCATCTTACGTTCAGGTTTTTTAGCTGCACAGGGAAAATGCCACTAACTAGAAGCATGTTGCAGTGAAGCGCTGTACGATTTATCTCTGTATGTTATGATGTTCTCGGTCTTCCTATTTCCCCCTGAGTCCTGTTACAGTGTCAGTTCTGGTTTAGTTATAACCCAGGTGGGAGAAAACACCTTGGTTCGCAGCAACAATAAATGGCTTCACATGACCCTAACCCTTATCAGATCAGCTGTATTTACTAAATCTCAGCATTAAAGACAATTATTATGACTGGAGTAGCATTTAGCTTCTTTTGAATGTAAATCTTTGATCATCTGTTCAGTGTTTACTGAATCATCTCAGATCGATCAGATCATTAACAAAGGATCATTTGTATTATCAGCATCACTTGTCCAGCATTTCCAGTCTGCTGCTGACACTAAACTAAACACGTTTAGCTTATTTTCCTTAAATCAGCGTCTGTTTATTTCCTGATGTTGTGCGCTGCATTTTGGATGTTAAGGATGTCGGTTTTCCCTCTTAGCGTAGGTATGGATGTGTGCTGCAGTCTGGCTCTTTACAGAACCAGCAGGTAGATGTAACAGACATTATCGTGGTAACATTTCTGTTTTCACTCCAACGAAATCAGCAGTATTACGTTCAGTGGACATTAAATGTTTAAGAATGATGAGGAGGACATGTATGATGATATGACTGAGGATAAAATCCCATGAAAGGGATTGATGACAGGAGTTTGATTGTAAACTGTTCAGATTATTTTGTCATTTCAAACATTTTTTTCCTGATTTTTCTGTCTATTTTCTAAGCGGTATGTAGTACTTTATAAGAAAGTATGTTGTAAGGAATACAAGTTCATGGGTGGGGGAAGTGAAGGAGGAAGAAGGGAAGAAGTGGATAAATGCGGTGCAGGTGCATGGTGAAATGAAAGGATGAGCAGTAGCAGGTTACAGGAGTGAGCTTTTTTTAACTGAATGTAATGACTGTTGCCATCATTTACACATTTTTCCTACTTTTTATAGCAAAGCTCTGGAAATCAATATGTTGATGGTTTAAAATGTATAAAGCACACTGTTTGGTGTGGTGGCAATGCACCTTTCCTGCTATGCTCAGTGCTGATATTACAGTAAAATATAGCTTCATATTTACAGTAACAGCTCGTTGAGAGAGAGGTGGTAGAAAGCAGTTCGACTTGGCAAATTTTAAAAAGCTTTTAAAAAACAAAACATCCAGTTTTTTAGAAAAGCTGCAGGTGTTTTAGTTATACTCGGTACTCACAGAGCAAGAAGCACCACATGAATGCTCCCCTCACTAATGATTATGATGTGCTCGCTCCGGATCAGAGCAGGATGGACTGGATCAGAGTCGGATGAGACTCAGTAGTGAGCAGGGATGTGGATCACATGATACTATAACAGTTTACTGTATTTAATGTTGATGTTTATTAAAAATGCAACCGACATGAGACAATATCACATGCTGATTTAACAGGTTTTCCTCTGTTTATCACAAAAGCCAACTAAAATATTACCATGTATCTTTATTTATGAGTGTAATTAAGCCCAGCTTCCACTAACAGGTCTGTGTCAGTGCAGTACGAGTTGGTACGCAGTGGGTTTTTTCCATTTCCACAGGAAGAGACCTTTCCATTGTCCTAAACTTACTGATCCCACCCAAAAATCTGAATTGACACTTTAATTTGATTGGTAGAAAGAGTCATCACATCACATCCGTATGGGTAAGGTTACGGTTACTATGGAGACGGACTCAGACATGCTGGTGGGAACATGGTGTTTTAACATTTACATGAAAAACAATGTGAAGCTTTTATTTTTTAAACTGAAAGTTTCTATTTGTAGACTTTAATCAGTTTAAAGCTTATTCCTGTTGGAACTTATAATAACCAAACTAGTTCAGTCTGACTCACCATGGTTACACATTTCCTCTATGAATTAAATAAAATGTTCTTGTTGGAACAAAGCAGATCTAAACAGTCCAGCTCATATCTTTATGTACAAATGATTACTGTATTGATGTTTGATTGATGTTTCCATATGGATCATTGTTACACATGTGTGTACTACATAATGCCAGCTGTTGTTGTTTGTAGAGATTCAACTCGTTGATGTTGCTGCTTTTCTATGCACGTTTCCAGCTTCATTTCATGTTTGCGTCTGTATGGAGCCAAAAAAAGCCACTAAACTCATTTTTAATTAGCTTTTTCAAACTTTGGGCAAAAGCTAAAGCAGAACGAGTGACTGTGACACTTTCTAGCTCAGTAAATGTTTGACTCTTTGATTTGTACACATAGAAAATGTGTTCTCCAGTCTGAAGGTACTCACCGTAGTGTTTCTATATGAAGGGTTCTGGTACTCCTGCTTTTATAGAGATGATTAAATGAAGTAAATAACCTGTTTGCCTTACAAGTATACCACTTTGGTTTTTACACTGCTTGTATCCAAAACACAGAAGAAAAAGCGTATTTTATAATCTTGTAACAACTCTTATTATGGTTTTCCTGCATTTTATATTTATGTATATAACATCTTTTTTGCATTAAAACATTCATTTTAAAGCACTTGTGACAAATGATGTCTTTTTTTTTAATGCTCAACGTTTGCTTCTCCTTAAGTTACGCTGCATGCCCAGCACATCTGCTAAGGTTAATTAAATATGAGTCAGGAGAAATGATTTCCCTCACGTCCCCTGTAGCCTGCAAGGTGAATCATTAACATTGCCAACCCAATTTAGTCCATCATTTAAGCAGCTGATAAATTGTACCTTTGTGATAAGAGATAGATGTTGGCCCCAAATTAATTGAAGACTAATTATCAATTAGAAAAAGAAGATGAGGAACACTGATTGCAGCACCAAGTTTTCATAATTTTTCTGGATAGATGCCGTTGTACTATTAGGTCATATCCCTCGCCTTAATAAGCGTTTAGTCACCGTGTGTGGCTTAAAGTGCTCTACTATTTGTCAGACACTCGGAGTGTTGGACTTAGGCTGCAATCAGAAAAGTTCACAGCAGTAAGACACCAAGGCCGAGGAAATGTTTTATCAGCCAAGGCTTAATTAGCATATCCCAGACCTTTCGGCCAATAGGGAGACGGAAAGGAAGTAATTAAATTCTCCTGAGTGACTGCCAAGGTCCGATATGGATCTGTGAGATGTGACTTGGTGGGTGGGTTGGTTGGTGTGTGCGTGTTCAACAGTCAATATCCTGATTATAATGTCTACTTTGGTCCTGGTGTTTGTGTTGGAGCATGTCACAGCTTAAACTAGTTAAAGTGATTAATTGCAGAGTTCCTCGGGACGGCTGTCATCGCACAGATTCAACATTTCACAAACTCAAGAGAAAGAAATGAGCGGAAGGCTGGATGACGGATCCGCTGACTGCGGTACCTCACTGATTAACTCTGTTTTTTTTATTTTAGCAGGGAAGTGGGAGAATTTAGTTCTTTGCTGTTCAGCGATGGTTTTTGCATTGCTTATGAAACAAGTTTTTCCTACATTTTCCACAGAAAAGTCCACATGGCACCAACATAAAATCCCTCTCCACATGAAAATGCACTTAATTATGAATGACCTCCAGCAGATCTTATGCAGTATTTACCTCAGTGGCAGTGTTGTTCTTTAGCATTAGCTTAGCTCTGGCCTAACCTTCATCTCCTCTTAAATAACGGACTCAACACCAGCTTGTGAGCACCTTCCATAAAAGTTTACTATTGTCTGCATAAACTGCATTTACATGTGGACAAACACTACATACAGCAGATTTCTATGAAGTCATTATACTTGCATAATAAAGCCAACATGCCCTGACTGAATATAATAAGCTTCCTGAGGTTTGGATGAAGTTTTATATCTCAGAAATGCTTTAAACTAAAAGGTTATTTGCAGCGGCTGTGTTGTTGCTGCTCATGTCATTAGGCCATAATGTAGTACTAATTATCATGTATAGTCACAAAGCCCTTCGTTAGGCACACGGGTGCACCTGCCAACACATCCATGCAGTTATGTAACCCCCACCTGTGTGACAACAGCTGCATAAAACCTGAAGACACAGGTTGGGAGCTTAACTGGACATTCAAATCAAATAATCACAAATAAAGGATAAGAACTAGCATACTGGTCTGAGCTGACAAACACTGGACCCATGGGGAGCACAAAAGCATCTCCGAACATATAACATAAGCTGGACATTCTACGACAGCTGAAGACCACGCCGGATGCCAGTCCCTTCAGCCAATAGAAATCTGAGATTCAGTCTCCCGCAAACTGCACAGTTAAAGACAGGAGAGTCTGGTCTGGTGAATGTTGATTTCTGCTGTGGCTGCAGATGGCCCGGTGCCTGTTCATGTTCCTGACTCCGTCTGACAGACTGTCAGCGAGCCTGCCAGATTGACTGACTAGCTGTATGAAGCCATCGTTGACTGACTGGGTGTGTAATTGCTCCAACCTCCTAACTAAGGCTGGTCTGGCATGTTGTAATTATTAGCAGTTATTATTAGTAGTTTTAATAAGCATTTTAAACCACTGTAATTAGGATTTCCCATTATGAGTGGCTGCCAGCCTGCGGATGTGTGAGTGTGTGCCGGTATTGTTCAGTCAGAGCTATTACTGACAGTCTGGCAGATGCCTTTTCTTCCTTTGACTTCTGATTGTACTGCATGTACACATGTATCTGAAGGCTGTTCTCAGACCTGCCCATCCTCCAAAAACCTCGTGTATTTACATAGAGATTTGCTTCTCCGTTAACTCGGACGAACGTACAGATCACATCTGGGACCCTGTGCGGGTTGAAACGTTCAGGCCAACGTTGTGAGTTCTGCATTAATCAGCATTGATTTGCAGAAGTGATACACAAAGCCAAGTTCCAGGTCTGCATGTTCTCATCAGAATTAATAATCCAACTCAGCACTTTGTGAGTGTGTGTGTGTGTCAGGAAACCACAGAGATTTTGCTACTTGGGTGGAGTCACGGAGGAAGATTGTGAAATGTCACCAAGACAACGCTTTGGAAACATAAAGTGTCTCAGACAACCGTAGATTTCAAAGTGTTTATTTGGCTTTGTGTTTATGTATTTAGCTCGCAGGGAAAACAAATGTCAGTCTGGATTATAAGATGATAGTTGCATCTCTTTTACCTTCTGTTTTCCAGTGTATCTGAGTGTGCATGACTTTTCTGATCAACACTGAGATAGTTCACACACAAACTGAGTCTGAAGCTGTTTATTTTTTTTATTGCTGAAATATATTTTATCCACTTTGTTTACATTTATTTGTCACTTTTCTGGCATTAATTCCATGTCTACTTTAAAAATGTGCATCGCGTCTTTCGTTATAACAAATTTAGTGCTTCCATAAACATGCTAAACTTTGTGAAACGTCTCCTGGCTCTTCTTGTTTTCATTAAATTCATTTTATGAGCCGCTCGTCCATGTTGCTACAACCTTCCCACTTCAGACTGTGGGAATGTGTGGACATGTCAGGGGCCACATCCCAAACAGCCAGTGATGGTTGCAGTAAATTCTGCTGTGTGTGTGTGTGTGTGTGTGTGTGTGTGTGTGTGTGCGAGTCCTGATATTCACATCCTGACAGGGTCATGGACAGTGTATCAGGAACACTGAGCGTCCTATTAAGTGCTTGTGTGTAAAAATTACATTTTCTCCGTCCCCTGTGCACAGTAATGACTTGTGGTAAACTCCACTGGCAGCTGTTTCCCTTCGACTAACACCCCCCCCCCTCGCCCCCACGTGCACACACAAACAGGCTGTGCACACATTTCCACCAGTGTTAACCTTGAGGCATCTCACTAACTCTCATGCCTACTGCTCCTCTCCTGCTGGAGAGGGCGAGGGTGAAATGCATCTTTGTGTTTCATGCTCGAGCCACATTACTTGGCTACTTTAGGTAGGATATA
Organism: Pseudomugil gertrudae; assembly: GCA_037177535.1. Classification (NCBI taxonomy): domain Eukaryota; kingdom Metazoa; phylum Chordata; class Actinopteri; order Atheriniformes; family Pseudomugilidae; genus Pseudomugil; species Pseudomugil gertrudae. The sequence continues at coordinate 20,051,242 of JBAMHV010000013.1, forward strand.
AATGAGCACATGAGCTGCTGTGTTCATTCGCCTGCTAGTATTGTGTCATGGCTTGGCCTCATCGTGAGAAATAAGAACAGAAAAAAGGAATCAGAGCTTTTAAATAAACATCATTTTGGCATCCACATGCGACCACACACACTGCATGAGTGCATGCAGGAAACCCTGACACTATTTAACCTCTTTAACCTGGAGGAGTCAGCCACCGCTTCATGTGGCTGCACAGTAGGCTCACATATGCCAAAACAGAAATGTTACTGCAGGTCATGAGGAATGCATCTTCTGTGACTTTGTGTGAATGAACGAGGCTCCAGATCTCAAACACAATTCTTTATCAAAACATTTTTAGATCAACAAGATATCATCACTAAAACAGGGAACAGTACTAGTATATGTTTAGTTTTGCATGTTTATATGTATAAGCCTGGTTGGATATGTGTTTAGTTTTACATTTCAGTCTACATTCAGATCAAATGAATAATGGGCTTAGTGTTTTTTTATTTATATCAACCAAAGTTAAGTTTAGCTTACCTTGATAACATGTTTATGGGATTTATTTGTTTAATTGTTTATTTAAATGGCTTACCAGACCTGTTCAGTACTGTTGTCGTGGGTTTTTACTTAGCACCTAGAGGCGCTTAGACTTCTGTTTTACTCTTCTACTCTCTGCTCCCATATGCTACAAAAACCATTTTTCTGGTGCTGTAAGGAAGCAAAATAAGTGTAAAACTGAATGGAAAGACTCAAGTGTACAGTGATTCTTGTGCAGCTGTTGCTACATTTGTTAAAACTTACATTTTGGTAACATAGAGGGGGGAAATCACAAAATCTAGTCATAAATTAGTCAAGTTACAATAAAAAGCCATTCATGTTGGTCTGTATTTTCTACTCTGTCAAACCTGATTATATGCAAAGTAAAATCAAACAACGATTTGTATGTACTGTGGCTAATTTATTAAACAAGAAGGTATCTGAAGTGATTAAGAAAAATCAGTAGGGCTAGCAGTTGCTAAGCTTGGCCAGCAGACGCTAAATGCTAGCCATCAGAACAAGCTAGCAGCCACTTCAATAAGCCACTGCTGGCAGGCACACAAGTTCAGATTAACATGTTCATATATACCAGTTCACAGAATAAAGAAAATGGTAAACAATTAGACCCAAAGCTATTTCAGGAGATTTGTGTCTCTGTGTTCAGCCTGATTAATATAAATGCTTAATGTTACCATTACTGTACAAAGCTACTATCTCATGGTTACAATGTTTCTAGCATATTTTTAAAGGACTGAAAACTTGTCTCTGAGACAATGTGTCACTGATCAATTATGTTCCAACATCTGAAAATGACTCGTATCCATGTTGTGTGCCATCAAACAAGGTTTATAGACTTGTCTAAAAGCCATGCTGGTAATCATTAATCTGACTGACTCCAATGTCCAGTCAAGTGAGATATTTCTGTCACAACCCCAACTCTGCTAGAGGAAAGGGACAGCAACATTAATGACAAAAACATTAGATGGTGTAACAAAAAGATTTATTACCAACCAAAAAACTACTTCCACATTATTTTCACTCTGATCTGAATATTGTGAGTACCTGAGTATTTAATTTGCTTTAGTTTTGCTATTTCTTTATTTAAATAATTATGAATGATGTTATTACAGAGTACATCAGCTCTACCCAACAGGCTGCTGGAGTCAAGTTGACTCAAATAACTGGTACCGTTGAGTTTTGCATCTTGATGTTTGTCATCTCAGAGTTGGGTTTTGGGTTCAGAGTTTATAAAATTGGCTTCCATCCCTCCAACGTTACTAATACTCCAGATGGCCCGGCCAGCTCTGGTTACAGGACTCAGCTGATACCAGTTTGTCGGGAGTGCCAAAAGTTGATCTTCTCATGACTTTGACAATTGCCATGCGCTGGCATGTGGAAGTGGCAGACAGATTCTTCCCCAAAGCCCATGTTATCCCTCGAAGGCTGCACTGGAGCAGGATGGACAGAGGGGAGGACATGGATGGACTGAGTGAGGGGTTTATCTGGTCAGGACCCTCCAAATGTCTTCTTCTTCTCTCCATCTGTCTCAATGTGGTATCCACTGTCACTCTCTAAAAGGGTTTTATTTTATCCTTTTATTCTGTGAAAAGTACATAAGTAGCAATGGATGTAGCAGCCAGTGTAGTTTTGGATACACATGGATGATCTACAGTGTAAAGTGCCTCAGTCGTTGTTTAGGAAATGTTTTGGAGATTTTAGTAGGGGATTAATAAAAGCTTTTATTATCTAAAAGTGAGTTTAAAAGGCTGAAGAATGCTGCAGGACTGGCTTGATTCCACCTTTGGTTCATGCTGTTCTCTTTGTGGAATATTAAAAGTATATCATAATGCATTTAAAGTCCTTTTTAACATTAAATGCTATTTTTTGACCAGTGATGAGCTCCTGGTTGCATCATTGTGCTGCTTCCACCAGTTAACATCCTCATTCTAATACTTGTTGCTGAATTAAATATCTAAAAAGGAGTCCTGATGTATTCCTCTCACCTGACTCCCTGGCTACTGTCCAGTAATGTCTCCTTACTGTCTGCTAAACACTTCTATGTCCTGATATAACGATGGATTTAACAGAATGAGGTCCTGTGGGAGGAACACTTTGCAGTGCTTGGTCTGTTGGTTTTCAGGACTCTGTAATGTAACCAAAGGACACATCTTCATTTACACATAATGCAAAATAAAAAGAGCAAAACAAATGATTTTGTTTTTTTTTTCAGTTAATCTAAATAAGGATTGTGGGGTAGCTTGAGCCTACCCTACGATCATTCGAGGGAGAGGCGGGGTACACACTGGACAGGTTGCCAGTTCATCACTATTTATTCATTTATTTAGAAGTAAATCTTCATACTTTGTCGCTGATTTACTTATTAAACTTAGCCACATTTATCACAGCTATAGATCTGAATAAAAAAGCATTTATAAAGTTTGAACTGTGTGTGTTGTACAACCTTGTACATAAATAAATCAAACAGAAGTCCTGCACACACACACACACACACACACACACACAAAATGCAAAGAAGTCTAATTAGTTTCCATTTACGCTTATTATGTTTTTACATGGAAGAAACTGAAATGTAATTATTTCCTAAATCTGTGTGGTTACTTCCTTTTTACAGCCATGCAGCGTCGTGCTGCTGCATGTCTCTGCGCTGGTCTGTGTTAGAGAACCAAAAACATAACTGGGGAAAGCTCTCTGAATTTTTTGATGTGAAGTGGGAGAGACGTCGCCTCATTTAGCCAGCAGAGCTTACAAGGTCATTTATGAAACACTGTAAAGGGCATGTTTTGTAAACAGAGCTTCATCAGTCATTGGAAAGGCGAGTTTCTGACATTTCTATCCATGTACCTCACATTCAATTACAAAGAAACAAAACAGCACTTAAAGACATTTTGGGTTTTGTTTTTAGATTTAATTTGACTTTAACCTGATTAAAATGAGAGTGTGGTGTAGTTGTTTAGGAAACGGAAACTATGCTGGATTTTTAGTGCTGTATGATTATGTGTGTGTGTGTGTGTGTGTGTGTGTGTGTGTGTGGACGTAGTCTGTGAAACTGTTGTTATAAAACTGATAAGTAATTAAGAGACAAATTAGCAGTTGAAGAGGAGCAGAGCTTTGGCAACATGGTTAGAGTGTTGTTTGAGGTTAGAAACTGTCTTTGTTGACAACATGGATCCGCTATAAGCTCTGAGTGTATCCTTTGGTCTGTGATGGCAGAATTTGGGTAAAACTAACAATAAAGCCTCTTGATTTATGCCAAACCACGTTTTGGGGACTGCTGGTCGGGGCCACAAGTCTTCCTCCTGGAAACTGATACGGAACTAATCTGTAGAGCCCAAAAGCCTTTAAAAGTGAGACGGCTCCGGAAAGCTCTTCACTAATAACTTTAATCAGTGCTCAACCACTTGCACAAACTCGCCTGCACACTCTGCTTTCATGGAGAGACACACTACAATCACAAGAGAATTAAAAGCACTGGATTTGCAACAAGCATTTAAGAGCTCTGATGATGCTGAGAAACTTTTTTATAGTCAACAGGGACTTAATTAATTTTCCAGATTGTAGCATCCATTGCTGCTCGGCTTTGTGAGCCGAGACTGAAATGCAAATCAGTCGACAACAAATATGTGACATTATTTTCCTTTTTTCCAGGGAGGGTCTAGTCATTGTGTTTTGATCATTATTTACTTTGGTGAATATTGTAATGTCATTAACATAAGATTCAATCATACATCATAAAGCTTTAAATCAAAATCCCAAAACGTTTTAAATTTCCCCAAAAAAATATCTAATGGTTTGAAGACTTGAGCGTATAAACCTTTCAGGAAGACACAACACCGCCAGTGTTCATCAACGGAAAGTTTGGGTCAATAAATCTGTAATTTGGTTTGTTTTCAAGAAGCCTCATTTTCTGTCGTGACACAAAAAATGGTGCAATACCACTGGCAAAAGGAGGGGCAGCATTGAGTCGTATAGCTGACACGCAACAAGTGGAAGGAAAAAACAGAGAAGAAGAAAAGGAAGAAGAAGTAGAAGAACTCTGTAGTTACTTACAGGAGCCTCAGTAGATCCTGAAATATGCTTTTCTTTGCCATCAAATGCAAACATTGCTAGTTGTGGCCTTTGGAAACAGAAATTTTCAAGATTTCTGGAATATTAATCTTAGAAGAAAGACACAGAAGGTTTGCAGACACTATCTTTCTAAAGATCGCCCACACTGTTTGTTAATTTGTCACTAATTTCACAGGAATGTTGGTGTAAATCTGTTTTCCAGGCATTTATCTCCCGTCCAAGAGGTTTACAGTTATTTTTTTAAAGGCTAAAAGGTAAATCTCTAATGTAATCCATGATAACACAATTATTTATCACATTTATGTGATAAAAAATACTGCCTGCACTGCTATGTTGCTAAGAGACCGCTGGTTTGCTCAAGAAGTAACTATGAAGCCATGTCTCAGTGTCTAAAGTAGGTCTTTGGGGGACACAACCACATAGGTTTTCAATGCATCCCTGTTCCAACACACACCTGACTCAAATCAAATTCATGCAACAGCCTATGAAGTTCTTCACAATGCTTCATTTATTTGAATCAGATGTGTTGCAGCAGGGACACATTGAAACCTGCAGCATGTGGACCTCTGTGTTAATAAGATAGCTTTAATTGTCAAACCCAAGAGCAGCCAAAGCTCAAATAAGCATAAAGTAATATATTTAACTGAAAATAACACTGAAAATAACCCTAACCCTCCACTCCGAGAGGAGCCAGATCAGGTGGCTCGGGCATCTGGTTAGGATGCCTCCTGGACGCCTCCCTGGTGAGGTGGGAGGAGGCCCCGGGGTAGACCCAGGACACGCTGGACCGATTACATCTCGCGGCTGGCCTGGGAACGCCTCGG
>JBAMHV010000013.1:20056782-20077681 GCA_037177535.1 Pseudomugil gertrudae
GGACACGCTGGACCGATTACATCTCGCGGCTGGCCTGGGAACGCCTCGGGATCCCCCCAGATGAGCTGGTGAATGTGACTGGGCTTCCCTCCTTAGTCTGGGCTTCCCTCCTTAGGCTGCTGCCCCCGCGACCCGACCTCGGATAAGCGGTGGAAAATGGATAGATGGATAACACAAATAATGGACCTCTATGGTGGGAATAAAGCCAATAAAAGGTTTGACTCATGATGGCAAAAACAACGAGGTGAGTTGGAGTAGGTTTTGTGAGAATAGGTTAGCTGTTGTATCACTAACTATATAGAATGAAGTTGTGGGTGGTGCACTCAGCTACCATACACATTAGATGTAGTATCAAAAGACTGAACACTGTAAAGAAAGCACATCCTAAATATAAAACAACTACATAACTGCAAATAGCAAAAGAAAAAGTCTGCAGGAAAGTGTGAAATAAATGGTTTCAGTTGTCTTTGTTTCAATGATAGAAGACATGAGAAGGAGTGTTAAGCAAGTCATGTTTTAATTTCAGTCTTTGCATTCCTTCTTCCTTAATCTGTAAACCTTCAACTGTATGTGAGAAATGGCGTAACATATTCCACGTGTCTAATTACAGAGGTCTTACGTGTCCTCGTGTCTAACTGAGGGTGCAGTGATGTACATTAAACCGGTCTTTAAACAGAAGGTGTACTCTATTTAAACATGCAGCGTGCATGCTTACAGACATCCCCTGACAATCATTTCATCCAAACACCTCATTCCAGACATTTAACAGAAACACACATGTGAACATGGCGACTCACATCCACTCTGAAGTCTCTCCGTGGTTGTTCACATATAAACACGAAAGCGTGAGAAATCGTTTTCACCTGGCATGGATAGAGTTTCCCCCTTTACCCACCAGAGTTTGCTGCTTAAAACATCACCTCAGAGGGAGTTTCCCTTCGCTCCACAGTCCTGCATTCTTCTCAGCACACACACACACACACACACACACACACACACACACAGCCCCACACACCTCCACACACACACACACACATATTTTTTTATCCTTGCCTCCATCAAACTGCAGGTCTCCACTTCATTGTCCCTTGCTCACACCCACACACACACACCCAATTTAGGTGTTATGTTACCACGCAGCCTGTTAACATTCTCGGGCCGAGCTGTTGAAGCTTTCCAGATTGTTCTGTTTAGTCAAACTGCTGCCACAGTAGAGCTGTGGAGGGGAGGGATGGATATGTGAAGGTGAGGGATGGAGATGTGGAGGTGAGGGATGGAGCAGTGGAGGAGGGATGGAGCAGTGGAGGAGAGGGATGTAGCTGTGGAGATGAGGGATGGAGATGAAGGTGAGGGATGGAGATGAAGGTGAGGGATGGAGATGTGGAGGAGCGGGGTGGAGCTGTGGAGGTGAGGGATGGAGATGAAGGTGAGGGATGGAGATGAAGGTGAGGGATGGAGCTGTGGAGGAAAGGATGGAACTGTGGAGGAAAGGATGGAGATCTGATGCTGCACAGGTAAATATGAACACATCAGCTGACTCACTATGGCTTTACACACGGTTACAGGTTGGGTGTGGTTTCATGTTCACAGACACATTTACTCACAGTGACACCCAGCAGAAGGACCCTCAGCCTCATGTTACACTGCTGGAAATGTCAGCATCATTACAGTCGTCTGTTGGACTTAATGGAGAGGCAGAGTTTGTTTTCCCTGCTCTCTCCACTATCTGAACACACACCTAACTACTCATCAAGGAAACCATCAGTCGATCTTTATTTCCTCTATCTCTGTCATCCACTTTCACTCATTTCTGTCACTTTTTCTTAGTCACTCTTAATATACTGTACATTTTTTCTTAATTGTCCCTACAAAGAGGGCGACTTTCAGAAGAACATGGTGGCAATATCCATCATTCACAATGTTAGTGATTTTTTCATGTAATATTCTATTGAAAATGACCTGCGATGGACTGGTGACGTGTTCAGTGTGAACCCTGCGTCTCTTCTGCTAATTGCTGTTATAGGCTCCTGAATCAGATTGAGCGGGTTTAGAAAATGGATTAATTGAAAATATCTCAAAAGATAAAATCAAACTTTATAGGAGTAAGATGTGATATCTAGGACTTTATAGATTTCACCTCTGCAATATGAATAAAACATAGAATATCGTTTCTGAATGTAAAGGTTGAAAAGGTTTTTTGTGCATAACAATAAAGAGGTCATGTAATAAAAAAAGATTAGGTTGTGTTGATGATAAGCAGGAGAAATATATATAACATCCACAATCCCTTTCTATTGGAGGCTGTGGTGTTAACCACTGCAGCTCTTTTCACTAAATGCAGCGATATGATTGAATTAATTATTATATAAATAATCTGGAATCATAGTTTATAATATTGGCCTTTACCTGCTTTAAACTCAGAGGAAGAGACCAAAGTTTATATATATAGAGTTTATACAGCTTTTTGTCTCTGTGGTGACTGCTATATTATACTGCTGATTGAAAGTGCCTTTTATCTCCAGAGACACTCCTCCAGAGTTGGGGCAGTCGACCATAGAAGCAGCTGCTCTGAAATGAGCTGTAAATTTGAGGTTTAAAAGGGATCTGGTGTACTGTTTCGGTGTCATATTCTGTCCAAAAAGATGCCACCGATATTTCACTAAGCCTCAACAGATTATGTCCATTGATTAAAAAAACAGCAAAAAGTGTCTCCTTGCAAAGTTTCAGAGATTCTGGGAAAATGTGTACACGCAATGATGAAATCCACTCCTAAGGACATCTCAGCGAGTAAATTCGGCTGAGGAAATCGCTACATAGCTCCTCTGCAAAGAATTTTAGTGATTAAAGTTCATCATTAGATCCACAAGTTACTCCTTGGAAAGAATAAACACATTTAAATCCAACATCTAGCAACTTCTCTGGGTACGAGTTAATTTATGATCGACTGAAGCAACATGCAAGACTGTGATTTCTTTTAGAAACCATGGAAACTGCATCCTCTGGCCCTGTTACTGCCACACAGATTAAAAACTAAAAATCATGCAAGTCTAAAGATGCATTAGTTCACATGGTATAAATAACTTCCACGTCCATAAAAATAAGACATGTAGTTCCGTCATTTCCATGGAAACAGCTTAATTAAATGCTGATTTCTGCCTCCAGACAATGACTTTTTTAAAGAGAGTCCCTCTTACTGTAGTTGGAGGAGTATTTGTATAACTGTACTGAACTGAGCTGCTTGCAGTCCGCATCTGTTCGACATATCTCAGTGCCTTAATTAACACAATAACAACAATGAAGATCCCAAACAACAATGTCTTGAATAGATGTGAACATCTTTGTTCTACATTTATTTTGAACACTCCTTTACCATTATCTGTCCTGCTATTTCAAGGCAAGTGATTTGTTGCTTCTCAGTGTTGCTTCCTGTCATCCATGCTGTCATCATCCGCTCCATTTGTTTCACCGGCTAGAGTTACTTTCTGCTGCTCTGACACAACACCGAACCTCCTCTGTCAGACATGACACTTGCATTGAAGCAAAGAGAAGACAGTGAATGCTTGATTGCGCGCTCTTACTACATACAACCCAACTCTTTGACCCATGCAACCTCACAGACTGACAAGAAAATACGCTCGCTTAAATGTAGGTGAAAATGTCACAGTCTAAATCCTCTCATTTCCTCGTTCCCGTAGCTGGTCAGTCAGGCGTGTGTGACACAGAGTATCGGTGGCAGAGGCAGGTTTGGCTGGTCCTGTCAGCCCCACAAAGCATACACAGTCTCTTTTGCAAATATATGCTCTTTGGCACACACACGCTTACACCCCTGTGGGCCACAAAGCTTTGGTTCAAATCCTGCTCCAGTAATGCTTAACAGATACCGGCACCAGACGAGTGTGTGTGTGTGTGTGTGTTTCCTGGATGATCAGCGATGCATTACAGAGCCAGGTGATAATGAGGTCCTAGTCGACTGCTCTGCCATGTCACTGCAGGGTTTTAAATGTGTGTGTCCTGGCAGGTCATGGACTGCTGCTCTTCACCAAACCTCATGTTGGTCCCCAGACAGTCGTCAGCACCTGTGGAGGGTCCGACTCCCTGCGTCGTTCTGCTCTCACTCAACTCGCTGTGTCCATGTCTGAACTCCATTTGCACTTTTAACATCCTGTTTTGTGCTGAAAACTTAAGAAACTGTTAGAATTTTTTTTAAAGACTTGTTTTCTCAGCAGGTTTGTCCTCATGTGGGTCGAGACTAAATCTATGACTCTTTGGGTTTGTTTGATTTCACTGCAGACAAATCAGACTCTTTTACCCATATATCATCTATATCTAATTTTATTTTTCAGATCCAAGCCAATTTCATATGTGGAAATTATGGGTTGGTTGGTATCTACTTAAAAAAATCTATAATTTATTAGAAGCTTTTTAATTGCATTTAAACAAACATCCCATAGGGTTGATTTTGGGAGAATGCCAACGTATTAGGGTGTATTCAAACCAAGACAGACTGGGTTCAGATGGGTGGGGAATTTGCACACTCATTTAGCTTGGTTTGCTTTCACAATGCAGTTTTACTTAAGTTTTACTAAACCAATGATCATGGCAAATAATCAGGACAAAGAGAAAAACTCATTTCATCAACTGGTAAGGGTCAGTAATAGAAATCATTCCCCTTTAACTGGCTCGTGCACTGCATGTAAACAATGGAGTATTACCAAGTTTATGCAGTCTTGAGGTTTCTGTTTTAGCTTCACTGTTCAAAAAACTTATAAGGTAGTTATTCAGTCGGAGCTGCGCTCTTGTTGGTGCACTGGAAAAGTCTGCTTTCACACTTTTAGTTAACTCCACCAGGGTCCACTTGTCAACCCAGATTCATGGTTTTCAGCAGTCCAACCAGCTTAAATGCACCTTTAAGGCTCATTTTTTCTCTTTGCTAAGTACTCATATGCACTCCATGATCTGTGTCCCTTGCATGCAAAGTTTGATCTATTTTCAAAGTGCTTACATATGCATACCCATTCGTAGCAAACGGAGCAGTACCAGTGGAAACCATGGAGGCGGTGTTCAGCAGTAGAGCTCACATGCAACCAAAAGCTGGCCGCAGAAAGCCACACCGTTTACTGCCCACCTTCTTTTCTTTCTTCCTCTGAGCATGCACATTATCAGGAACGTCTCCAATTTTATCTGTAACTATCATAAAACCTCTGAACTCCGTTGTGGTGGGATGTATTGCCAAACAACCATACCAATATTAAACACACATGGGAGTATGTGGGCAGCGATGTCTAACAACTGATATACATATTTATGTTTGTAACAAAATAGACCTGAAGTGTCATATTAAGGCCTTACATTAACAACGCTTTCTTTTCCTCCTTTTAATCTGCGCTGCACATTAAAAATCGATGCAGCATAATCCCCCCCTCTCATCTGTTCACTCGTCTTTAAAGGTTTTTGACTTTGGATAGAGAGCTGTTGATCTGTATGAACCGACCTCTGCAGGTTTGTAAAGAAAGCTACAAAAACTAAATAAATGTCCACATTTATGTTGCCTCCTACACTGATTGTAGTTTTTATTTCCCAGCGTTATGAACCAGTGTTTAGATGTTGCACGTAGGTGGAGAGGAAGCTGGTTAATGTAACCTGAATGTTAACACGAGCCAGGGTACAAGAGGTTGTGTGTTTGTGTTGTTAGTGCACATTCCTGATTTGTGTGTGTGTTTTAGGAGCATGCTTCCATGTGTTTCTCAGTGTGTTTAATAAATGAGGAAGGGCACCAAAGGTTGAGCGCAGTGCTTGCTCCCCAGCTGGCTTGGTTGTATCATAGCAACTGCACATGAATAATAATCATAAACACACACACACACACACACACACACAGACAAACAGAGTAATGAGCCATTCTTTTCCAGCTCCTCCAGTTAATCTCTCTCATCTGTTTCTGGGATCCAGTTTGGGGTAAGCATTCGTGTAGTTTTGTTAAACCCAAACAGTGATTCAGAGTTTAAGTAGACCCCAAACAACAGCAAACTGTCTAATTATTATTTTTTAATACATGTGTATTAATGAAGACTAAGTAACATTCTGTCCAAGCTATTTTAATACACTTAATTGTTTATTTTTTAATAAATGTTTGACCCTACTTGCTATTTTAATTAACATTTCAATCAAAAACTTCAATTTCACATGTAAACATTAATCCTTTGCTAAAAGATGTCTTCTGTGATCCTGCAGGAAGGTTTCAGCAGAGCAGCTGAACACAGTAATGTCATTACTTTGATCCAGTTTACAGTTTGATGTGTATAAGAAGCTAGCTAATTTCTGCTGCTCCGTTCAGATGAAGGGTCAGAATTAGGTGGAAACAACATAAAAGCATGGATCCATTTTGCTTTGTATTGTTTAGTCCTGCTGGTGTTGGAGATATTTTCTTGGCTAGTTAGCACCAACTGAGCATGGTTTAAACACCACAACCTACTGAACACTGTTGCTGACCATGTTCATCTCTTTGTAAGCACAGTGTAGCATCTCCTGATAGATACGTCCAGCAGGATGATGCACCGTGTCATAAAACTCAGGTTCTTCAACATGTTAATGAGTTCACTGTACTCCAATGGCCTCCACCAGACCTCAGTGCAACAGAGTGATGGAGTGGGAGATGCTCTTCATCATATCTTTTTGAAAAAGCTCTTTTTTTAAACAAATGAAATGCAAATCAACTTATTCCATCCTGAACGGGCCTGAGGAAAGCAGCTTTCAAACCAGTGAGAATGGCTATCTGGAGCTGGAGGGAAAGTCTTCCTTTATTGTCATTACTGCTTAACTGGTTTTCTGCCAAATGCTGTAAACACACTTTAAAAGAAAACATTAAAATGAAGAATGAGATACAGATTCTTTTGGTCACAAGTTGAACCAGCAGCTGCAGTTAAGCCAACATCTGTTTCTGCCAGAACAAATAGTACAAAGTGTTAACGTCGGCTCTGTGGACAGATGTTATTGTTTCCAGTTTGGAATAGCTGACGTTATAGTTTTGCTTCATTCTTTTCAAACAAATATATCTTTAATATTACAGTTATGCATTTAACCCCCCCTCCCCCCTTCAGCCTCCTCATTGTCTGTTTTAGTTCATTTATTCCCGTAAGTAAAGCTCATCACAAGTAGATTAATATGTAATATCCATTACTCTATGATTAGGATGTGTCTGCATGTGCTTTGTAGTTACATTTTATAAGATAAGGGGGGACATAAATCTGTTCATACAGTCACTAAAGGAGGCATGAGTTTTTATTGAGGAAAAAAGCTCATATTTATACTCAAAATAATTCATTTGTTGGGTGAAAGGTGATGTTTAGGCAAGAAGTGGTTGTACGGTGAGAGCAAACTTTCAGGAAATGAATATATGTTTATATAAATCATCTGAAAATGATGGAAACACGACTCCTTCTGTGCACGTCTCATTTTGTTTCCAAGTCAAACACAAAGGGGTCGGTCTGCTGGATGAGCTCTGACTTCCAGCACTCGACATGACAAGAAAAAAAAAACTGTTTCTTGGAAAAGCTGTGAAATAAAGAGAGGGATCAGGGATTGTTGGTCACTCATGCTTCCATCTTCTCTCAAACACTTGACCTTTGCTCATTTCTAGCTTCATCTGCTGCCTCTTCCTCCTCGTCTTCGCCCCCCCTTCTGTTGCGCTGACATATTGAAGTGACTTTAACAATTCTCCTCTCCATCACTCTCCTCGCTTTCTGCCTCTCCATGCACTCTGTTTCATTGACACACACACGCACACAAATCCGACACCACATGCACAAAAAAGTGACCCTGTTTGATAAACAAGCAACGCAGTGTGTGAGTGTGAGGAAGCTTTTAGTGGCGCCTCTTATCTTGCTTCCTTGCTTCCCCTCATCCCACATGAAAATAAAGAACTCTGAACTGGCTCAAAGTCTGAATGTCGTCTTTGAGAGTAGCTCACCCTCCTGACACACAGCCTTATTCTTCCCTTCTCAGATACACACTCCGTCCACCAACATGGACCGGCTGTTGTGTAAAGTGGCCTAATGAAAGCACCCTCACAGTAGTGTTAGTTGGTCACACACACATATGTGCACACAAACTGTTCACATACATCAGATGAAATGGGGAAAGAGAAGTACTTCCATGAAGGTTGAAGTTTCTCAGAAACTCATTGAAGATGTTGGATTCTGTGTGTGGGGTTGAGTGGGTGGGGGGGGTATCCTGTTCTGCAAATCCAAACAGAAATGAGATTTCCAGCAGATTATAAATAAACTCAATACAAAGAAACAATAATACAATAAATAGAATAAGATATGATGAATACAATACAACATAGATAAACTACATATAACTTTTGGATAAGATAAAATGATTACACTGTGGTAGTTACTGAAGTCTGGGTAAGTTATTGAACATTACCAGTACATAAGTACTACTGTCTGTCCTCTACTCTATCTCTTCCTCTCCCAGAGTGAGGAGTTGTAGAGAGTGATGGCATAGTGGACAAAGGAGTTCTTAAGCCTGTTGTTCCTACACCTGGGCAGGAGCAGCCTGTTGCTGAACAGGCTCCTCTGGCTGCTGATGACAGTGTGCAAAGGGTGGCTGGTATTGTCCATAATGTCCAGCAGTTTGTCCAGTGTCCTCATCTCTGCCACCATCACCAGTATGTGCAGCTTCGTGCCAACCACAAAGCTGGCCTGCCTGATCAGTTTATCCAGTTTGGATGTGTCCATCTTGGATATCATCCCCGATGCATCCAACAATGTCTGTGTCATCAGAGTATGTGTATGTGACACAGGTCTGTTGTAGCAGAAGTCTGAGGTGTACAGGGTGAAAAGAAGGGGGGTCAGCATTGTGCTATGAGGGCCTCCAGTGCTGCTGACCACAGTGTTGGACAAGGTGTTCTTCAGCCTGACATACTGCGGTCTGCCAGTGAGGTAGTCTGACCATGTCTGCACAGAAATGCAAGTAATGTGTCAGGCAGTGTGTCATCCCTCTATGTCCTCAACATACGGGTTAATCAGCACATCCCAGACCGTGGTTGTAAAGCAGTCTCTCAAGGCACTACCCCTCTGGGAATCACTTCCTGATGAATCTTGGCTGCTTTTTGACCAGAGGTGTATACAGTGGCTGTAGGTAATGATTGTGGTCAGACTTCCCTAGTGGGGGTAGAGGAGTCGCTCTGTATGCATCCTTTACATTAACATACAGAAGATAAATTGTCCTGTTGTTTCTGGTAGGGCTGTCTACAACCTGATTAAGTTAGGTCAACTAGGTCATTAGGTCAATGTAGACCAAACTGTCATGATTAAAGTCCCCAGAAAATATCAAAAGTGCCTCAGGGTGCCGTGTCTGCCGCCTTGCTGTGACAGAGTGGATCTTCTCATTTGCAGTGGCTGCGTCCGCTTTCAGAGAATGTAAACACAGACGGTGATCACATGACGGAACTTCCTCAGCAGATTGTATGGCTGTAGACTAACAGCTAGCAGTTTGAGAACACGGCCAACACAACACTTTACAGATATGTCCTGGGTCACATCAGCAATTGTTGACACACATGACAAGTCCCCAACCTTTACTTTTTCCACTCACTGGTGTCTCTGTCGGCTCTCACAACAGTGAATCCCAGCAGGTCCACGTTAGCATCAGTACAAGGTGCTTTAGCCATGTCTCCGTAAAGATGATCAAACTGCATCTCCGGTTGGTTCGCTGGTTGTTCAGTGTGGATAGCTTGTCGATCTTGTTTGCCAGTGAATTCACATTCACCGTAATAATGGAGAGAATTGATGGTTAAAGTGCTTCTAATTCTCCAACTAGCTGAGCTGTTAACGTGGTCCTGGCCTTGAAGTCTCTAAATCTCCTTTTCATCTCCGTCGGGGTGGCATGTCGTATTCTGGCTGGACCTTTTGTGCACAGAGCTAGCAGTTGCTCTCATGAGTAAGTGAGGAAACTGACTCTTTGTTGCATTTTAAAGTTACAGATATCCACAGAATATATAGAAAAAAACCTATTCTCTCTCTTCACAACAAGAGTAGAAAGAAGAGAGAGAAAGGGCTTAAAAAATGTTAAAAATAGCTAATATGGCTTAAAAAATTACCAGACTCCACTCATTTCACCCTCTTGTCTTTACCGAGGTGCTGATGCATACTTTTATTTCTAGTAGTTATGTAATGTCTCGCCTTCTGGTCTTCCTAAAAGAATTTTCCCAGTTTCCAGTTACTTCAGAACTGAAGACTGGCCACTGGGAGCAGCAGGAGGGTCTGAACTGGCCTGGGCTCTTCAGTGGCTTCACTGAATGAAAACAATAAATAAAGAGTATAAACAAAAAATCATGGCGAAATACATCAGCGCAGCTGATTGGCCTGCAGAGATCAGCAGCTGCTCACATATGAAGAGATTTGTGGTCATCAGTTGTCACAAATCAGGGATTGATCAAAATATCAGAGGTCAACTGGAGATATTAGGAATATGGAGGCGTGCTGATGAACTCAGAATCTGCTCAACCAAACACGGCTCTACCGGTTGGATGTTGCCAGTGTCAGGGTTTGTGTTTAGTTTTCCATATTTCCTGTTTTATTCTGATTTATTTCCCGTTTTCTTCATGTGTTTCCGTTTAGCTTTCTCGTGTTCTATTTGATTGGTTTCACCTGGTTTACTTTAGCTCATCCACTCCAACTGTGTCCCATTTGTTTGTCAATGTATTTATTCTCCCGGTTTCTGTTTCATTGGTGTGGTTTATTAGTTGGTTGTATGTCTTGGTTCTGTTGCTGGTTTTCTACTAGTTACATTAAATATCCTCGCCTGCATCGCTCTGTCTCCTGTCTCCTGTCTCCTGCCTCCTGCCTGCCTGCCTTGGGTCCGCTCATCTCCTCCAGATCTCTGTGCTCGCTCACCCCAGGAGTGTAACAGCCAGAAAACATTTGGGAATCCGTCACAACGTTGAACAATGTCTTATTTTTTAATATTGGCACAACTATCTCATTTTCTATTAAATTTACTAGAGTCATGTGGTCATTATGACTTACTGAAAAGAAATAGTCGTGTTGTTCATCTCAATAATACAGGAATCCCGTTGTGCTGATGAATTGAACATTTTGATGAGTGATGGATGTGTGTGCATGGGTTTATGAGTTTGGGTGGCCTGAGTGAATGTTTGACAGACTTTTTCTTCCAGTCCGGCCTTGGAGTGTCCGGATGAGGACCAGAGAACAAGAACACATTATACCAGTGTTATTGAAAATAACTGCATTGGCTCCCAGTGTGTTGCAGAGCTGACTATAGGATTCTGTTAGCACTGTTTCCATCACATCGCTGAGACAGTAAAGTGTAAAAGTTTGGTTATAAAGCATTATACAGATCTAGTCAGAGCTGTCCCTTTGTGTAGTCAGCCACAACACATCAGAGCACAAAGCAGCAGCACAATTTAATTAATGTATGTGTTCAGGTCATTTTTTCATCAAAAGAAAATTTATATATTCCATTATTGTTGAAAACTCAAACTCAGTGGCCTTTGCTCATTCTCTGTGAAGAACAACTCGACAGTTTTATTACATACAGGGTGTTTGGGTCCAGTGGACCCGGGCTAGAAGTCAGAATATTGTTGGTCCTGTGTTGATCTATCCTGTTCTCTTCTCCTGCCATTATGTGACCCTGCAACTCGCATACAACACAAGGCTGTTGTAAAATCCATGTACCTGCGCTCTTTGCTTTGACATTCCCATACATTTAACGTTGTTTATCGCAAGAATCAATCTTCATTTTTCAAACTCGATCCCACCTGCAGATTGGGGTGGAACACCAAAACTATAAAAAGTCACTGTCATGTATCTGGAAAACTTCCTAAAATATTTCAAGGATTATCCGCTTTGATAGCAGAGAAAACAGGCCAGCTTGACGGCGGAGAGACAAACTAGACGCCATCAGGACTACGTGTGGGACAAGTGGGTGGACTGCTTCCCCCTGTTTTATAAGCCAGGGCCAGGGTCAGCATTTATAAGCAGGTGAAAATAAAAAAATAATAAATTGTGCTTCATTTGTAAATGTATTCATTTAAATTCCACTCATATCTAAAATGTCTTTTTAAAAATGTTTTATTAAAAAACAGATGAAAAACAAGCAGCGTTTTAATTAATAAATGTGTGTACAAAAGTTGTAATGAAGATGAAGTAAACATTTACTGAGTAGTGTTAATGAGATTGTTTGGTTTTATGATTTTAAAACAGAAAAAACCTGTTTGTTCACCAGACCCGTGAACAGTAAGAAAAAATAAGGACCACACAAGGGTTAAATGATATACATATTCAGACAAAGTACTATACAAGAGGGTAATTCCTCATATGAAGGAAAAACAAACCCCCTTCACCCTGCACAGTGTTTACAAATTATAAAAATCCATAACTAACTTGTTTTAAGATAATGAAGTTATTGTCAGACCTGGACCTAACCCCAGCAGCACCTGATCAGGATTCCTGCTGTTTTCTTTGTTTAGGTGTGTGTAGTACCCTGTGCTGTGTCTCTTAGGGGAGATGAAGAAATGAACTGTAGAGAGACTGGCAGAGTCGATGAACATAACTAAGAGACATGCAGACGTGCAGATGAGGAAGATGTGCAAGGGATGAAGAGAAGGTTTCATATTCAGAACGTGGAGAGGAGGCAGGTAATGGAAAAGACAGGAGATCCAGCCATTATGCCTTATTTAAGTCTTTCGCTGACATAGTGCACAAATCATAGCAAGTCCTCCTTCATGTGCCACTAAACAGATTATGTCCCGCTTCCACTTAACCCAAAGCAAACCTTCCTGTCATCCCAGTGCGGTGACAGTAGATGTCACATGATAACATAAGATATTTTGCAGTAATAAGGTACATCTGTATTATTGGGTTAGATATTTGTAGCCTTTTTATTCGATTAGTAATTATGATCAGAAAACACTTAAACGGTATGAAGCAATCCTGATGATTGCTCCATATTTCTACTGTGAACCAAAATGTAAAGATGATCAACTGATCAATCTAAATCTCCTTACATTAATTTAACATTCACCCTGCTGCATTAATTTCTGCCCCAACTGGAACCAATTTGGTTAAGCTGGAACGCTGGCTCAATGAAAAAGCAAGTTAAGATGCCATGCAGCTAAGTTTATTTACACCGAACAGGGTACTGTAAATAAAAGAGAAGAAATTGAGTCTGTTTTCTATCATGCAACATTTTAAAGGCTTATTGTAAATGTATTTAATAAGTGAAACACAGTAATTCAAATTCTGCTTTGTGGTGATTAAAGGTGAGACAAAGACTTCCTTACATGACAACGTATGCTTTGTGATTACTGGGATTTTCTACTAAATGTAATTGATAAAAGCAGAAATTAATTCATCTAACAAATATGTTCACATTCATCTGCATATGTGCGCGTGCATAAATGAAATGCATAAAATCTTACCTAAACGTGTGTGTGTGTGTTGTTTGTAAGTGGGTGTTAATTGATGCATTCTGTCCTTTTGTCTGTTTAATGGAAAAGCACTTCTTATTTAACTGTCACTCACAAAGCCGTGTCCCTGTGTGAGGGGAACAAGAGAGAGAAGGGAAGATGGGAGCAGGTCATTATAATGCAGTGTGAAAGGAGGAGAGAGGTGTTGTAAAAGGAAAGCAGTGCCGGAGAGAGTGCAGGAGAACAGACCATTACGACAATTAGCGAGCCTTTTAAAAAGCTTTCCGTCACAGCCGTTTGATATTGGAATGAAGCAGCGTCTCTCTGCAGGAGGCTGTTGGGAAATTAGTCTAACAATACATAAACTGGCACACACACGTGCTTGCTCTTCATCACCTGTGGAGGACTTGTTGTGTGCTCTCTCTCTCTTCTCCCAACTCAGTCATTTCATTTAAATTAATTCAAATTCAATTCCATTTAAATGAGTTCAATTATGTTAAAACACTTTCCAGTTTACCTCGGTGAAGTGTGCGCTGCTGATGGTAAATCTCACACTCAGTAAATTGTGTTGACAAAACATCGTGATCACAAAATTTTTAGGTTGAATCTATTTGCTTTGGTGTATGAAGGTTTTCTTCTAACCTAAATGTAAAAAAACAATAACACTTGTAAACGTATAAGCTTTTCTACAACATCATGGCTTTAAGTTGTTAAAGGGACACTTTTGTTCAGACATGCTTCTCACTAGTGCTGTGCAAGTTACTGAAAGAAGTAACAAGTTACTTCATTCTTATGAGATGGGGGTTGAAAATATAGCAATATTGGTTACTATTGGGATTGAAAAATAAGGTGTTTGACAAAATTGGTATTTCAGATACTGGTAAAAAAAAAAAGCCAAGACTGAACTGAACATATATATATCAAATTGTTAATACAATCTAATCCACATCACGCTGGAAAGTGTGCCTTGCCATGTCATATTTGTAGCATGAGGTAACTTTATCTACTTTGCAGTGATTTTTCTTTCTACAACTCTAGACACAGTCACCTGTTCTGAGACTCTGTGTGGGTGTAGTGTGTATTCAGGAATAAATTTTGAAAAACACATTAAGGGAATAACTAAATCAGCCTACTTTCACCTTCAGAATATTAATGGTAAAAGATCTGATGTCACAGCAGGACCTGGAAAAACTAGACCATGCTTTCATCTTCGTCTTGATTACTGTAACAGTGTCTTTACAGGTCTCACTATAAAATCAAAGAGACACCTGCAGCTAATCCAGAACTCAGCTGCTGGAGGTCCAAGAAAGTGGACCACATCAGTCCTGTTCTGAGATTTTTCTACTGGCTGCCTGTCCATCAGAGGATAAACTTTAAAGTTCTGTTACTGGTCTATAAAGCTCTGATGGTCCAGGACATCACAAACCTCCTGACCCTGTATGAACCTGCCAGACACCTCAGGTCATTTGGATCTGATCTATTATCAGTTAGTCAGAACCAGACATGGAGAAGCTGCATTTAGTTTCTATGCTCCACATGTCTGGAATAAACCTGCAGAAAGCCTCAGATCAGCTGAAACGCTCAATTTGTTTAATTCCAGGCCAAAAACCTCCTGTTCTCAGCTGCATTTCAGTAACTTTTTTTTGTGGACAATATTTGCTTTCTTTAGGCTGGAATTGATCATGAATTTGATAGTTTTTAACTAATGTTTTTTATTATGTTAGCTTTTCTTTTCCTTATTGTTTTATACTTAAATAATACTTCCTATTTTCTATTGTTTAAATGTCTCTATAAAGCACTTACTAAATACCACCTAAATCAGCAAAAGGTCTGTTCCAGTATGTGAAAATACTGCACATTTTTCGGTTTGCTCAGTTTGCTCCTATAGCTACAGGCAGCTCAGAGTTTGATAGATGTCAATCATCCACCTCCAAGCTCACATCCACCCTATGAACATTGCCTTTTGGCTCTTTTATGTATTTTCTGGGAGTGACAACACATATGGCCCTGGATGGACTGGCGACCTGTTCAGGGTGTACCCCGCCTCTCGCCCGTAGGCAGCTGGGATTGCCTCCAGCCCCCCCGCGACCCCGCTCTGGGATAAAGCGGTTGAAAATGGATGGATGGATGGATGGACAACACATATGATACTGCCAAGATAGAGTTGTTGGGATTTCTCCACAGAGAATCACTTTTGCTCGTTAGAAACCTACGAATGACGTCATGTAGGCTCCGTCCATCTTTTTATATACAGTCTATAGTGTTGCATCAACTACCAAACAAAAACGCTTGTGGTGGGATTAGTCCGGGATGTCTCATCTCGTCTTCGTCCTGTGTGAAAATACTTTCCTCTCTCTTATTTCCTCAGGACATTTTTGGTGCACAATCGTACTTTTTTCAGATAAATAAAATGCTGTTGTTTAGGGCAACATGTTCCCACGTGTCCTACTACCAATAACCGTTCTCTTCTGAAAGCCATCTTTTATGAAAGAGCTACTGGAAAAGTTGAACCAGATCAAAGTTTACTGGGTATCAGAACGGGATTCCTAAAGGTGAGACATAAACGTAAAATATAATCTCTCTGAATGATTGATGAAAACATAACCTGAGACTGTGATGTGGTTAAATTCTCTGATTTGCCTTAAATCATACAGTGTTGCCATGTTTTATTCATTTTTAACAGAAAGTGCATTTAACTAAATGGAAAAACAGAGATGCTCTCTGAGTCAGACTTCTCACTTCACTTCAGCAAGATGCTGTAACTTTACAGCCGAAAGGGAAGCTTGGCTTACTGGTGTGGACAAATAGAAAAACAGGTAGATACTGGTTTATTTCTCCAAGTGCACACACAGCAGAGAACAGGTGTAAAAGGGGTCACAGAGACTGCTGAGACAGATAGAGGGTACCAGTGTTTTAGTGCTTCTTCAGTGCGATAGTACGCATGTTTGTATGAGAGTGCTTCAAGAGTTACAACCCATTAGTCTTGATGGAGTGGAGTAGCAGTGGGGGGGTCACACCAAGAGGCCAACTGTGCTTATTATGAGCTGCATTTTAACCCATGTTTTAGCAGGAAAAAAGACTTAGTGTGATTTGTGTTATGTGTTTTTAATCACATGTCAAATTATTCTCAAAGGTCTTACTTGTTACAAAAGCTGCAAACGTGTTTTCCAAGCGTTTTCTCCTTTAGATGTTCTTTTGGATGTTTTGTTTTCTTGGTTTCCGGCTGTGCCTGAATGCTAACTAATAAACTGGACTGGCTATTTGACTTTCACTGCCTCACCATTTGGTTTGGTCACTGGTGTGTGAGACCATGGTTATCTTATTAATTGTTGAACTGACCAGCTGAAAGACTACTGACCACTAAACATCACTTGCAGAAGCAATTCCTCACTGACCATATGTCCTTTGTCTGCTTTATTGGTGCCTCATAAAAACTCTGGAGTGAGAGAAAAACCCTAAAAAGATGGAGCTGTAAACAGAGAAGATGTGTGGCTGCAATTGTTTGTGTGTGTGCAAACTAAAAGGAGATAGAGGGAGAGTGATGCATTATTAAGTCCTTTGTGTTTCACTCTGTGTCCTGTTCTAAGGTCATCCAGGGCTATAAATAAGAGAAAGAAGCATACGGAAAAGAAGAAGGCACAAAGACATAGTTAGATTGGTCTTCTTTCAAGAAAAATGATTAATTAACCTTTAATTTGGATTTACATCTGATTAGCTCTAACAAAAGGCAGTATACAACCATTGTTTCAGATTAAAATGGGATGAGATGAGACCAGCTCGCAGTCCCACATTAACTTTACTGGAGAAAGTTTGATGTTCCAGAAAAATCTGTTTCTCAATGATTTCATTTCACTTTTGTTTCTGTGCAAAACTCATTTTGCACTACAAACAAACATCCTTCTCTGTCCAAATGCATCATGGCTAAAAAAGTTTTCATAGTAACACAGAAATCTGAGCATTTTAAACCTCACAGTGTTTTTTACTGTAAATCATGCTGAAATGAAATCTTTTAAAAACATTTTATAGTTAGTTAATGGCTAAAATCTGACACATTTGCACAAAAGTGTTCATTAATGTATGTTCCTATTTTAACAACCATTTCTATGAATAAACGTATAAACAAATTTTATCATCAACACTAATTTGTTCTTCAAATAAGTCACAATTACTCTATTTCTTATATAATTATATGTCTGAATGATATATTGTATTGGTACAATAAATGTGTGTGTGTAATTATATTACATTACCACAGTTAAAAACTGTTATTTATTTTCAGGGCGAGAGTGATGTTCTGTTGTCGCAACATGTCATGTTGCTGTGACCTGCCAGAAACGCTGTGGTTGTGTAAATCTTACTGGTTTTTGGATGGGAATGGTTCAAAACACAGATTTTCAACATGTTTCAGCGTGTTGAACAGGAGTTTACTGGCTTCTGACCAGCAAAGGTTTTACTGCACTTACAGTAACAGGATTTGTTTTACACACAAGCAAATTATCATCTTTTATTTTGGCCCAGTGTTCATGTTAAATTGTTTTATGTGCTGTGGCTGTTTATCCAGACATGGAAGTGGTTAGTTCTGACAGCGCTGTTACTTATTAACCTCCCTTGACAAGGTTTATTTTTTCTGCCTCCTGTCCAAAAGCACAAATTACACAGGCTGTGCGCTTCATCCTGAGCTCAAAAGAAAGTGTCCAAATCAATATTGTGTCAAAGTAAATTAATGTGGAACACAGAAGAGAATGCAAACAAATAAAAATCACATTACTTTGAGGAAAACAGGATAGCAGAACATTTCATCTAGGATCTGGTGAAGGGATGTCTGATGAAACTGTGCAAAAACAGAAGCTACAAAGTGAACAGGAGCAGTTTTTAGTAGAGATGTTATGCAGGTACATTTCTCAAATTATTCTCAATGTTAATGATCGACATCTCAATGGATGGCGCGAACTGCGAGAATGGAGGGGTAGCACCCAAGTTCACCTCAGAAACACCATGAGGATCTGGAAATAAGTGAAGGGTATATGATGGGAAGAGTAAATACTATGAAACCGCCTCAGTCCTTACAGAAATTAGCAGGACCTTCATGATTCATTTCAAACACTTTGTTTTCAGACACTTTAGCAGAGCTTTTTGAGCTGGAATAAAACTTTTCCCCAGAAAACATCAAAAGTAAAACACGATTTATGATTTAAAGATATGATTCAGATAGCAGAAGCTCACATATCCTCCTACAGGAATAAGACTGGCATCTTTCATATCACACTTCATTCCTTTGGATGCCAATGTTTCGCCTTTTAGCTGAGTTTCTCCCCATCATTTAGTATGTTCAATGTTAGGACTGGTGTTTCTTAGCACATGGGAAGCTCTTCTGTACTGCACATATGTCATGTTGTCCCCTCAGTGGGCTCTCTGCCAAAAAAGGTTGAGTTTTTGGTGTCTCGATATTGGTTGGAATCTCAAACTGGGACCCATTGCGACATATAAGACCCTTTTCCTGTCAAGCTTCTGTAGACACATAATGCCTATAAAATGCTTGGAAAAAAGGAAGAAAAAGTCAAAGGAAGCTACCGTACATGTGCGCTCTAGTTATTGCTATAGGATGCTCAAAGTGAAGTGCAAATGTTAAACGATCCAAACTGGTAAGATTGCTGTTTAATGGAAATTTGACCGGGGTGCTCATTGAAGCACGAAGCCGAGGCCATCAGACACAGTCCGATTAAACAGAAAGAGTGCTTGTTTAAAAGGTGTTGTAAAAAGAGACTGGGACTTACACGCACACACACACACACACACACACACACCCTGTCTCTCAGAAATATTCCTTTAATCCTTTATCCTCGCTCTGTCCCTGCTAAGCTTTTCATAACAGACAAATTAAGAGACGGAGAGGATGAAGGGTGTTTAATTATTTGGGACCCTGTTTCTTTATATTAAGGAGGACAGTGGGGTGACACATACATGAGCAGGAGGGAGGGTGCTTATTAAACATATAGTGGACAGGAAGCAATCAAAATAATCTGCTTTAGTGATAACACAGAATAGTAAGAGAGTGTTTGCAATCATTATCACAGCAGAAACACAAAAACCAATCAATGACTCATTTATCAAAGTCCTTATCAAGTCAAAGGTTATCAGTGATGAATCAGCATCTTTGCAGCCAACAGTCATGCTGGCTGTTTTCCACTTCCACAGAGAAAACAACAAACTAATACATGATAATCTCATTGTGTCACTTTTACTCAAAGGCTATCAGCAGATTCTTAGTGAGCTCATGCAACACTCAGGTAGTCAATATAACTGAACAGTATGTATGAGGGTCAGAATACAGTACACTCGTTCATGTTTATGTTTACGTTGTTGGTAAGTCACAAGGCTTGCAGCGCAGCAGGGGCAAAATCTGATCAGCTCTGACTCTGTGACCCAGATTTCTGCCGTAAATGATCACACATGATCACTCATGCTCTCTGTTAACGATCCTAAGGTGACCTGACACCAACACATGTCTCATTCCCATGGTCATGTGTGTGTGTGTGTGTGTGAGTGTGTTCATGCTCACATTCATTATACATTTTTATAGATGTCAAATATTTTAATGAGCTCAGTCAAGCTTACATGATAGCATTATTTGTTCATAAGTGTGTATCTGGCATCTTTCTGTAACATCAAGCCATTCAATGACACATGACAACATTACACACCTTATTTCATTTATGTATGTCGGTCAGTTTGTGTGTTCAGTGTCTGTTAACACACTTTAGTAGGTCTGGGAAATAAGACAGCTGCCACACACACAAACACACACCCCTATGCACCTCTCCCAGCCATCTCAGACGCTGTCCATCATCGAATGTTTCATAAATTAGTATCCACCAATGTGTGTGTGTGTGGGTGTGTGAGTGTGTAGTATGAAGAGGGATGACGAAGGATGCAGTCAACCATCTCATTGAAGCGGCAGAGCCAAATCACATTTGCAGGTCAGTATGGCAACCTCATCTTATCCTCTACTCCATTTTTGCTTACTACACACAAGCAGACACACACAAATCTGCATATAAACACATGCATGTGTGTCTATATCTTATAGGATATGCCGACAGGTGTAGGATATAGGTTTCTTCTCCCTTTACCTAAATTTGATCATTTAAACTAACACACTAACACTCCTCAATTATACGATGATGACTGATCAATGTCAGTTTGTTTTCAGTAATTGTACAACTTCACATATTTCATACACACACATTTCTGGTCATACACACAGAAATGCAAACAGACCCTGAGTCTGAAATCTGGCTATTTCCTCACGGTAGATTATAATGGTAATCTGACAACTCCAGGTGCTAAGTCTCCCAGCTGTAGGAAATAGGATTTTACAGGAAGCATTTCAATCCATCCATCCATCCATCCATCCATCCATCCATCCATCCATCCATCCATCCATCCATCCATCCATCCATCCAT
>JBAMHV010000013.1:20085597-20110943 GCA_037177535.1 Pseudomugil gertrudae
TCAGCACATAGGTTCACTGCGTATCGGGCAGTAGCTGCATTGGCACCCATCAAAATTTCTTCAGAAATTTTCTAGTTCAAGTTAAACTGTTTTCCTCTTTAATTGTTCCTTTTTTTTTAAAATTTTAATTATTATTTTTTTATTAATTTTATTATTGTTTTACTCTCTAATGGTTCCTTTTTAAAATGTTTAATTATTTTTTATTTATTAGTTAATTTATTTTTATCTATTTATTTTTATTTTTGTATTATTATTATTATAAACTGTTCAAGTAGAGCTCCTCTTGGAGCGTTAACATGATTTCTGTACGTTTCCTGAATGAGAGAATTGCTGTTGTGAGGGAATTTTTACCCATTTCTCCTTACAACACTTTCATCCATCCATCCATTTCTATCGCTTTTCCCTGCGCAGGGTTGCGGGACAACACTTTCATTGAGTGTTTTTTTGTCTGAGTCATTACAACCTTTTGCTTATTGTCTTTTTTTCACTCCGTTGTAAATTTGCTGTTGCGGTTTTGATAACTGTCCTCTTGCATGAGTCAGTATCGTCCTTCAGCTGTCAGACAGACAGCTTCATATTCAATCCCAGAAGACATGTTTGGTAAACGGAGAAGTTCATGATTATTGTGACACAGAGGTCATCCCTCCCACCACTGTGCTTGACAGAAAATGAGAGGTATTTGTACTAATATCCTTTGGTTTTCACCAAATATGATGCCTAATAATTTAACTTAACATTTAAACTTTTACGCAGCAGACATTAATGTATTCGTGTTTAGAGAAAAGATCTTGTACTTGTTAAATTAAGATGCTCATTGAGGCCTGTAGAGTCTGAGATAAAAGTTTTTTTTTATAGTTTCTCTTAGCTTGTCATGGGTTAAATCTTCTTTTCCATTCACTCATGAAGAAAATGAAGAACTATTGTTAATGTTTTCTTTTAAATAATATCTGACACTTTACAATGATGCTCTGCAATTTGTTTGGAAGTGTCCTGACTCTGTATACATATTTTTGTCACACTGTTGTTCATCTCAGGCTGTGTTTATCTACGGTTGATGACCTTATAAGGATTACATTTGATTAAGTCCTGATACCTAAAACATCTTAACTGAAGCAGTTTTATTTTTTTCATATTGCACTTGTGATGAGTTGTAAATGTTTAAAGGTTGGGTAAAGGTTACCGACAGCTGTTTTTGGTCAGTGAATGAAACAGAAGCTTCTTTTAGCTTGTGGTTTGTTTCTAGCGAACAGAACTGACCTCAGTTTCAGAAGTTTATTATAGGGGAGATTTTCTCTGGGCTCATTGGAGAATACATGCATATTACTGTTTAAAAAGAAAACAGTAAAAAAAAGAAGCTTGAGCACACACGGAGATCCCAATAAAGCCAATTGACATGGTTAGATTCCCAGATGAAATGTGCAGCCGACTGCACATCTGGGGGAAAGAAACTGGTATGTTTGCAGAAGGGTAAGGAGAAGGAAAGAAGGGAAAGAATGACTGAGGTTGAAAGCAAGCAATAAAAACAGTTGTAAAGGAGGTATGAATGAGAACAGACAACAAGTTTCAGAACAGGTGACAAGATTACACAGACATAAACGCAAACTGAGAAAGTGGCCCATTAACAACCCTCCCGCCCCCCTTAAAGAATCCAGTCATCACATCGGTTGAACAAGAGAGACTGCTGGAGGTGCAGAATGTTGGCAAAGTGTGGACAGACCCAGCGCAACTTGTTGACAAGCCAGGCGAGAAGTTCTTCTTTTGACGCAAAGCAGAGATCACCTTACCCTCTACTGGTTTCACAGCTCCGTTGGAACACACACACACTATGTGTGTATGTTTTCATAAAGACGAAGTGATGTTTCACTCTTCTCTAGTCTGTGACACAAGCCAGTAGCTTCTTATAATGCAACATGTTGAACGAGAAACAGAAAGGAGAGCTTTAATCTCCGGCTGCAGCTGAATTGATTTCTGGGGTGAAACTCATCAGCGACTACTTAGTATGAACAAAAACTCAACCGCAGCTTGAATGTGGATTAAGTTGCACTTTTAACCTGGTGTGTTGGAAAGATTTGATCATGTTACGTCAGCTTTCCTACATCTGTAAAGCAGTTGCCTTCAGTATTGTTGTTCTAAATAAAATAGATCAGAGTTATCGGACTGCACAGCAGGGATGTTGGCTTTTGATAAAACTGGAACATGCCTATAATGTTTGCTGAGGGGGAGACTGAGCTGTTAGCAGAGTGCAGCAGCTCTCTGTCAGAAGAACTGGATTCATGGTGATGTCAGTCCTCTCTGTGAAACTGAGTAAGCTGCTTGTTAGCAGGCAATGTGTCAGATTGTAGAATTCTGTGTAACGAAAGTCCAGAAGGTTTGGATTCACATGGAGAGGATCACAGAAGTTATTTCTTCTTTACAACCTGTGAAGTACAGTTGCTCCAATGCCTGTCTTTGTGTTTGGGTGTTAAAGACATACTCATGGACACGTTTAAGCAAACTGAAAAGGCTTTCCAAACGTAGCGAATGATATCGGTGATCTGATCCAGCAACTCGGTTGGGTTACTGGTTTCTCTCCTGCTCAAAATATGACATTTCTGCAAACTGAGACTGAGCGTTGTGGTGAATGCTACCTTGACCACGTGACTTCTCTGTGCTCTCATCACCTAACAGATTCCAGGGCACCAGGGTGGGTTTAGTTTCAGTGGAAAGATGCAGGCCGAAGGGAGCAGGAGGGGTGAGAGAGACGGGTTACAGAGGTCGTAGGACGAGAAGAGACCCGAGGAACGACTAGGATGACAGTTTCTCCCTCTCAACACTGACCCACTCACATGCATGGCCACCAATCTGTCATGGAAAAAGAACTCAATACCTTCAGACCTCCAGAGATGCTTGAAAACATCAGAGTGGCAGTTTGATGGTGTGTACGTGTGTGTGCCTGCTTGTGTTTGTTCCTCTGTGCTGCGCACAGGAAGTTGTAGCAGGCCAGGACCGCATCACATGCCACTGCTCAAAACTGATTACTCTCAGAAAATTGTGTGTTACAATAGTTCAAAGGTCTATAAATAATCAGCACATGACGTAAAAAGCATCAGTAATCGTGTGAGTTTTACCTCTGTCTGGAAAGCGTTAGAACCAAAGTGTTTTCCCAGAAGATCTCAGCTCATGAGATGATGTTCTCTAACTGAGCAGTGAGTTCAGCCATATCATTATGGCTAAGCTATATGTGTATATCTTTGAGCAGATGCAACCAGGGTGTGGTCTGGGAAAGCAGCATGAGAGCTGAGACTGGTTCAGTATGCCAGACCTCAAGCTTTGGTGCTGCTAAAACACACCTCCCACCGACACGCTGCCACTATTACACTGCTGAGTGCCGGAGAGTGAAGAGCAGCGTGGCTCTGAACTCTCAACATCTGTTCAGTATAAGTAGGCAGAAATCCACTCAGCTTTGTCATTCAGTCCTGTTAATAGGTGTCAAAGCATGTAAAATATGTTTAGTTATGTGTGTGCGCGCATTAAATTACTCTCAATTCTCCACCTTTTGTTTAGATTGTGCTCACTGATGATCCCATGCACCATCGCTACGCAGCTCTGCTTTTTGCAGTGATTTGCAGACAAGCGGCTGTGCCTGCATGTGTGTGTTTCAGTTTGCATCAGTCAACTCAAACATTATCTAAACAGTATGAGTAGATCTGCCTCTGTCATAGAAGGGTCATGATTTAATCTGCGGCATTGTGTGAGAGTCATGAGCATTCCTCATTACTGTATTTATTGCAATGAGAAATGGATGCAATGATTCATTAAAATATGAGTAAATATAAATGACAATACGACAGACAGGATAAAAACTGAGTTAATGTAATTCTGAGAAGATCCTGATACAATATTTCACCTCCTGAAAACTCGAAAAAGAGACTTTTAGAAACTTTATTCGGTTGCTGGCTGCTTGTCTTTGTTTGTTACCTCCGCCAAGGAGGTTATGTTTTTGCCGGAGTTTGTTTGTCTGTTTGCAACATTACTTTAAAAGTTTAAGATGGATTTTGATTAAATTTTCAGGATATGTTGGGAGTGTCACTGGGAACAAATCATTAAATTTTGGTGGAGATCCAGAAAGGATTCCTGGATTACTTTGAAATGTTCAGTAACATTATGGTGCTGCTTGGCGGAGGTCTGCACTCTCAGAGAGCTTTTCTAGTTTGTTTGTTGCCAAGATGATCTGAAATTGCTTCTATTGTTGAAGTCCCGACTCTGGGGAGGGTTCATTATTCCCAAGGACCTTAAGCCACTGATTTTCAGTGCACTTCCTGCATCATTTAGCATAACACAGTTTTTTCCTGAAGAATGTCCTTATGACAGCCACGCTATGAGGAAGACTGTTTCTAGTGACATTCCAGCAAATGGACCAACCCTAATGCAAAACTTTGATTGACTTCCAGAAAGTTTGCAGTGTTTTACAAAAGTCTGGATCCTGGAAGCAAAATATTTTTGTATTGAAACAAACAGATGAACAAAAAGAAGTGGCTGGAGACTTTTGCACAGGCTCATCTTTAAAAAAATGAGCTCATTATTGGCCTCAACGTTATTAGTGAGATTCCTCATCTGTGCAGGTAAACCTCTGTAATAAGTGATGATTTAAACCAGAACGTTTTAATGTTGAATGTTAGCTTCTTCTCTATTTTCTACCTTCTTCCTTTATCTTCAGCTGAAGGAGTAGTAGGATTCAGACATCCGGATGAAGAATTATTGGAAAATTGGACAAAGTTGGAAAGAAATAAAAAGAAAAGAAAGATGGAAAAGGTTAAGATGAGCAGGAGGGAGAGAGATGATCAGGTTAAAAGGAGAATGGAGTGAGAGAGACATGAAACTGCTCTTTAATCAGTGAGGGGCTATGTGGAGGCGGGCCGAGGTGCCTACTGTAATCCGATACACGCTCGCGCGCACCGCGTGCATGATCTCAAAGACAGGGGGATTGAGTGAACAGTCCATCCCGCTGCCACAAACCCGGCGGAGATCGGTGGGGAAGGAGCGCACTGCCGGAGTCTGCCGAGAGAGGGAAGACTGATAAGAGAGGCACGCGCTGCGCGTCAGGAGGCAGCGGGGACGCAGAGGAGAAGGCTCTTTATAGTGAACACACACAGTTTTAGAGGAGAGTGGGAAGGCGCCGCGTTTATTTCCCTCCTGAGCAGTTTTACGCACGCAGATCGGATCTGTGCCTTCAAGGAGATGTTGTGTTGTCTTCTGGACAGGAGTGCTGCTGGGACGGGACTGTTCAGAGGAAAACTGATGGGAAAACGTCATGATTCAAACAAATCGCAGCTGATGAAGAGTGAAACATTTTGGAGATACTGAACTGATTCTTTAAGGAAAAAAACACTTATTTTTTTTATTTTGGACCATCTTTTTGTGCTTTTCTTTTGGTGGTTCTGCGTGATTTTTTTGTGTGTGTGTCTTTGAAATTTATGTTTTCAGTCCACGTGTCAAGTGTGTTGTCAGGGGTCCGTTCCCGCACGCGCTTAGATACTCGGGACAGAGTGCGGAGGTCTGTGCGCACCGCAATGGATTCAGCGGGTTTAAATCTGTAACCAGTGCGCAAATGACTTTTATTTCACAATAAGTTCAGGTGTTTTTTTTTCTTTTTAGAAGAAGCTGCGCTTCACGCTGACACAAGCACGTGCACTGTGTGTAAAAAAACCAGCGTGTTTTTCTTGAAGAGCTCATTGAACGCAATCTGGATTTTGGGCCCTAGAAAGAGAAAACTGTTGGAAGAGACAATAAAGTCAGAGTGCAGCTTTGTCTGTAATAAATCTCGGAAAACCACAGAGGAGGAGGTGTTTTTCCCTCCGCACCCAAAAGAAAAAGATGGATTTATTCATATGGTTCTGTGGATGTATACTGGCGTTTCTTTTGCCTTCAGCGATAAAAACAGATGATGGAGGTGAGTTTGACACGTCTGCTTCCTGCCTATAAGTGTAGTACTGTCCCTGCAGTGTCACTAAATCATCCGAAAACACACAGGACATTACCCGGTGTGTTTTCGGACAATTTAAAGTAGCCAAGATGAATGTGAATAATATGGTAACAGGGCTTATACTTTGTGACATAGTGGCTTCTCTAGTTTTTACTCCTTCTAAAATAAATGGTGCACTGAGAAACATTATTATGCACAAAGGAGGCAGGTCACAGCTTCAGGATGCCCTCTGGTCTCTTAACAGTCCAACAAGCTCCATCTGCGTCAGCAGCAGCGGAGAGGTGGAATAAAAAAATCAGCTAACACAACTGAGCTAGAGTACAAAATGTTACATGTTACAAAAATGCTTCAAATCTCAACCTAATCTTTACGTTTTCATTGTTGCGCTCCACGGTCCTCTCAGCCTGTCCTGAGGTGGGATGTTGGCTATTTGCATTCTGTCGCTTTCAAAATAAGCTTTAAAATATAAACTCTTCAAACTGGGTTCTTATAAGTTTATTTTAAATATATATTAATAAATAACTTGAAAAATCTTCCCCATCGAGCTGCCGCGGTTGGGTCCAGTCTCATCCGCGTGCTTTCAGTTTATGACCTTAAACTCATCTCACATCGTTCCTCGACATGTTTTTTTAAAAAAAATATAAAACAGAATAATATCTTTATTTAAAGAATACTACCGTATGAGGAAAATATTAACATTAATGTTGAATGTTACTGACAAACTGTGCGGAGAGGTGGTCTTTCAGTGTGGAGAGCTCCGGCGGTCCGACGGGGCTCCTGCTTCTTTTCAAACCCCCACAGCTCCCACTGTTAGAAACTGAGCGATGGATGCTTGAACCTACAATTTCCATCAGTGGTCACCTTTCAGACACATGTTCTGTGGCGAAAGAAACAACGCAATCACTGGCACCGTGCGCCGCGACGCGCAGAGCGCAAGAGCCGGTGCTCCTTTTTAATGTGGCCTTATCCTTTACGCACAGGAAGAATAATCAAACTGTCACGTTCACGCTACGAGCATGCCAGAGAAACATTGTGGTCCGTTTGGATCAATTAAAACCTCACTGACTCCATGGCAACAATAGTTGGACTTTTCTGCTCAGGTGAAAAGTGAGAATCAGAACTGAGCCGTTTTACAAGTGTTCTTCAAATAGGACATTAGTTCATGTTATTAGGAAAAAGAGTGGACTTAAGATTACACTTTACAAGGGAGAGTGGTGAATGGGTTCAAAGCTTTATCGATTCAGGGCTCATTCAGCAGGTTTTTTCCCCTCACATCTCATGGCTTGTATTGGGTTGCAAGCCTGCCAAATGTTGGAGAAACAGTGAAGGGAACACAGAGGAGGCATTTACACCCCATCCAGCATGATGGGAGAAATATTGTTCAACTTTTAGACCATGTATCCCTTAAATATTGTATACCAACATCAGGATTTTTTATTTACACATCTAAACCAGCATCTTTCTAATCTATTGTACACAGGACCTATTGATATTCTCACTGACTACAAAAAATCTGCCGACAAAAAAGTGAAAGTTCATTTTTCTGGGGATTCCCTCCAGCTCCTCCTGCAGGTCTCTCCGCTGGCTCTGCAACGCTTACATTCTTACCAGTCTTTGCACAATGACGCTTCTTCAGCATTTAACTTTTATAGATGTCTCCTCTGTGGTCTCCAGAGATGCGCCAGGACAACACACAAGAGTATAAGCTCATATGTGGAGGGACAGGAGCTGTGGAAGTAGAGGGGGGGAGGGAGGGATGTAGCAGAGCAGAAACAGGAAATCTGTAAAAACGTGAGAAAATTGAAAGAATAATTTCCAGCATCACTATTAGATCTTGTTTCTTTATTCTGTCTGATCACAGCTGTGCCTGGAAGCCAGATAAACGGACATAATTGGCCACTCAAGACCAGCTGTCTACCTCTATAGTGTCTCTGCTGTAATATGCTGGATGATGAAACACAAGTGATCTAGCAGTATAGGATGCATTGCCACAGGTAGCATAAAGGATGGAGTCATGTTTTTATCTAAACGATCGTTATTGCTTTACACAACTCAGTTATTTTTGGAGTAAAATAGAGGGAAAC
The DNA here is from genome assembly GCA_037177535.1 of Pseudomugil gertrudae. Taxonomy (NCBI): domain Eukaryota; kingdom Metazoa; phylum Chordata; class Actinopteri; order Atheriniformes; family Pseudomugilidae; genus Pseudomugil; species Pseudomugil gertrudae. The sequence goes on from JBAMHV010000013.1 coordinate 20,093,644, forward strand.
TAAACAACGTGTCTGCATATGAACAGGAGGTTTGATCATGATCATGCACATTCTGAGTATTTATTTCCACCTTCGGACTAAGCAGGTGTTGCTCTGGGTCAGTTTGCAATAATTAAACGTTACATCAGGCAGGGTCATAGTGCTTTGTAAGCCATCAATAAAACAAATCATCCATGTCATTTGTTCACCTAATGGGATTATGCCCCCATTTTAGCTCCCTACATGATGAATTGACTCGGTGCCACAGTTGTTTAATATGATTCATTCATATTAGAGGATGCACTGGTAGCTTCAAATATTTGTTACGAATATGAAAATTAATCTTGTTGGATTTGTTCTTTCTAATAAAATCATGCATTATTTTCTTAATTATAATTAAGTACTATAGTACATATCATAATTGGGTACAATAGGCTACATTTCTTGACCCTGTATTGCTGAATGGAGTGAAAAGTCAACAAGCAAATGCATGTTTATGTTAGCAAGAAGCTATACTGCTGCAGGCTATAAACAGATAAGGTAATTAATGACTGTGGAATCACTCGTGCATGTTTGTCTTTTTCTTTGTCTATTTCTTGTAATATTCCACGATTGTGTTTCATTCTTGTTGAGATATTCTTCATTACTTGACTGTTGGGTGTGTTGAATTACCAGAGCAGAGGGAAGTAATGATAATGCACAATCTATTTATGGTGCCTTATCTTCAGGAAGTGTGAACTTTCTCCCCCAAGCAATAAAAAGAGAAAAAGCACAAGAAAGGGAAAAAATAGAGAAATGAAGCAAAGAGTTTAGAAGTGCAGACGAGAGAGCGGGGGAAGGAGAGAAACAGAGAGGGAGTATTGCAGGGCATTAGTGTAACAAGAGGAAGGCAGCAGAGTGTGAAGCTGTAGTTGAGTGGAGCCACCTGCAGTAAACCAATCCAGATTTATGCCTCTCCTCCGCTGTGCACAGTCGGGTTTCAACCTGAGGTGTAACATTAAATAGACTCTGATTATAGCACACCAAAGGTGATAGATTAAAATGCATTCCTAATGATAATAATTCAATTATATTAGAATTAAGGGGATGCTTTGGCTCAAAGAAGCATGAATCATGTTTCACCCATGGTTTTTGTGGCTGAAATAACAGGAGTTTATTAAAGAAAACTACTCATGTTTTCTTAATGCAACGGCTTGATTAAAAGGGATTGTATTTTGGGGTGACTTCTCAGTGGATTTCATTTTAATTATCAGGTAGCAGGTGCTCTCTGGGAGGTTTCAGGATTTAGACTTATCCTCAACCATCAAGCGACTCTGACTGACGAGGCGATGTAGAGTTTGGTTCTGGATTTCTCATGTAGAAACGTGGAAATAAATCCATTTAGGGAAATAAAAACAGACCAGCAAAACTGACGAGTCAGTGACGATGACATCCGTCTTTCAGTCATTCAAGTACTGGGGCCTGTCAGCTAGAACTGGTGGGGGGTGGGGGTGAGGGGGCGGTGGGCTTATCAACAACCTAGTTTGCAAAGAGTGAATAAACATTAAGCCAATTACCCCTTGGCGGTGTCCCTCTCTTTTTCTCTCATCTATAACAGGGATAGAACAATTAGTGGGTCCAGCAGGATCTTCTAATTACAGTTATCATGTCATTAGTAAACTGTTAGTACTCCAGTGTCTTCACTGGTTGTTGGTAATGACTGGAGTAATTATAGAAGATAGGGAGGCCAGACTGTGTGGGTTCGCTCTCTTCATGTCGCTTATATGGAAGCAGAAATCATACAAATCCTTCAACTCGGGATGTTTCCCTGGCTTTGCTTACTTTCACACACAATGAAGAACGTGTGTTTGTTTTTGTGTGTGTGTGTGTGTGTGTGTGTGTGTGTGTGTGTGTGTGTGTGTTGCAATCTCTGAAGTCTCTTCGAAGCAAAGCAGCTCAAGGCCACAGGTTGTTTTCCTTTTTCTCTCCCCCTTCACGCTGAATCATCCTGTTGTTTCCCCTCTTTCACGGCACTTCAGCTCGCCTGTAATAGTGCTCTGTCTCTTTCTCCACACCTCCCTCTGCCAGTGTTTCCCCGTTCCCCGATTAAGAAACCTCCCTCACCTTCTGTTCTCCCCGCTCCGACATGGTGGGAAATCTCTTTACTGTTTTGAGCTGCTCTTTGTTTTATTCTCTTTCCGCCTATAGTCTCTGACTCTGCCAATCTATGTTTTCTCACACTTGTTGGAAATCCATTCACATCGCTTGTTAGAGAGTCTTTCATTCACTTCTGAGAAGCCTGATGTTTGGTATTAATCAGGCTCTTTCTGGTGTTTTTGCAATTACTTAAAGCAGATTTTGGCTCCATTGATCATTACAAATTCCTGACGTGATCAGCTCTTTAACAGGCTGCTGCAGAATATATGCTAATGTGCAGCTTAGCATTTTCAACATGTGACACACAGAGTTAACATGTCAAGCTAGAATCTTAAGATTTAACATAGATCCGATCGAATAAACACAAACCACAGTGGTTTATTAATCGTGTGTGCCTTCTTTTCAACATCTTTGGCAAACATACCTCCTTGTTAAGTGTTGCTTTCTTTAAGATAAAACTCCAAATAAGACTTAACTAAACTTTCTGACAAACTAACAGGATGTAGTTAATGGATACTTTAGTTAGCCCTTCATTATTAGTCCAGCAGCCTGGATGAAATACCTCCAGGTGTAACATGATTAAAGTTAAAGTTGAGTAGAAATACAAAACCAAAATATAGGCTAAACAGAAACTTGGGGACTGTCTGATCCACTGTGCATAATAAAAATAAGAGATTAAAACTTTAACTTAGAAACTAATGCTGGGATCATTTAAAAGTCCCAGAAAGCATGTCCATGTGGGACCCATAAGGGTTAAGTCTGGGCTGGGGATAAGGGTGCCATGATGGTTTGTTCACAGTTTCCACGGTAGCTTCACCTGTGTTTGTTGGGACTGGGTTTCAGCTGGCAGAACTTTGAGCCAGCCCACATGGGTCCCCTATACCCACTTAGCTCACCTATATCCCCAGTAGGGCTCATGCAGGCAACCCACATGGGCTTTAATTACATTTTTTAGGATGGGATGGAAAGGATTTTCTGTTTTTTTTGCAATTCTTGACTACTTTTCCAGTAGTTATAACAACTGTAAGAAGTCTCCTGCAGTCAAAAAGCATGTGATGTTGTGCTTTCCCTCTTGGCTAAAACCATAAAACATAGACTTATTCATGAAGTTCCTCTGTCAGTCTGCTCATGTTCGTGTTACAAAGCCCTCTGTAGATGAGAGAGCAGCCCACCAAGTGATGCCGTGACTTACTTTGCATTCTGAGGTGTTGACAGTGTTGCCACTGTGCCACAATGCATCATTAATCATTCTATAAAATCATTTATTACCACTGGAGAGGGATGATAAGGCACAGAGAAAGGATCACACATTACTGATGTTAGTTTTTAAGTCAGGTGTTTCTGTTTTAAGGCACCAGGCTTTAACTTTTCTCTTTATTCTGTTGTTATATTGTCCCTTTAAACCTCCTTGTGTTGGAGCTTTTTCATTTGCACTCATTTCCTCCCTCAACTGCCTCCAGTCTCGTATCCTTTGTAGTCTTCTTCTCATTCCTGTCTCTGTTTTACACAGATCTACACACACACACACACTCTCGCCTAGTAGTTTTCCACTGTGTCTTAATGCAGGGCACCTGGACACCATAACCCCACCTGTTTGTGTGTGTTTGGGTTTGTGTGTGTGTGTGTGTGTGTGTGCCGGTTGGATTTTCTGTCCAGTGAGCTTTTCTGAGCTGCTGACTTTCTCCTTTCAGATGATGAGAGACAGATGTTCTTGCATCACTCTCTCTTTCTTACTTTCTCCCTGCTCCGACTACTTCTTCCCCTTCTTTCCTCTCTTTGTTTACTCCATTAAGAGCTATTTGTTTATTATGTTTGTCGGAAGCCTCATTTAAGCACTGTGTGATATTGAAACCACCACCAAAGACATACTTAATAAGCAGGCAAAGAAATGCATAAAAATCAGTGAAACAGTCATTTTTCTGCATCATGCTTTGAATCACATGTTCAGAATACGCTGACCATTACATTTAGCAAACATCTGAGGTCAAACTAATGAGAACGCTCGACTCAGTGTGATGTTTGGTGAATACAACCAGGGTTGGGGAGATGATATGGTGACAGTCTTTCCCTTAACAAGCTCTCTGGTTAGCTGGGTGAGAAACATTTTCTCACTTTGATCAACAAACACTTGCTAAACCGCTAATGGTGTTGTTGCAGGGTCGGCCCAGTGAAAATGAACACAGACTCCAACACGTTAAGAAAGTTCTCGCAGATTAGCAAATCGATTCCTTCAGGCTGAAAAGTAGCTGTTTAGAGTCAAACCAGGCTCCCTCGGAGTGAGGATGAATCTGTAAGAGAGCTTGGAAACAAGGTCAGAACATTTGCATTTGGGGCCAACAAACAAGGATCTAGTTCAGCTGTGCAAAAGCAGCTCCATGTGGAAATGTGCATGTTTGTACATGTGTGAGGATGCTGGAGGCATGGTGCATTTCTGTATGGAGACATACAGTGTGTGTCAGAAAATGCACATGTGGGGAAAAGTTGCTGAATAGGTGTTATCAGGATGCAATACCATACACGGCGGAGGGCCATAAATAATGCAGTGACCTGTCTTATATCCCCGCTTGACTGCTTAGCACCATTTACTGCTACTTATCATGTGCGTGTGTGTCTGTGTGTGCAGCCTGAATTCAGCAGAGTCTGAGCCAGACAGGGATAAATGATGTTCAGCAGCTTGTGTTTGCACATTTGTTGTGAATATGTGGTGGAAACGCATCCTTTCCCTGATGGTCTCAGATGCTGATGCGGTTTAAAAGAAAAAAGGCTGTCTTATGTAAAAAGGAAAATATGGGGGTCAAGATGAGGGGGGTGTTTCTGTGAGGAATGGATGCTGGGATAAATAATAGGGTGGTGCTTTTCATGTGGTGTCTTTTGCCTCATATGAGTGCCATGCCTGCTGCTGATCGAATCAGACCGGGCCGGGTGTCGTAAGTTAGACCACAGTTACAGGATGACTCCGTCTTTAACCTGTTTGATAAGTCTTGACACTGAGTCAGGCTTTTCCCCAACTCAGCATGTCCTCTGCTCTGACACACACACACACACACACACACACTGAACTTTGCAGCATGCAGATCTGTGCACTTTAGTGCTGAATACAAATTAGCATTGCTATTGATTTTGTTTGGAAGCTATGCTCATGTGCATTTTCTTTCCCTCCTTTGTGATATCTTTGCTTATTACTGCAGGGAATTGACATTCAGATATACAGTATCTGTATATGTACTATGTATAGCTGAGTAAATAATATCAGGGTCTTCTTGGATGCGGATGCCAGCCATTCACCTCAGTTTGAATCCTTTCTTGTCCTCTTTGGATGTGATAGTTGTTAAATGACTGTGTGCATGTCTGCAGATTAATAGGCTCATAAAGTGGAGCAGACACAATACTTTGTGCACACGCAGCACCTGTCTCCCTGTTATCCCAACCATATTCAGCAGACACTTGGCAGTGCTGTCTCTATCAGCTAAACACCAAAGGTGAGCGACTGAGCCAAAATGTAAAACTTAGCTAATAAGTTATGGATGAAAGTCTGTTGAAAGAATAAACATGTGCCTGAGCTTTAAGCCTTTTTTTGCGACTCAACGTATGCAACATTTATGGTTTGCTCACTGTCTTCAAGCAACACAGACTCAAAGGCTGCTATTTATGCAAGATCACTTAATACATTCATTAGTTTCCTCCCCACAACATGACATGTTGGGTTATCAGTTCATGTAAGCAGGTTGAATCCTTTGTAGTTTGTTGAAACAAAGCAACATTATGGTTAGAGAGTACTGGCTTCTCATTGCAGGAGTCTGTCATCATCAGCATCTTATTTCTGTTAGGTAGGTGAGAAAAGAAGCTGCAGCACAACTCAAAACACAAGGGACCATACTGGAAAGTTTCCCTCTGATTTCTGGCTCAGACTGCATGTTATAAACTGTAATACCTCAGTCCCTAACACAAACATCGGTGAAGAGAACAACAATGTGGCAAAGTCCGAACAGCATTTTTCCTTCATGTATGAGATAAGTTTCATTCCTCTGAAAGCAGATTACACTGAATGAAGACTCTCGGCTATGGTCTGTCTGTTGTCTTCTAAACCTTTTTTTAAGCCATTCTGCAAAAGGTCAATAATCTGCGAGGTATCACTTCAACATTTGCATCATCTCTCCTAAAGTTTTTGTTAGACGTGCCTAGCTAAGCAGTGCGCTAAAAGTGGTGTTTGGCTGATGTCGCTGTGAGATTCCAGAGTGGTTAAACACTTATCCAGGTGGTGCTGAGGTAAAATCCATCTGGCTTGGCAACATAGCTGTTGTAACACTACTCCTGTATTACTACATGTCACCAGGAAGATTGGAAACAGATAGGAGGAGCCAGAAAGGGCTAGTTGGTTCACAGCATGAGGGAAACAGAGAGATACAGAGTAGCAATCATTAATTGTTAGCAGGCCGAATGAGGCAGACACCAGATATAGATGCCGACGTGTCAATCAACCAGTCTTCTGAGAGCTGAAATCTGACCTCCTCTCTAAAAGTCCCCTGCTGACTCTTAAATGTACGATACACAGGCATATTTTGCAGTTGTGGAGAAGAAATTGGGATTTTTCCCTTATACTTTTATTTGTTGGTCATTAAGTTAGGCTGGCAGCTGGTGCCTGGCAAAGTGTTTATGCCCCTGTGTGTGTCTTAAAGTTTGCATGTGTGACTCCTCTCAGAGCTGGTTTACAGTAGCCAGGCTATTAATAGCTTTAAAACATGTGTTCTGCTGAGTAGTTTGACTTGGCTATGTCAACCCTTCGCAGCACAGAGGCAATAAATAAAACGTCATAGCGCAGAAGCAATGGGCTACATGGCAGCTCAGACCAACAGGTTACACAACCTCATCACACACATTTTTCCATCTTTTGCTTCCGAGGCAGGTCTCCTGATGCATTTTAAGCCGTGACTGAAAGAGTCAGAAGCACGATTGTGACTTTGTTTTTCCTTTCTCTCACAAAAACAGGAAATTATTTTTGGCCATGCATATGTATTTTCCATCGAGCAGACCACATTCATAAATGCGGTTTCAGCCTGGTCCGTTGTGGCTATCGCTTTCCCCAGGTACTTGCTGGAAATACATCTGCTTTTAGAGAATAAACTGTTGGATCAGTTTATTTTTTTTGTTTTGAGAAAGTTCTTTGTTTGCAGCTGCTTAAATAAGAAGATGCACCCAAAAGACTTACAGACATTAGTTTTTTTTTTATTTAAATATCTTATATATAAGTGAACAAAACAACTTGCAGCCATGGGGTCTGACTATGTTAAACTATATCATTGTATTGGAAGTTTTGCACATAACAATAGTTGCTTTCAGAGTACATTCATTATGGTGCTTTAACGTGAGTTTTATGGATCTTAAACAATGAATGAAGAATGCTCAGCTCACACAGAGAGACTCCACAGTCCACCAGAAACAGCAGTCATCAGTCTGCACATTTAACCCCTCAGATTTCAAACAGTAGAGTTGTGTGTGTGCACGTTATGCTGTCGGGTGTTACAGATATGTATGTGTTACCGATCTATGACTGGATACATCTGCAGTGGTGAATGAATGGCACTGTTTATGACATGATACAGACATATGACTGCTGACAAGTGGATCCGCTCTGTGACAGTAACTGTGGCATCTGGAAGAGTGTGTGTATGTGTGTGTGTGTGTGTGTGTGTATGTGTGGGATTCAGTCTGAGGCAAAATGAAGTCTTTGTGCATCAGGATGCTGCAATGACTTTTCACACCATACACACACACACACACACACAGGAAGACGTCAGGCTTTTCTTTCTCACATCCTGTCACTGCAAACAAAACTCTTATCTGTACTTCATCATTTTGTCTCATTGACAGTTTGTTATCATGAATTATGAGCAAATATGTTTTGAAATATTTGTGTTTTTACATTCTTATAAGCAAACAGCTCTGACCCAGATGCTAGTTTGCTGCAGCAAAGGGAAGTTATCTTTGTTTTATACTGTTTCCTGCAGATTAATGGGATATTACGGTAGTTCACGTGGAAAAAGTTAGAGCCTGAACATGCTTTTTCACATTTTAAATCAATATCCCAGAACCGATCTTGGAAATAAAGTCAAGCTCTTGAGAAATGATCTTAACCTTTTATGATTGAAAATCCTCATTATGAGACAATAGATCTAAATATTAATGTATTAGCTCTTTAAAATATGAAGGCATAACTTTGTCATAAGCCTTAATGTTAAAATACAACAGCGATAACAGAGATCTCCACCTCTTCTACAGCTGAAGATATGCTTATTTTTAGTTACACTCGTATTTAAGATGGCCATCTCTCTTTCTTTGTGTTTATTTAAAGCATTGTTTGTGCACATCCACATGAATGAATGCTACGAGTGAACTGAAAAATATGAGTAATCTCTAAGTGCAGTGTTGGGATAAATTTGGCTGAGTGTAAAGACAAACAGGAAATGATACAAAAGTCTCTAAGAGAAGACATGATGTGCTTAGTATTACATAACACCTACAGTTCCAATACTACCATATTTCTATCTACCATGATCTCAAAATGAGTTAAATATTAACCTTATTTAAAGCACCTCCTCGTGAAATCTACTGGAAGCTGTTTTGTGTGAACATGATGGAATTACCTTCTTTATCCTTGTTGCAGTGCACCAGAATGAGCCTCTCATTAAACCCCTTTTCTTTCTTAGAGAAAGTGATGGAAATCTCTGTAGTAATAGGAAAAGAAGTCCTATTCTCATGTTATAAAAACACTTTTGCTCACTTGCACAGTGGGTTGCATGCTGCAGAAACTGCAGTAGCCAAAAGCACAGCAAGAGGAGCACATGCCTCTTAGCTTAGAAAGGTTTCACTCATCTCTCACTCTTATCTCTCTTATGCTCTTCATCCAGAATCTGAGTCATGTGGTGGCATTTTGGATGCCAGTGATGCCGGCTACATCACCACCCCTGGCTACCCACTGGAGTATCCACCTCACCAGAACTGTCGCTGGGTCATCACAGCCCCCGATCCATCGCAACGCATCGTTCTCAACTTTAACCCACATTTTGAAATAGAGAAGCTGGATTGCAGGTGAGACTAACATTTATGGATGAGTGAGAGCTAGCAGTGTCTGACAAGTTTCACTTACGTTTTTTGACTCCCTGGAGCTTCAGACTTGCCTGTTTCCATGTGAGACTCTGAGTGTCTTTGGTGAACTTCAGCCCACTCATCTTCTGTTTCTTTGGCTTTCGCTTTGCCATAATAATCACTTTGGGATCTCCCTGGTTCCCTTATCTCTAATTATCAAAGTCTAATTACAACACATTGGCGATTCCAGTATGGTTCTCACTCTGACAGAATCAACACAGATTAGAGGATTTGGTGTCCATCATTGTTTCTGTCTGTTTGGTTTTGGTTGCAAAGGAAGAAGCAACAACAATCTAATGACAAACAGGAATGCTGTGAAACTACAGTAGCTTCTTATCTGAGACACACACAGAGAAAACACATAAACTGACATCTTTTTTAAAGAGTGGTTTGACAAACCACAAAACACACAACTTGCAAGTTCTTATCTCTGTGGCTGCCACAAAATGGATGTGCGCATCTCACACACACAGTGGAGGAGAGACCTCTGGGAGCTGATGGGCACTGTGAGCGTAAAAGGCTCCAGATTCAAACCCACCAGGCAAAATCCCGACACACACACACACCAAGCACACACACTTACACTTTTCAACCTCTGCCTGTGTTTCAGTGCTTTCCTATACAGTTATTAAGATTTCAGACATATCAATTATACATAGGTGAATTCTCCGCACTCAGATGTACCAAAAATCATTCAGACATTTCTTTGTTGGAATGGAAGCATCAATATTTCACCATCAGCCTGTTTGTTGAAAGGCGGAGAGGTTGAACAGACCCACTGTGTTTTGTTCTGTTTTGCTTTGCTTACGTGCTGTGCTGTGGAAATAAAAAACACACTCCTCTGTCTCCCAGTCCTCCACTTCTTTTCAGTTATGCTCAACATCCAGTTTGATGCTGGTGGATGCTCTTTTTTCTTTGCCTCTCTGTTTTCTCCTTCCTTTGGCCTAGCGCTCCCCTCCCATCCCTCTTTTCTCTCCTTCCTTTTCCTCTTTGACTTCCTTACATGCATTTAAGGCCCAACAGTGTCCCAGGGGGGTGAATGGTTGTAGTCCAAGAAATAACAGGTCCTGATTTATTTATCATGACGCGTGCATGCCACATGCTGTAAATGCAGAGCGTAGACATTAGTCTCACACTGTTGGTGTGTTTCCACATGTGTTTTAGCTGCAGACTCCCAGAAGATTTTAAGTCATTCTCCAGACTGTGGCAGCAGAGAGATATATGCTGTATATGTAGCACCCTTCGGTGAAGAGCTATTTAAGTCTACAGGCTCCATGCCCCCTGAGTGTGTCTTTACTCATGAGTGTGTGTGTGTTTGTGTGCTCTAGGGTTGGCTGAAATTGAGCTGTTAGGTTCTGAGGATGAGATCGCCAAGGAGTAAAAAACTGATGGTGTGTGTGTCGCTGTGGGAGGCAGAAATACTTGGTTGTCCAATGATTGTCAGCAACAACCCTCACACACACATGCATACTTTTGTGTCAGTCACTGTCTCCGTCTTCGTCTCTGGCTGCCTAATGTGTCTTGCATTTGATAAGGTCACAAGAACATTATCCATGTGTTTCTTCTCTCAGCTTTGAGAAACAGAAACTGCTGTGTATCCTCAGTTTATGGAGAGAGGAAAACACAAACTCGTCCCGTCGGGACAAAGAACCCATCTATGCTTCCTGACAAAGATTATATTCTGTAGAGCCATATGGTTCCTCCCGGTCACTTCACCACACTGAAAACTCTCATTATACACAAAAATCCGCGCACTCTAATAATCCCAGCTGCATAAAAACGTGTTTATGCGTTAGCATGTTGAAACTTCATGCACATTTTTAAACTTATGTCACTGCAGTGAAGCCTTTTAATCTGTTTGATTAATGTTTAATATTTATTTAAAAAAAAGAGCAATTTGACTGAAGGCAAGGGGAGCTAAAAAAAAAAAATCTAGTAAATATTTATGGACCATGACTGGAATTTTACCTTCACATGACGGTCACCATATGGCTCTATAAGGGAGGGGTCTCAGTTACACTTATGCTGCATCTCTATAGGAAGAGTGTGTTTCCTGAGGTATTTCTGCACCATGTGATGCAAAAGACTGACAGAAGAGTTTTTGTTTCTCTAGGTCTGCTTTTTTCTGGTTGTGAAACGAATTAAAATGCTTCCCATTTAGAGATGACAAAGTCAGCGTCTCACCTCTGCATGTGACCTAAAGTGGATGAAAGTTCTGACTCTTTGTTTCTTATTTACATTTATTTATCTTTTTAACTGTTGATTAAAAGTTTTTTTTATCCATTTGCAATAGTTTAAATTCAGTTGTCTCACATATGTTACAAAAGAACCTGAAAACTAACAATAATAAAGTAAACACAGCTTCTTTGCATTTTCGTGACACCCAAAAGCTTAAATTTATTCAACATCTACATTTTATTCCCTTTTCAACATTCATAATTTCCTTTCTTTACTGCTATCAAACACAAACGATTAAGCGTTAAAAGTGTAGTTTGAGGTCAGCAAAGCACGCATTGTGGTTGCACAGTTAACCCTCGTTAATCTGTCATGTGACCTGTTTGTAAATGTAAAACATGTAGACCTCTGAGGCAGAGGCTGATTGTCCTTTTGACAACTGCATCTTAGCTTACTTCATTCCTCTGACTCTGAAAGCAACATCTCTATTTGAAGCGTTTTGGAAAGTGTAACACACTCTGTCTTGCACACACACACACACACACACACACACGCGCTCGAAGAAAAGTGCAGCGTCAGGGTCTGCTGAGGGCAGGCTCAAATCATCCTGACAGCTACCTCCTGTCCCTCTGTCTCCTCTCCTCTTTCCTCCTGGCCCTTTTCCCATTTTGCCCCTCAGTTCATCTCACCTCCCCCTCACCTCTGCCCATCTATCATCTTTCACCTGGTCTTGCAACTTCGCTGGTCTCACCTTCTTTTCCCTCCACCTCCTTGCCTCCCCCCTCATTGCTTCCCCTCTGCTGCTTGGCCCCATCATGTTCTGTCTGCTGCGTGCACTTCAATGTAATTTCTCACTTTCTCTCCTTTCGCCTTCCCCTCCTCTTCCTGCCATGAGCCACTCTGTTATAGGCCAAATCATTATTCAGCATTTAGAATCAGAGAACGTGGACAGAAAGTCTTCTTTTCGCTACCTCTTATTTTCTCATTACCCCCACCGTTCATCCTTTCTTTCCCACTGTCACACTTTCTTTTGCATCTGTTTGTCTCCTTATTTTTCTCATCCGATCTTTGTCTCGTCCTCTGCACCTTTTCGCATGGAACCGCGTCCCAAAACGTCAGGCTCGCACAGCATATGAAGCTTGCACGGAGACTGGAAGGCATATTCTGGCTTTAAAATGAAGTCATTCACTGCATAAGCGTAATGGACAGTCGTGCTGGAGTTTTCATGGTTGCATGACTTACACAATAAGAAAGAAGTGAAGAAGTGAGTTAAGAGGTGATTTATATGACAGAGAAGCTGCAGTCAACGATAATAGCTTCACTAATGATTTAGACCTTGTCTTTGTGCTGTCCCTCAATCAATCATTTAACTTCATGCTACATCTGTTTCTCTTCTCTTCTCTTCTCTTCTCTTCTCTTCTCTTCTCTTCTCTTCTCTTCTCTTCTCTTCTCTTCTCTTCTCTTCTCTATAATCATTTATCTCTACATCAAGTTCAGTCTCAACCAGGTTACCAAATACAAGTGTTACTGGCTGGAAAAGAGCCATTTACTTCTTATGCACATCTGGATGGTGAGTAGATGTTCCTCTAAGACTGAGGAACCCTGATCCCTGAGAACCAAATCCTGCAAGTTTTCCATGTATCCCTGGTTCAACTGCACATCTGATTCAAATCCAATCGATCCAATTCATTTTTTTTTAATCTGGTTTGTTGGATCAGGGGGACATCGAAACGTTCAGAATGAGGGCCAAGGTTCCTCACCACTGCTCTAAGTGGAGAGCAAAGCAGAGTGATGAGATGTGACACTGTCCTTAGGGCAGATTGGCAAAAGGAGGAAGGTGGAGAAAGAGATGAAAAGACTATATGACAGAGGGGAGTGGGAGATGGGAGAAGCATGTGGAGTGACAGTTCTATTACCAGCTGTGGGCATTTAGCAGCTGCCTGCATGCTCTGATTAACATCACTGCGACTCGGCCAGCAGGAGATTCATGCATCTAGACACAAGTCCGAGCACAAAGGTGAAGACTGTTGTTGCACAGCTGCAAACAGATTAGACAGGAGATCTCACTGGAAATCTCACTGGAAGTCAAGGAAGTGGTACAGCACATGGACTGAGGTTTCTTACCCTCTTTTTAGGAATGTGCTAGATACGATCATCTTTTCATTAAGCCCAGGAGTCATGCCAAAAGAATACAAAATCTTTGTTTCACTGATGATAATGAAGTTTGTATTTATGCTGTGCCATGCTGTTTAGCATTTAAATTATGTAAATTTCCACCACCAATTCCTTTTCTTTTGCCTTGTTGCAGCAGTTGCTTCATGATTATCTTAAAAAAAGTAGTGACTAGTTATTCCTCTAACAAGTCGCCCAGGTAAAAACAACCCACAATAGTGTATGTTGGCCTTTTGAACCAATAGATGACTTCGTTGGCTATTTAACTCTTATCTCACCGTGAACTAAAACCTAACCAAGTCATAAAATGAACTCTTAGGTGGAAGTAACAGATCCGCACCAACAGTTTTTACAAACTGGGAAAAAGTTGCTCTTGTAATTTCCATAAGCCATCCTTACAATGACACACATGAGATTGACCTGTTTCACCTCTGTCACTGCCTTTGCTGCTGACTCAGAGATGTATCATTGACAGAACATTCAAAGCCCAGCTCTATCCTTTCATATGGGACACAATGCTCTAAGGAGCATCAATCCTGGGTGGTTTAATAAAATCTTGAAGGCATTTAAAATGATCCTAGTAGCAATAAGATATTTATCGTTAAAAATATTAATTTTTAGTCAGTAAAGCTAACTTTTCTCCCCTTATGTAAGTAGTTAAGTTGTTGCTCACATACTTTCATACGTCCCTCGTGTTGTCATGGTTGTAAGCAAGTCGGGCAGCATGGTGGTGCAATGGTTAGTGCTGTGGCCTCACATCAAGAAGGTCGCTGGTTTGAGCCTAGGCTGGGGAGGTTTGTTCAGTGACCTTTCTGTGTGGAGTTTGCATGTTCTCCCCATGTGCATGGGTTCTCTTCGGGTACTCCGGCTCCCTCCCACCCACATGACATGCATGTTAGATTAATAGCTATGGTTAAAATGACTGCTTATCATATGTAAGTCGCGTTTGGATAAAAGCATCTGCCAAATGGCAATGTTTGAGGAGAAAATGATGTTCATCCTCAAAAAGCGACATTAAAGAGGCAGTGCAGCAGATAGCAATGATCTGTGCAACCATTAAGTAGTTGGACTACTTCTTTGTTCCTTTTACATATCGTATTGGTTCTACAGCTCGACACTGCCCCCACAGTTTCTGTTGGTACTGCTCCGTTTGCTCATTTAGGGAATGTTTTCACAAGAGCCCCCCAAACAGACTCAAATACACATGTAAAAGATACAGAGGACAGATAAAAGGTTCCATCTTTAGCATAGAGCATAAATGGGTCATGAGAGGGACAGGATTCCTCTCATGGATACACCTGTGTGTGTAAGGCTTGATGTTACAGAAAAATACATTTCAAGATTAGTTAAGCTCTGAAGTGACGATTTTAAATATCCACTCACACACAACCACCCTCAGGCAGAGAAGGTAATGATGATAATATCAGTTCTGATTTACACACACTCCCTGGGGCCCTGAAGGTCTCCCTGATCAATGACTGTAACTGTAATAACTCTGCATATGTGTGTGTGTGTGTGTGTGTGTGTCAGTGAGGGAGTGATCCTGATCAATGTGTGTTAAAGCTATAATGAGGAATCGATTGGTTGTCCTGGAGACTACGGCTGGAGTCAAACTTACATGCATTGATGCACACACAGATGCACACACACTGTCCAGCAGTCTGCAGTAATAGGCCTATTACTTGATATCAGTGAAATCAGTCATCCTCCTCGCTCTCTATTAACTGCTTCAGTGACAGACTGGCTGCTGGAGGTGTTTGTATGTACTCTACGGAGCAGAAGGATTGAACCAGGTTATGTAGAAACCAGAGTTTTGTTGGTTGGCTCATCAGCAGATGAATAGGGTGTCCTGCTTTAACAGACCATCAGTTTGGTGTGAGCTTTTTTCATGGACAGCAGAAAGGTATGTTACTGGTGCCTTTCCATCACTGGCTTCCCTGCAGCTTTGTCTGGGCAGAAACTATACTCCAAAGTGTCCGCTGAAAGTTTCTAACTGTATCTGTCCATGAAGCGTCCTACATGCTGTCCTCCATTACACTCTGCTTGTAACAGCATTGATTCTGCTCAGCGCGGCTGTCGCTCTGGAGGAATATAATTGGAATCTCACTTTAACCCACTTTCAGGTGTGGTTTGGATCCAACAGGCAGAGAAGAAATGTCATGTTTTTAGTTTTTCACCTTTTAAAATAAGAGTAGAAATACCAAAACCCGGATGTGGGCTGAATAAGGACCTATGATTTCTGAGTGTTTGCCTTTTGAGGTGTAGTATAAGAGTAACATATAATTAAAGAAAAAAAAAATGGCTCTGCCATGCAGGCATTAGTTCAGAAAGAAGTATTCACTAAAGCACAGAATCTATTTTGTGTCATGACAGCGGAAACATTGCAATCCACTTCCCTTCACATGACTGAAACTAAAATAAGGTGTGAATCATCACACATTTCATTATGTAGTATTTTGCATGTCCACAAAGTTTCTTCCTTTTTTAAAGTATTTTTATACAAAAAAGAGGAATAAAAACCACAATGGAAAACACAGAGAACAAGATAATAACAAAAGGAATGTGCTGCATAAGATGAAATAATTTGTAATTTAATTGTAAAAGTCACATTTTTAAGCTTGTTCTCGGGTACTACAGAGTCAGCTTATTTAGGTTTCCATTTATTCAGAGAAGCAGATAAATGGGAACACACATGTAATTTCACTAAATAAGCACTTTACACCAATAAACATAAATATCTCAATTTAGTTTGACATACTAATAGTTTACCTTATAATACTTTAATAAATCTTTCTTTTTCTTTCCAGTTTCTCAACCCTCATTTCAAACAAACTTTTTGTGGCATCGGGCTTCTTTTCTTTTCCTTTTTTATTGTGTGTCTGTTCCAGCATGCTGGGCAGATACTGGCTTTACCCCCGGTGTTTGAAGGAACCCTGCAGATGTAAGTACACAACTCCCAACCTGAAGAGACAGAACATGCAAAAGGCAATTAGGAGGACGAAGAGGTGGAAGTTCATCTGTGTGTAAGCTTTTACTATCAGGCAGGCTGGTGGGTATCTCTAGCCCCAAAACAAACAGATATATGCTTCTCTCTGAATCTCAGATGCTAGTGAGATTTAAATGAAGTCCCGCTGGTCAGTCGGTGCGTAAGGTCAATGTATTCTTGTTTACGGTCGCCCATGTACATGTATGATATCAAAGATTTGCTGCTTTTGAAATCAATGTTGAGGAAACAGGTTGGAGTTTCTGTCATTCCTATTGGCGAGTCTCAGTAACTCCCTAATTGTCTTCAGCGAAGCATATTTAAAGAGAGGAGGACGAGAGAGGGAGGACTGACAGGATTAAACAGTTTGCTAGAGGCTGTGTACCTCCTACACAAACACAGATTGGAAACCTTAAACCTCCCTGTAGATCCACGAGTAAAACCACAGGCTCTGTCTCTGCCTCAGTGTGAACAAAGTGTTTGTAGCAGGTCCAAGGTTTGTCTTTCTTCTTTCTACTAAGAGTACAAAGCTGTGAGGAAAGAGTCATTGGGGGTGCACACCTGTCTCTGTCTGTCTAAGTTGGAGAGAAGGCAGAGTAAATGTAGTGCCGTGTTATTTCTTACTATGCAAGATAAATTCTTTCAGTCATCCATGCACACCTAAGGTCAAATCTAAATCACACACATACATACTTACTCTATGTGGAATGGG